>CM075938.1:23406208-23872424 GCA_038030265.1 Corythucha ciliata | reverse complement strand
CCGAAGCAATAGCTTTTTCGAAGTCATATGTTTATTTCATTAATTTTCTTCAAACAAATGAATGAAATAGACACATGGCTGGCGAAAAAAATATTGCTTGTTGTTAGATAATAGGCCCCCTGGTATGAGGGCAAATGACTACCCAGTAAACCAAAATCAATGAAAGAATATTTTATAAATATTTCATATCAATATTTAATCAACATTTGTCATGTCCCATTTAATAAATGTTGTTTAAATGACACGAAACAATATTTATTGTAGATTGTACAAAATGTTTATAAAATGTTGTCTACTTTCATTTAATTAATGTTTTATAAATGGCTACGTCCAACGTTGAAACAATATTAGTTATATTCCTTTTTAAAATATTGTACATATGATTGGCAATAATAATGATTGAATGTGATGATCAAAAATATTGGTACCTACACCAATTTTTGATACGTTGCCTCAAACTGGGTACTCAAATTTCAAACAGGCAGCTTTTTCGAAATTTCGCTGCACAAACTCTGCGAAGTGCTTCTGTAAGGAACGTCAGATTAACAATTATTTTCCAATTGGAAAACAAAAACAGCAATACTCACAAAACAACGATTGAGGTTCCAAGAAACAATTCCGTCCAGTAACGTAGTTGCGGCAGCCCAAACCTACGAAAGAAATGTCGTTTATGTTACGGAAAGGCATTTCGAAAGGATCAAGCACAGTGCATTTTTGTCCTTACATCTTAAACTGCGAATTCAAATTCCAAACAGGCACCTTTATCAAATTTTGGCTGCACAACTCAGCGAAGTACTTCTGTAACGAACATTAGATTTACAAAAGCTTTCCAAATTGATTACAAAAAAATAATACTCACGAGAAAGCTAGGGCTATGCCTCTTAGCCTTTAGAGGAAAACAAAAGTTGAATCAACTTAGGTAAGAACGGATTGTACAAAGTGAGCGTTACCAGCTAGCTGTCACTTGAAAAATTCACTAATTCTTAACAAGCCTTTTATTTAAGGAGAATCTATTTTTTTTATTCTTCGATTAGTTAGCAATTGTGGAAAAATAATTATCGGGCCAAAAACGCGTTTAAAAAAATATAAAAAAATGGAAATATGAGCAAAGCCTCTGTTTCACATACATTTCCCCCATAGGGGCACGGAAATCTTGAAACAAGATGGCGGTGCCTCCCGAATGACCGCACTGTCTTTATGAAGCCACTGTACACTCGGCTTCGTGTGGGCGTTCCAAGCGGTGTGCGTTCAACAAATCGCGCACCGACCGAAACGCCCGCGTAGTACGGGTGTGAAGTGCATAGGATGTTTCTTAACTTTCCTCGACTTGGCGTTTTCCTCAATTTTTAGCTGCAAATTAGGGATTTTTTCCATTTTTTTTCTTCATCAGAGACCCAGGAATTTAGCACTTTACTCTTAGTCCAGTCAATGAGTACATTGTACTCGTCGAAAGTGGCGTTTGATTTTTTCTCTCTTGTATTGTTTTGGTGGGTTAGAAGATAAGGAATCTGAGTTTTCGTTGTCCTACTCCTAACCCTTGTGCTAACTTCAGGGCAGGCCAAAAACCGTCGATTTTTTGGGATTTTTCTTGTTGTGGGCGAATAACTTCTTTCCTATGCTTCCTAGCTAAACAATAGCTATAGGGAAGGCTCATGTAAGGGAAATGGGACATATCTTGCATCGCATTTTCCATTGCATTACATTTGACGCATATGATGTGGCACTTCTTTAAGGCCTCATACAGGTCTATATCTATGCAAAACTGCACATTATAGCCAGTATTTACACGAATCGTCACATTGAAAGCAGAATTTACGAGAATCGCCAAATTGTAAGCACAATTGACGCGAAATGTCACACTTGGTGCGAAATTCCAGTGAAAAGACACATTCTGGGGGGGGGGGGGATTTACGACAAACACCACCACATCGAGGGCAAAATTATCGAGAGACGCGAAATGCCAAGTTAAGGGGAAAACTTTCGCGAATGGCCTCACAGATGGGAACATTAAAGTTGAACGCAGCTACGTCTAGGGCAAAATTTATGCGAATGGTCACACCAATAAGGGAAAATTTTATACGAAAGTCACATTGTGAGGAAAAAACACTTTCAATAGGCCGCGGCACACCGAGTAAACCACGCGAAATGGGCCGCGGTAGACAAAACGCAACATTCGGGAAAACACTCATGTGAATCGCCACTTTTAAGGCAACATTTACGCGGAATGTCACCAAGAGCAATGTTAAGGTGACATATCGTCCATTTTACTAAAAAAAGCGTCAGTTTCACGGCAAAATTGTCAATTTTATGAAGAAAACGTCAATTGTACGAGGAAATTGTCAATACAGGGTGGTTCCGTATAAGTGTGACAAAAATTGTTGGGTCAAACTACGTTAAAACTGGAGTAAAATGGTATCTTCGGAAGTGTCCTACGTCGATCCGTTCCGGAGTCACAATTTTTTTTTGTGTTTAAAAAAGTAACCAATGCTTGCTTCAAAAAATCCAATTTCTCAGCTTATATCCCACCAAATCCAAAAAGTGACGCCATTTTCAGAAACTACGGAACATTTCCTTTAGGATAGAGACCATTTTATTGCTTGAAATTATCGTCAACACCCAGAAATCTGGCATTTTTTCCATAAATTTACGTGGCCTCCAAAATTTGTCCGTTTTACAAAAAGTAGCTGTACCCAAACAGCTTTCTCAAAAGATTTTCGATGTATCACAAAAACTTCCCCGTCTTCTAAGCTTCCTTTTGGCGTGTTCACATTTCATGTTACCACTGACGTTTCTCAAGAAAACGTCACGAGAAGGCACGAAAACCATGTTTTTACGGAACATGGGCCATTGTCTACGGTATTTGTGAAAGGTGCAAGGAGATCGGCAATAAGTGAGAACAGGAACCAAGCAAGCATTGGTTACTTTTTTAAACACAAAAAATATCATAACTCCGGAACGGATCAACGTAGGACACTTCCGAAGGTACCAATACCAATTTTCGCGGAGGCTATTTAATCGGGCAGTCCGCGACGGGCAGTGGGAGGCCTATAGGGCCAAGCTGGCGGAGTATCGGCGGGGGCTGAGGAGTTCGAAGAGGACGTCCTGGAGGGGATTCTGTGAGGAGGCTGAAAATACCTCCTCGGTGGCTCGCCTTCAGCGCCTTCTCTCCAAGGACCCGCTGAATCCCGTTGGCACACTGATGAAAGTGGATGGTAGTTATACTACGACGGCGTCGGAAACGCTGGCGACCCTGATTGAGGTGCACTTTTCGGGGGCCGTGGGGGTTGTATCGTCCATTCCACCCGTGGAGCCCTCGCGAAGGAGGGCGACAAGGGTGGACTGGCATGTGGCTAGGGAGGTGGTCGCAATGGGAAGGGTACAATGGGCCATTGGCTCGTTTTCTCCCTTCAAAGCTCCTGGACCGGACGGCATAATCCCCAAACACCTGCAGGAGGAGGGGCCAGAGGTTGCCAGACGACTCTGCTGCATCTTCAGGGCTTGCCTGGCAATGGGCAGAATCCCTGAGGTGTGGCGGAAAGCACGGGTTGTGTTTATTCCTAAGCCGGGGCGCCCGTCATATGCACTGGCTAAGGCGTACCGACCCACATGTCTAACATCTTTCGTTTTGAAGACGTTGAAAAACTGGTGGATAGGCATATATCTGGGAAAGCTGCCTCCCTTCGAGGCCACTACACCCAGGTCAATTTGCCTAAAAGCAGGGAAAGTCCTGCGAAACGGCACTACACCAGCTGGTTACTAGGCTGGAGGATACTCTAGAGCACAAGGAACTAGCGGTGGGAATCTCCTGGACATAGAGGGTGCCTTTGACAATACCTCTATTTCTCGGTTATTGAAGCTGCAGGACGGCATGGCATCTGCGACACCATTAGTATAGGTGGTTAAGGGTGCTGCTTGAAAGCAGAACAGTTACCGCCACGCTCCTTGGGGAATCCCTGGAGGTGGCTGTAAAGAAGGGATGTCCACGGGGGGGGGGGGGGTTGTCACCCCGAATGTGGGGCATGGTGGCCAATTCCTTATTGGTGCGGTTGGCTGATAACGGGTTCTATGTCCAGGGATGCGCGGACGACATTGTTGTCGTCATTAGAGGGCGACATGTCGGGGTGGTGTCGGACTTGACTCAGTCAGCATTGAATATAGTGAAGGACTGGTGTGGGAAGGAAGGGCTGAATGTAAACCCTGACAAGACGAACCTAGTGGCCTTCACTAGAAAGAGGAATTTGGGGGACTTCAAAGAACCCCTGTTCTACGATACCAGGCTATCTCTTCGGAGGAAAGTGAAGTATCTGGGGGTAACCCTGGACTCCACGCTCACCTGAAACAAGCACCTGGGCAGGGTTGCCGACAGGGGTAAAATGCTGCTTATGAGGACGAAAAATGCCTGCGGCAAAACGTGGGGACTGAAGCCGCAAATGGTCCTATGGCTATATACGGCGATAGTCAGACCCGCACTGACATATTGCTCAGTAGTCTGGTGGCACAAAGCGGAACAAGTGGGGGCCAGAAATACCCTCACTAGCGTTCAGAGACTGGCGTGCCTGATGGTCACTGGGGCTATGCACTCCAATCCTACTGCAACGATGGAGATACTGACGGGACTCCCTTCCGTTGACATCTTCATCAAGGGGGCGGCGGCAATGTCGGCCCTAAGGCATAAATGGGGTGGTTTATGGAGGGGTGGGAGCCTTAATTCCAGGAGGACCCTCACTGGGATCCTGGACACGGTTCGGGACCCAGTGCTGGGCATGATGCCGGACATAATGCCCAAAACCCTCGGTGAACGCTGTCCCTTCTCCGTCCGCCTTGGGTACGGTGAGGGGCAGGCGGTAAAAAGAAATCACAAGGAGCGATTGTGGTTTACAGACGGCTCTAAAACGAATAACGGGACTGGTGCGTGGGGTACGGGGTGGAACCCGAATGGAGGCTGTCTACACCTCTGGGGGTACACACCTCGGTTTTCCAAGCCGAAGCCTACGCAATCAAGGCCTGTGCTGCTGAGATTATACGTAGGGACGAGCAAAATGCCCATATACGTATCCTCACGGATAGCCAGGCTGCCATTAAGGCACCAACGGCACCGATAGTGAGCTCCGGGCTTGTATGGGACTGCCGCCAAAGCCTTTGTCTGCTGGCCCAGGATAACAAGGTAAGCCTTGAATGGGTACCGGGACACAAGGGTATCTACGGGAACGAGCAGGCGGACTCCTTGGCCAGGGAGGGCTCGAATGGAGACTTCACTGGCCCGGAGCCGGCGCTCGGCGTCCCGCCATCGACCTTCAGGATGGCGATAGCCAAGTGGGTTAATGCCCAGGCGGCTATTCGCTGGCAGAGACTGGAGGGACATCAGCAGAGTAAGCTCATGGTCGAAGGACCGTGCAGGAGGCTTACGAGCAAACTGCTCCGACTTAGCCGGAGAGACCTTAGAACGGTGGTAGGCCTTATCACAGGATTCTGCCAGCTCCGTTATCATCAACACCGCATCGGGCTAATCACGGAGTCCCCGGTGTGCAGACTGTGTGGGGAAGAAGACGAGACCGCCTATCACATCGTGTTCGAATGTGAGGCGCTAGCGATGATGATGCCGTCACTCATCCAGATCACAGTCAAGAAAAAACGACTGACTGACCAAAAGACTGACGGCATACCGAAACTCGCTTTTTCCTACATTTTTGAGGTTGCTGATGACGACGAATCAAGCTAGCTCGGAACCGATTTTTTTCACGAACACCATGCTTCCTGTCTCTACGGGAACATGGAAGTAAAATGAGGCCCAAATCGACAATATGCACCCTTCATTTGTGATTAAAATTAGGCAAGTTGTACTCTGCTAAATGCGCTTTAGTGCTGGAAAATTACTTTTGCCAAAATAAAACCGAAATAATTGACCCATTGCTATTGCTCCTTTTTTCCTACGATATTCGAAAGCCTGCTATGTCGTCAAATTATGAAGTACTTCGAAAGTCAACAGCTATTTGTGGAGGCGCAGTTCGGGGTTCGAAAGAAGTGTGGTACAGTAGTGGCCGTCACCAATCTGGAAAAGACCAGAAACTCGAATATTGTCCTGTTCCATCAAACGAAGGCTTTCAATATGGCGAGTCATGATATTCTGGCGGAGAAACATCGTGGTTTTCTCACTTGCTCAACAGTGAACCAGGACTGGCCACCTGGGGCCAGCGAAAAATGTCTTCCTGTGGCCAAACAACCTGTTTCCAGCAGACACGAGACCACAATAAACTGAGATTCTGGGACTTCCTCACGTGCTAAGAGCGAGGCGGCAATTTTCGTAATTTTTTTCAGGTAAATGGACTCTCATGATCTACAAATAAATAGTTGCTGTAGTTTAATGAAAATTATTATAATTTTGTATTTCATTATTTTACAAATTCGATAAACAATTAATGTACATTTAATAATTAAATAATAATAATAATGAATGTATCAGCACATTTATAGTAAAAGAGTTTTGTTTTCAATATACCCCCTCCTTGTTAATCGATTTTATAGCGGCTTTTGTTCGCTTAACATAAAAACAGTTCAAATATAAAAACATTACATATCGCTGAATTCTATCCGATCAAATTGTGGTAGGCGTACACATTTTGTATGAAGGGGGGGGGGGATCGTCGTCGTATGTATAGTGGGAGGGGGATAAAAATGTTTTACGTTTTTCTCTTCTTCTACAGGAAACCACAGCTATGAATTACATCACATACATGTTTTGTTTGCATCATTCATACAATTATTGTGGCAGAGCAGTCGTGTCAGAAGTACACGCTTCGAGCGCTTTTCACCTCTTTACCCCTTTTATACTTTTTTTTTTTTTTTAATTAGAAAAATATACGATTGCGAGAGGGGTGAAAATGAATTCAGGCGAAAAGCACAAATTTCACACGTTTTCATTGTGTGCGTGTAGGAAAAAAATTAAACATTCGTTTAAAGTTAAAAAAAATCTTACGAGTATCGGGAAAAATATTTACATAGAAGCCAAAATGAGCTTTTTTAACATTTATAGTTTGTTTGTTTCTGTTAAAACACTGTACATTATTCAAGACGCAAGTTTACTACAATTTGATCTGTACGCCTGCGCCTTTTCGCGTCCCTGCCATAGAAAAATTTGAGCTAAAAAAAAACAAAAAAAAAAAAAAAAAAAAAAGACCAACAACAACAACAAGTGCTCGACCATTTCCAAGGGACTCTCGAACTTTTTATGTACACACTTTACTTATTTATGTACAAAGTTAACAACGACGAAGGGGAGAAAGGCGTACTTGGGTATTTACAAAACAATTTACAGTTATTTTCCGAATTAAATCTAAAATTCGTCGAGCCAAAGAACACTTTAAGCAACAGAATTAAACGTCCAGTCAATTAAAATTCATTGGGGACGATTAAAAAAAACAAAAAAAACTGAGATCAAAACATGTAAAAAAAACACTGGCTGAAATGTCAAAATATCTTTGGCACATGTAAAGGGAATTTTAGCGCAGTTCTAACCGAAATTCGAAAATTTGAGCGTACCTACGAAACGAGGATAGGTCCTTAAAATAAAAGAACGGCGCTTTTTATGTACAAGACCTTTGGTTCACATACGACTAGGCCACTTTCTTCGACTTCCCTGTCTTCAGTTGGTGGAAAGATAAAGAAAAAACTCACCAATTTTGTTGTTTTTACACCGGAGTCGATCGATAGACCGCTAGAGCGGTCGCTGTCTTCAAATCGGACAGAGGCGGCGGCTGCTGTCCGGGCAGTTAGAGTCAAACGAGGTGCGAGTCTTGATCGGAGACATTTGGAACAATGCCGTGAGGGGAATTGTAGTTAAAGGAGGTGAGAAGTGGTGGCGTTGAGACGGTGACATCCGGTGGGGGTTTAACGAGGATGCCACCACCACCGCCGCCGATGATGCTGCGGGACGAGACGGCCGGCAGTGGTGGAACGGTGGGGGGCGGCAATTGGGGTGGGACGACGGACAACGGTGGACCGGCGAATTGAACCGGCGGTGGATAGGCGACGTAGCGCGGTTCGGGCTGTAGCGTGTAGTAGGTGTCGAGACCTGGGCCTCCACTGATGGTCATACCTGTAGTTAGGGGAAGGGGGTGGTTAGACTGCCGCCATTAACGCCAGTAACGCGACAAAACTCTTACCACCGTTTTGACTATAAGTGTTTCTGTGAAGACCAATGGGCTCCAATTCCTTCAGCTGATGCTGAACATCGTACGGTTGGTACTGATACGGATAATCCGGTTGATCCATGAGATAAGTGCTTGCCGCAGCTGTCTTCCGTGCATCATCCTGCGGAAGCACATAACATATAAAAAAAAAAGTCCACAAAATTTGCTTAAAGAAATAGCGTACGTTGTAATCTTGATTGTCCGAATAGCTTTCACTTTTTTCAGACACTGAACTCAACGTTTCCCCCGTAACTGTCTCGTTGTAGCTACTCGGGGCGTACATTTCAATTGTCGCACTTTTGTTGCTTCCTTGCTCACTAGCACCTGTAAAAATCGTAAAAAACATCTGTTGGGTATCGTCCTTACCTCACAGTTTTTACTGTCACCATAACCCCAACCCCCTTCAACATTTTATCATCGGAGCGTGGTCGCGGCTGCTCCCCCCACTCCTCCTACTTTTAATCCATCACTCTACCTGCTTCCTTGCCCTTAGAAGACTGCCGCCTTCGTTTCCTGTAGAAAAAGTAGGCAATGACCAGGGCGTTGACCACAAGAAGAAAACCGGCCGTCGAAGCGACCGCCATAATTATCACCAAAGGTAAATCGGCGCGATCGTGTTCAAGCGGTGGCCCTTCGCCTATTAGAGGGAGTACAAAAAAAAAAGTAAACAAAAATTTGACGTACCTGGAGCGTGTTTAGCAGAAGCGAGACGGGAACGGCGCTTGCGTAAACAGCAAGCGAACACAAAAAGGTTCATTATGAGGAGCAGGGCACCGATTATCGAGCCCAACACCAGGACAAGACCCGAGCCGGCTTTCGAGCCGGACCCGCTTGAACCACCGCGCGATGGTAGCGAAGGTGGAGCTACACCTGTGTTAATTGGGAGGAAGGAGGGGGAAAGGAAGTTAATTAAAGCTTTTTTTTCGAAGATTAGTCACTCATTTTGAGTCATTTAAGGAAGAAACGTCAAAGGGACTTTTCAAATTGTTTCCAAAAACTACAACCAAGGACAAAAACTGGGTTAAAGGTTTGAGAAAGCGGTTAAATAGATCAAAAGTGCAATGTGCAAACCACACAAGAAAACAAGGTCATGCAAGGGTAAGAGGTTTAAGAGGAAAATGGCCTAAACACGCTTCACTGAGACTTAAGCAAAATCATAAAAACAAACATAATTAAATAAAAGTTTTAATTTTCCAGGAGTACTAATGAGTAGAGTTATCCTCATCCAACTCCTTCGAACCTACTAGAACACCTTCATGGGCCACCGTGCTAGTTGTCACCGTGACAACTAGCTCGTCCCCAGTAATCGTACCCACCATCAGCCCCGAAGAGGTAACTTGAAGGAGCTATAAGAAATAATAGCTCTACTCAAAAGCACCTACCTCTGGACTAAAGTCTAAAATAAGAGCTTGTAAATTGAATTTATTCATGAAAATAAAAATTACAAATCTCTTATAGCGTTTACCATTTGCATAAAATTCAGCTTTGCAGCCGAGCATTTCCACCCGTCTTCTCTGAATTATATCATACGATAACGGAGAAGACGGGTGGACATTCTCGGCTACAGAGCTGAAATGTATGCAAATGGAAAACACCGTTATTTTAATTACGTAAAAAAGCAAATTACTGTGCTTTAAAATGTGCAAAAATACGGAAAACAACTTACTTGAAGTTGTGGCTTTCAACGTGTCTGGCAGATAACGGCTGGCGCCCATACGGTTTTGACCCATGACGCTGAAGACGTACTGGGTGGCCAGCTGGAGACCCGTGACGACGTATCGTGTAGCGTTGCCCGTGTCTTCATACCTGTACGGTACAATTGAAATTAAATTGTTAGCGGCAATTAAAAGTTAATTTTCAATTAGCTTGCCTGTAATTGGAGGTTCCCGAGGGTGAAGCAATTCGATATCGGAGCCGAAAAGTTTGCGGTAGGCCGCCGTCAAAGCCCGGCTCCCAGCCCAGCGTCAACGAGTCGTGACTTGCGTTGTAGACGGCAAGATGCGTCGGAGGGTCCGGTATTGTCGTCACGGACAGGCGAACGGACTGGGTGGCAAAACCCAGGCCATTGCGAGCGATGCACTCGTAGCGCCCGTAGTCGGACACTTCAACGTTTCGTATCAAAAGGGACGACTCGTGGCGAACTTCATCAAGTTTTTTCACTTCGATAAGATATTTGTGGTGATCTGTCGTCAGTATGGCTCCGTCGCGAGACCAAGTGAAATTGGCAGTGGGAGCGGACGACGCTCGACATATAAGTCGAGCAGTTTCACCGCTGTTGCTAGCCGCTTTTTTCAGCGCCGGCGATTGATCCATTTCAGGTTTATCTGGGTGATGAACGCAAAATGTAATAAATTATTACCATATCCAAAAAAATAAAAAAATAAATAACTTACGTTCAACGGTCAAGAAAATATTCTTGATCGACTCGTTCCCAAGCCCGTTGTTGACGGAACACTGAAAGTTTCCGATGTCCTCTCGAACGGCCTTGTGGATTACCAAAAAGGAAGTCCCGTTGGTCCACGTCACTGTCGTCCTCTGAAGCATGTCGGGCGAGTCAGGGCGACGCCACGTGATGTGCTCAGCGTGAAGCGGAGATCCCTCAATCTTACACCACAGTTCAGCGTCTTTGCCGGGCGAGGCAGTCACTCCCTCGCTGACTTCCGTTATTGTTGCAGCATCTGCGAGTAAAAAAAAAAAAAAAATTGTTAGTGCAACAAACCCCAATTAAAAAAAATAATGAGCTGCTTACACAAAACAGTCACGTTGAAACTGATAGTCGACGAACCCTCGGTGTTCACCGCTTCGCAGGTGTAGGTGCCCGTTTGAGAGCGGTGGAGTCGAGTGAAATTCAAAAGTGGGCCTTCAACCGTGAGATAAGGCCCCGACATTACCGGCGCTTTGTCTTTGGTCCAAGTGTAGGTCATCGTGGAGGGATTGCCGCTCGCCACGGGAGCGAGTATGAGGCTTTGACCCTCGTGGCCGGTTAATTGAGTCTCGTTGGGCTCGTTGAACACTGGTTTATCTGCGACACAATTTTGAACGTAAAACCAACGTCGGTGGCAGCCTTGTGATCCCATAAAAAAATAAAGAACAACTTACACAGAACGTTCATCGTAACAGCGTCGTGCGTGCTTCGCTGCAGTGCAATGTTTGACGCCTGACACGTGTACACGTCACCGTTGATTTCGGGCGTTACGTTCAATCTTAGTTGAATGGACGACACAACGCCGCCGTGCAGGCCCGGCTTTGAACTGTTCGAAATTCCGTCCGTCACCGAAATGCCCTCCCTCCACCAGGACAACTCAGCAGGCGGATTGCTCGACGATCCGTCGCAAGTGAGTGTCGCTATCGTCCCTGAGCGTAACTCTTCGGGTTCTTTCCTAATTCGAACGTGATCCGGAGGAACTGGGAACACACGCACACACACAAACGCTTTTTAATTGAGTCTCGAAGTGAATTTGTGAAGAGGACGGTTCGTTAATGGAAGAAATACATTTTGAGTGTAAGCCTCCATAATAAATTGCTGCGAGGGAGTGGAAAATGGGGGGACACTGACTTACAGTGAACGCTCAGTTGTATTGTCTCGAACAGAGGGATTTCCGTGGCCGGGTTAGAAGCTTCGCATTTATAAATGGCCTCATTGTCTGTTACATTTGCCAGTATGGTGACTTCAGCCGAGACTGATTTATCCGATGTCTTTGTCACGGAGTTAATCTGGAAAAAGCAATGAGATGGGGTGGTGTTACGTAATCATTGTTACAGGGGGAGGGGGGGGCAAAACTTACTTTTTTATCGTTTTTATACCAAACGAGATTCGCTAGAGGATTACCCCCTGAAGAAATGCAAGAAATTTTTTGAACTGACCCCGCCGGGACATGAGTTCCTTTGACGTAACCACTAATTAGGGGTGGTCCTGGAGGGTCTAAAAAAGTACAAACAAATGAAGGATAAACATTATTCCCTTACCCTATCCTTTCAAAAAAAGTCACATACAAAGTACGTTGATCGTGTGAGTTCCAACGATGTTCTCAGTCAGTTGTTTATTCAGACCGTGGCAAATTACAACGAGAGAGCGTTGTTCAGGTGCGATGACAGCTGTCGTGTTCGACGTCGTTATCCAGCCTCCCTCGGGAGCCGTGATAGTTCGCTGCGTCGCGTTACGAACTTGACGTCCTCCAATTTGCCATTTGATATCCGCCGGTGGATTACTACTGGCCGTTGTACAAGTTAGCGGCACTGTGTCGCCCACGCGAGCCTCCGACGGTCCTGTGATAGTGACATGCGACGGCGCGAAAAGCACTGTCATGTCGACTTCAGCTTTTAACGGTGTCGGACTCATGACGTTCAAAGCTTCGCACTTGTATTTCGCCTTGTTGTCCGTCGTGTCGGCCGTGAACGTGTAAATATTCTCCGAGAGCCGACCGGCCGTACGGTAGGCCATTCGAATCTGCTCGCCGTTCTTGTACCAAATGAGCTGTGCCGGCGGATTGCCACCTCGTGATCGACAGATGAGCTCGACGGTTTGTCCGCGACGAATCGTCTCTCCCTCTGTGTATCCTTCGATGTAGGGAAGACCGGGGGGATCTTACGAGGGGAAAAAATATATAAAAAGTTAGGCCACAACCATCAAGACACCAACTGTATTGCGGGCAAACTTACAGAGAACGCTCAATTGAACGGTCACCCGAAGTGGAGCGTCGGGCGAGAGGGCTTCATGTCTCGCTTCACAAGTGTAATCCGCGTAGTCGTCCTCAGCGGTCGGCTGCAACTGTATTTTACTCGATACGTGGAAGCGTTTTGTTTTCTTGTTAGTTTGTTCCACTTCAATAACTTTATCGTCTCTTTTATCTGAATTGAAAACAAAGAGGCACAAAAAAGAAAATTTAAACTTTTGTATGATTCAATTCGAATTCGGTGTTTGGCGACTGGTGTCGTAGTGTCACGATCATTAACTTGTAAAAGATACTTCCCCCCTACTCCCGCCGCGACAACCTTCCCCCTCGAAACACAAAAAACTTGCTTTTCAAGTCAAGGCAGGAAACTTCCTTTTCAAGAAGTTTCTACGAAGGATGCAACGATGAAAAATTCATCTCTCCCCTCCCCATTCAACCGTAAAACTTATTTCTTCAAGCATTTGTTTCACCTATTTTCTCGGTGAACTGCTTCACCGGGGGCGTTTAAAGAGTACTTGCCCAGTCCAACCCCGCCCCCACCCCCGACGACCACCAAACCCACTCATCAAGGCCCCCGGTGAACTGACTAATGGTAAAGCGTTAGAAGAGGACTTTCTCTAGGAGGAGATGCCCATTTAAGGGAGTTTCGGTGGTTGATGGTGGGTTTTACGGGAGGGGAGGGGAACCTTAATAACGGGTTGAACGAAGGTGAGATAGAATAGGGGGAATGAGTGATGGGCTGCACGATGAACAGTCGCGGTGGGGGAGGGGGAAGTGGAGATAAAGAAAAGAAAAACCCCCGGCTAAAACCTTTTGCCACCTTTTCCAACACTACGACGACGCCCTCCCCCCATCATGCTGAAACCATACCGTTGAGAGGGGGTTGTCACCCAAAACCCACGCTCCCCATACAAAAAAAAAAAAAAAAATCTCAACAGTCCCATTTTAAAATTAAAGACGGGGGAAGGATTGCGAACAATTTCCATTAACTTTTTCATTTTCATTAATTGATCTCTTTGCCGTTAAAAATAACAAAAATAGACGATAAGAGAACAACCCTGAGTTGAGTTTTGTACCTAATAAAGTAGAAAGCAACAGCAGTTCGGGTAAATTTCCGGGATTTGCTTTAATTATGAAAAAACGTTGACAACTCCGCGAAAAGATATTTTCGCAAAAAAATTGGTATAGAGCTGGGATAAAAGGAACATAAAAAAATTGACTTTAAAGCAGAAGATTACTTCTTTTGTCCTTGTAGTTGATTCGTTAGATCGAAAATTCCCACGACCTCATTTCCACCGTTCAAAGTTCGGTTCAAGTGCCCAGGCTCATTAATTATTTTAAAATATCTAAACAAGGGGGGGGGGATGAAGAAAAATGGGGGCCCTGTTTTCATTAAAAAATAAAGTTAAAAGCGAAGGTTTTACAGGAATAAAAGACTCTTCTAAGAAGGATCGGTGTGGGTGAGGGTTGAGGTCCACTCAGCACCCCTATCAAATTGATTGACAATGCGCGAATTTGCCGTGTTGTTCGTTTTGATCGAATTTCCTGGCTCCAGATTGGCCTATGCGAGGTCCGTGTTCGTCGAGACTCTTCCTTGTATACTCTAAGTACATATAGAGCAGTGGACTGTGCGACCGACGTTCGCGAGAAAATTTGTCAAAACCCTGATCGGGGGGAGGAAGTAATATACTTTTGCACCGAGCCGACAAAATAACGAATTCTCATCGCGGAAAACGTTAAGTTTAGACAGTTAGACCAGTGTGCTATTGAAGAGAGAAGACAAACATTCATATTTATGAACATCCCGTCCTAACCGAGCAATAAGCAAAGTCGACAACGTCCCTTCCCTCTTGGAAATCATTGAAATCTCAGAGCTGTTAACGCCGACTTAAGAGAGAGAATGGAATAAGTGAAGAGGTTGGACGATGTATCTAGAGTACAATGGCAACGACTAAACGCTATACGAAGAGGGGTCGGGATTTTGATTCGTCACACTCAAAATGAAGACGTATAACCCCCTGATTCACATCCTTGAATCTTATTATCCCCTTCACATGCACGATATGGCACATTAGCAGCATACAACTACAATCGGCTCCTTCGGGGCAAACAAATTTAAAGACAAGAAAAATTACAACCCCCTCTCACAAAGTGGATCATGACGGTGGTTGATGGGATACCGCCCCAGGTAATAAACCTGGAATAAACTGTTTCGTAGCGTTTACTTCTTTTTCTTTTGAATCTAGAAACTCCTGAAACTGCGAGTGGTCGTTTTCTCAATTATAGCATTTTTACTACTCATAGTTTTAGCTGCGAATAGCACATTTTCACAATTATAGCTGCGCACATTACAGCGTTTTTTCTCCATTTAAGCCACGAAGCACTGGCCGGCAATCCGCATCCAGTGTCGGAGCGAAACTGTAATTATTTGCAGCCGTTACTACTTAATACGTCATAAGGAGTGTTTACACGGTTCAATCTCATTGCTCAATATGATGGAAGACATTTCATTGAATGGCTCAGGAATTACGTTTATTATGGAAATTTGGTGGATCAATATCATGGAAATAGTATATTACGATCCAAGGGCGTAATGAGGAATACCGCCCGAGTGTTGTACGCTATTTTTTGTACAGCCGAAGTCCTTAATTATTAGAATAATAATCATAAAAACCAGTCTTTAAAGCGCTGTTCAGAAGCTTTGTGCTGTGCGTCTGTGGAGTCTACTAAGCAAAGAAAAATTAATTCCTTCGAAAAATGAAGCATTTTGATAGGTTGCACGGACTCCACAGACGCATATAATATGGTTTGCTTTATAAACTGAAGTGAACACACACTTTAGTCAGCGAATGGAAGGATGACGTAGCTGATGCAGAGAGAACTTTAATTGCCTCTCAGCGTAATTTGCAGTGCTTATTTTTGTGTTTTTCTGGCTAATGTACAATTTAAAAACATAATTAGGAAAAACTATTTTCAAAAAAACAACAAAAGACCTAAAGAAGACGTAGCGGGCTGATATTTTTCTTTACGCCCGGCGGGCGGAAGATAACTTCCTCTATGTTACTTGGAACGTAATCCCACTGAGGAACGGGAACGCACAGTGACAGAGTCTTGAAAGTAACGGCGGTGACCAGAGGAACGAAAGAGGGTCTCTCTGAATGGAAGGAGCGCTCTACCGTAAACTTTCGTTGAACGATATCAAGCGCGTTCCTAGTTCCTATGTTCAAGTTCCAGCCGTTCCCCAGATGAATATTTTTCTACTCGTTCTTTTTCGCGGTGACAAGTGACTGCAGTCAAGAGCTCCCGCATCATTCCTCTAGCCTCTAGCTCCTTCTTGCCGTCGCTTAACAGTAATATCTGACAAAAATCTGTTACTTTTACTCCTAGGACCACTTATGTTTTCCCAACGATTTATTAATTGATTTAGTTTCTTTTATCTTTGAAATAAAAGCAAGTGAGAGACAAAAATTTCAAATGATTTCTGCTTCAAGTCGTTCAATTAACAAAAATATTTCCCTCGTTTTTTAACTCGTTTATACAACACTGAAGCTGTGATAAAAGTCATTAAGAGAGAGTCTTGTTTTTCATTTAGCACTTAGCACTTGAGCATTCGTCTAGCCCCAGTATTCCGTACCTTTTGCTGGGAACATCTCTTTTACAACAGCTACATTCGCCTTGGAACATCCTAACAACTAATTCGAGTGAATGTTGGGTGTCACTGGAACGAGAACGGTCACTGTAAAAAGGAACGGTTCCTTCTATGGAACAGGAACGTTTGGAACGGTGACAGATTTTCTCAGGAACGTCACACCCCTAAATTACTATGTTTAGTAATTAAAGTGAATTGAGCAACCTAAATAATTGAAAACCTCACTCCTCCTCAAGGGGGAGGGGAGATCAAAGCTCTTCACTGGAGGGTTAGGGGAAGGGGGAACGAAACCTCTCACCTTCATCGGCAAACCCCCACCATTAACCTCCCTCCCGATCACTATTTTTGGAAAGATTTGACTAGTTCAATGGGTGGGTTAATTCCCCCCCTCCACCGTCGTTTTTTGAATGCATAATTGGATGGACTGAGTGAAGAATGAGCGGACCATTCATGGGCCATGAATTAGTGCTTTTCTCAAATTTGCCCGCCTGCAACGTTTTTCTAAATTCCACCCGCATAGTAGTGTTTCTATCCCGTGAATAAGCGATTTTTCTGAATTTTGTCCACGGATCGGCGTTTTTGAGAGGGAAAGGGAGAGGGAGAGCATTCATTACGGCGTTTTAGCAGCGAATTAGCACTTTTCTCAATTCGAGCTGAAAATTAGCGCTCATTCACATAATTAAATTAAATAATGAAATGAAAAATGAAAATTAATTATTGCAAATTAGCCGAATTAATGAAAATTAGCCGCGAATTTGTAGTTGGCGCTTTTCCTCAATTTTGAGGCACAAGGTTGCTTACTAAGTTGCCTTATGAAGCAGAGAATTGGTGTACTTCAATTTAAATTCAAGTCCCCATCCACACGCTTAAACGTTCCCTCAAACGTACTTGGGCAAGCCGGTTTGAAACAGCAGATTTGTGCACCATTAGGCCCATTTTACACGAGTAAGTTTTTTGAACAAATTAGCCATTTTGAAAAATAATTGACAAATGTTCCCTGCCTCAAATCGTCGGTTGAGATGAGATCAGATTGAACATATTTTTGAAATAAAACGTACTCGTGTAAAACTCAGGAACGTCACACCCCTAAATTACTATGTTTAGTAATTAAAGTGAATTGAGCAACCTAAATAATTGAAAACCTCACTCCTCCTCAAGGGGGAGGGGAGATCAAAGCTCTTCACTGGAGGGGTAGGGGAGGGGGTAACGAAACCTCTCACCTTCATCGGCAAACCCCCACCATTAACCTCCCTCCCGATCACTATTTTTGGAAAGATTTGACTAGTTCAATGGGTGGGTTAATTCCCCCCCTCCACCGTCGTTTTTGGAATGCATAATTGGATGGACGGAGTGAAGAATGAGCGGACCATTCATGGGCCATGAATTAGTGCTTTTCTCAATTTTGCCCGCCTGCAACGTTTTTCTAAATTCCAGCCGCATAGTAGTGTTTCTATCCCGTGAATAAGCGATTTTTCTGAATTTTGTCCACGGATCGGCGTTTTTGAGAGGGAAAGGGAGAGGGAGAGCATTCATTACGGCGTTTTAGCAGCGAATTAGCACTTTTCTCAATTCGAGCTGAAAATTAGCGCTCATTCACATAATTAAATTAAATAATGAAATGAAAAATGAAAATTAATTATTGCAAATTAGCCGAATTAATGAAAATTAGCCGCGAATTTGTAGTTGGCGCTTTTCCTCAATTTTGAGGCACAAGGTTGCTTACTAAGTTGCCTTATGAAGCAGAGAATTGGTGTACTTCAATTTAAATTCAAGTCCCCATCCACACGCTTAAACGTTCCCTCAAACGTACTTGGGCAAGCCGGTTTGAAACAGCAGATTTGTGCACCATTAGGCCCATTTTACACGAGTAAGTTTTTTGAACAAATTAGCCATTTTGAAAAATAATTGACAAATGTTCCCTGCCTCAAATCGTCGGTTGAGATCAGATTGAACATATTTTTGAAATAAAACGTACTCGTGTAAAACAGGCCTTATTGGCAATTGTAGCTATCACTAGCGGCACTAGTGTCGTGTGATAATGAAACCGGTACTCCCTACATATGTTAAATGATAACAAGTTTTGTGTTTTTTTAAGTGTTTTTTCGTGGTCAACGTCCGTAACATGATGGGAAAAAAGTAGTCAGTTGGTTCAAAGTGAAGAGAACAGAAGAACATGGTTTCTGATACATTTATAATCAAACGTCAAGCAAGCTCCCAAGCCTTTCACTATTGATAGCTGACACCGTTGAACCCTCAATTTTAGGGAAACAATGAAATGACAATGTTGTGTCTCAGTCACGACGGGAAGAGCAACCGAAGACACAGCTGTTTTCTCTGGATTCACCCTTGAGAGACATCCCACGAGCACCTTGTCATTTCTTTATTGGTACTCGCCAGCTCTCCGTTTCGTTTTAGTGCTCAGAGAACGGCACTGGTTCAGCAAATGGTCGAAAACGTTTTTGAATCGGCGTTTTCTAGTTTTCTTGCTCCAACAAACAGCCGACAGTGAAAGTTTCTGTACGGGTGTACTGCGCACCCGCATAACCGTCTTGTTTTCATGATTCGGTGATGCCAAAGGTACAATATCGAGGCCTTCTCGTCACCATCGGATTATTTCGCCGTAGTTCACTGTAAAAAAGTGTCACTGACTAACATTTTTGATACATGAACTTCCTCATTGTAGAAAACCTTTGTTGTAGTTTGTTGTCAAACGACAACAACAAATCACATGGAGTACCGGACAACGAATAAACCTGGATTGCTCACAGAGGACTGGAGGGGCGTGGAGGGGGCAGGTCGTCCCCTGGTAAACAATCACCCTGTCCCTCTCCTTGTGTAGTTATGGCAATATGGCACTTATTTTGAAACTCCACCCCTCTCATCCACTATGGGAGCTTATTTGATGGCTATTATCAGCTGGTCTTTATCAGCAGTGATGTTGTAGCGTGATATCTATCTTGATACCACATGTTTTTTCCAACACTTAACTTTTGTATATTTTTTAAATTTAGCGGGTGATCTACTTTCATAGTAGAGCAGCGCAACGTATCGGGAGCAAAAATCCCAACCCACGAACCGCTTCATTTTTTTAACTTTTCCAACACTTAACTTTTGTATATTTTTTGAATTTAGCGGGTGATCTACTTTCATAGTAGAGCAGCGCAACGTATCGGGAGCAAAAATCCCAACCCACGAACCGCTTCATTTTTTTAACATACAAATAAGACAAAGTTTAATGACTTGGTTTTCCATATGACTTTGCTCTGCACTAACAATTCCTTTTATTTTCACTTTTAGCCATTGGACCAGCGCTTTTACTCAGTTTTAGCCGTGAATCAGCGGTTTTATTCTTCGATAGCCATGAATTGGCGCTTTATCTTTAATTTTGCATCAAATAAATAGCCTTCAGAAGCCGGCGTATTTTCAATATTGGACACAAACTGAAATTTGTCTCTATTTTAGCCGCGAGTAATAACGCTTTTTCTAAATGTTAGCAGCAAAGTAGCTATTTTTGTCATTTTTTGCAACAGATTGGAGTTTTCCTAAATTTATAGCAGCGATTTAGCACTTTATCTCAATTTGGTCTTTAAAAAAAGCTAGAAAATTCGCGTTTGTCTTTATTTTGGCAGCGTTGATTAGTGGCTCTCCAAAATTAGCGTGTTTTTTTCATTTTCATTTCATTCATTCTAGCCCTGTATTAATACTTTATTTTTCACTTAAAGCTATGGATTAGTGCTTTAACACCGTTTTAGCAGCAATAATAAGTGATTTTTTCGATATTAGCCGTGAATTGGCGTTTTTTTACATTTCAGTCGCTCATTGGCATTTTTTTTTTTTCAATTTTTGTTATGAATAAGCGCTTTTTCTCAGTTTTAGCTCCAAAATATCCTTCAAAACCTACGGATTGGCGTTTTCTAAATTTTAGCCGAGAATGTGATTTTTTTTTTTTTCACTTGCTGAGCCTTGTTATTGCGCATTTTCCTAATGTTAGCCGTGGGCTTGGCCCGAAAACAGCACTTTGTAGTTTTTTTTTTTGTACATTTGAGCAGTAAAATTGCCTCTATACGCAGTGAATCAGATCTTTTTTCTCAATTATGGTCTGAAAGTTGCATGAAAAGACCACGAACGAGCTTTTTTCCTTCACCGCTTTATCCAAACTTTTTGCCGCCTACTTGCCCCAACATCGGCACATTCGAGCGCCTTCTCAATTTCATCTGCTTACGGACGGGAATCAGCGTATTTTCTTTATTATAGCCGCGAATTTACGTCAAGAAGGCGCAAATTTTCTCAATTTGAGCCATCAGAATAGCGCTTTCGTGGGTTAAAAATCGAATATTTAGCCACACTATTTGCACCGTTCTATTAGCTCTAGGCCGGACAGACTGAAAATCTTCGTAAGGAGCAAAACCGCTGTCAATCGTATACCAAAGCTCCTTTTCACGTACCCAAATCCATGAACATAGAGCCTAAAAATCCTCATTTTTCCATATTAAAGCTTTTCGGGGGCCCAGGGTGGTCCACCCCTAACCTTGAACTTGGAATGCTACTGCCACGAAGTTGTCTCAAGAATAAGTGAATTAGCGTTTTCTGAATTTGTGGATAAGTGTACCATGTCAATTGTACTCACGGATTCGCATTTTTTCTCAATTTTAGCCGCGAATGAGCGTTTTTCTCAATTTCAGCCATGAAAGAACGTCGCGAATTAGCGCTGTTTCTAAATTTCGTCCATGAATCAATGTTTCGCACAATTTTGGCTGCGAGTGAGCCCTTTTTCTCCATTTTAGCCGCAAAGTACCATTTTTCTTCATTTCACCCGTGAATTAGCGATTTCATGTAGGAAAAACTTACTATCCAAAGGAATTAAGGATTTGTGCTCTCCTCACACGATTTTGGCTTGTGCGAATTTTTGATTAGCTTCACGCAATTAATGTCAGCTTGTGTATTTCTACTTTTTCAAGTTTATTTTACAATGAAAAATTATGAATTCGGCCGAAACTACTTATTCGGGTCATAAATTAAGACGATGATGGGACAGGAGTGAGGGCGGGCGGTGGGTGGCCATGACTAGAGGACAACAAAATGAGGCCCTGAGGTGGAAATGCCTAGAAAGTAAGAAGCAACTTTTTTTTCCTCCTGTCAGATTTCTCCAGAAAAATTAAAAGTTGTGAGCCTAACATGCCCCCGCCCGATCATCCTCTCTCACTCTCATTTAAAAACTTCTCGAAACTTCTGGTTGAGCTTCAGATGAAAGTTGTTTGTGACGATAATGATATTTTAAGTTGGAAAACGAGTTGCCCAGGGTGGAAAAGAACCCTCTCTCTCTCCAACGAGAGTGAAGGAGCAAAAGCGGTGTAAATGGGGCTGAGCTAGGGACGTTTTGCTAATGGGAAATGTAAGAGTTTTCTTGGGGGAGGGGGTTTCAAATTAAAGGAGACGCACGGTGGACCATCCAATTCACGTCCTTATTCAGTTGGGTGTTAAACCTCTTTTTCTTTTTATTCCAAGACCCATCTTCTCATGCCTGACATAATTTAGCACCAAACAACACTTTGAACTCACTTTTGTTGGTTTTTATTATATATTTCTATATTCTTCCAGAGCCCCCTCATACTTTTGATGGTACAACTTGGTGGAACCGGAATTTAAATAACCCCGCGAGATTTGGTGCCTACAAATACCCCCCCCCCTCTGGAATTTAATTGCGAGATACATTTATGGAAATAGAGGCAAAATGATAGGTATTTATAATTCATTAAAAAAAAAAATTGTACTCACCAAGCTTTAGTTCGACGTCTCCCCGGTACCAAACAATCCTGGCCGCCGGTTTGGCATTTTTGACCAAACACTCCAATTTAAATTGCTCGTTTTCCTTTATTTCAATCTTGGAATTAGCCGTATGACCGACCATTTCGATCGAGGATGGTGGAGCTGAAAAACAAAAATATAAACATAAAAATACGGAAAAATAACTTGGGTCTCTCTCTCTCTCTCTCTGGCCACCACAAAGTCCCATTCAACACAAAAGTTTTACAACTGCAATTAAAAATGATTTAGCACGCAGCGCTCATTAAAGTTTTTGCACTTATCATCAGGGAATGAGTCGCCCCAATTCTCCTCTTCATTCCACTCTCAATCCCCACCCCACCCTCATATCCATTCAGAAATAAAATTTATTTGATTCCCGCAAAAACCTACCCGCCGAGGAGCGATATCTTTAAAGAGTATGGACCTCCCTCCTCCCTTGTGGATGGACGATGGTACGGGGGCGGGGGGTAGCTATTGAAGTTTTAAAACTTGATATCTTCTTCCCTGACCCTATTCCGGCACTAAAAATGGAAATTCTAAATTATACCCCCAACCTTCACCACCAATGTGCGCGGGTTCTCTTGAACATAACCGCAGTCTGGGGCATTGGATTCTCGCCTTTCTTCTCGGCCACAATCAATTTCAAGGAGATGGGAAGGCTCTGTGAAGAAAAGGAGAAAAGAGAAGAAGGGAAGAGAAAGGTTGGAGGAATAATTTTAGAGAGTGGTGATAGTTTATGTTCGAAGGGAGAAAAGGGAGAAAGAATAGCGTTTGAAGGGCTGGCTGTAAGCGGTGGTTGGGGGTGGGGTATGAAGGGAAAAAATGAGTTAAGCGAGATGATTTTCAGAGAGAAAAAGGAGCGAGGCCTATGATGAAGGCACGAAGGGAAGGAAGCCAGGAGAGATAGGGCCAGGGAGGGGGTGGTTTTTTTTTTATCCATATAAAAAGAACTAGGTTAATCTAATTTATTACGACTTATCTCCCCCCTCCACCACAACTCACCAACCTCTCCACCCCACGTCCGTGGCGCGATTGAGCTGACACCAACAAGCTTTGTGAATAACGAGCAAGAATGGTATTATGAAAGGGTGACTTTGTTCGTCGTGGTCAACATTTTCAAAAATAAAAAATAAATAAGCGTCCTAAACAACATGTTTTCACGCTCCAAATCGTTCAGAATTCAATTTGCGAATGACCGCACTAAGCGATGCGTCGGCGAGATTAAAATTTAAGTTGGGATTTCATAGAAGATAGAGAGAAAGAAAAAGGACACATTGTCAAGCTTGGCTGATCCAAATGACAACAGCTATTTTTAATGGTAAAAACAGACTTTTAATGGTAAAAACAGGCTTTTAATAATTTGAATTTTAATGAGATTTGCGTCGATGTAAATTTTTCGGAAGGAGGAGGAGCGGAGACAATTTTTTTTTCTCTCTCTCTCTCTTAAATAAAATATTAAAGCTCATAAATGAGCCGACGGCCCTAATAGTGACGCCAAGAGAGAGAGTGGGGTTGAAGGATATCCGTCTTCTTTTTCTTTTTTTGTTATTCATCTTCTTTCGCAAAACTCACCAACATCCTCCCCGTTCCACCCTTAAAACAACCACACCCCGCTTTTTTCCACTCCCAGAGACTCAGAGAGAGAGAGAGAGAGAGAGAGAGAGAGAGAGAGAGTGAGTGAGTGAGAGAGTTAACATTTATCCTTCTTTGGTTCAATAAAGTATGGTAAACGGAGGAAAATTAGGTACACGAGGCTGAGACAAACTGCCCGTAAAATAACATTTGGGTCGTTTACTGCCCCAACTAACCTAATGGGCCGTAATGGGCTTCCCCTCGCCACCCCTAACACCGTACCCACAACGATCACAAGCATCTCTCTCTCTCTCTCTCTCTCTCTCTCACTTCGCCCACCCACTGACGTGAAATAGAAGAGAAGGAAGAAGGAGAGAAAGGGATGAGAATGGAAAAAAAAGGAAATCTTTCAAAAGAGCGTTCATTTTGAGTTATTGACTAAAAAAAAGCCCCCCCCCCCTCACAAATTTTTCAGAGTTATGATTTGTGAGGGAGGTCCTTGAAAATGACCAGAAAACCAACTTTCTCCCCAACCATGTACAGCACGGTGGGAATGAGAGTTATTTTTAACTCGTTTATGTAGAAACAAAATTCGCAATTAATTAACGCAGGAGAAGCGAATAGGGGGAATTGAGGGGGGGGGGGTGATAAGAATCGAAGTGAAACAAAAACAGGAGTACGGGAGGTAAACCAACACTTTTACAAGGCGCGAGTTCTATTATTTCAACCTACGCAGCACACACACACGAAACGCAATCACAAAGTTTTGTTAAAACCGTACGTCGCCCCCTCACCCACCACCACTACTCCATCGAGTTATATAGCGTTAGAGAGGGGGGGGGGAGTAGGACAGTCATCAAATCCGAAAAGTTGACAGCGCAGAAATTGCTTCGTTTCGCAACTCATTCCGCGGTTTGGGATTTTATTATGGGAAACAACGCTTTTTTTTTTTCTCTCAATTCCCCTTCCCACAACTCCAGTGGACCTGTCGAATGGTCCAGGTGGAGAGGGCACCTAATTTGCAATAAAACTTGTAAAAACAACGAAAAATCAATAAAGCAGGAGCGGTTACAAAAAATCAAAAGCTTTTATTTGATTGCGTCAGCAATTGCGAGGATTTAAAAAAAAATTGTGGGAAGGGGAAAGGGTTTTTAATTAATTTTCGGTTGCCCTTGGAGTTTTGAATTTTATCCCCAAGGCTATATCCCCGCGTACCGCGGATTTTCATCTTGAAAAGCTTCAACCATCACACCACAGAAAACCCCGTCTTTTATATTTTCCGTACTTTCCCTGTGACATGAAAAGAGTTCCCCAGGAATAAGGAGAAACTTCTAGTACGCCTTTTCCCCGATATTAAGCTATCCCCCACCACGCTTCACCGTCAATACTCTTTCACCTTTGTAGAAGAGAAGAGAACAGAGAGTTACGTGCGAGAGATATACACTCGGGCTGGACAGGTTATGGGTGGGGGACGGTGATTAATTAGCTACTCTTAATTACCAAGCTCTAGATAGTGAAGAAGCGGCCCTACCTCACAAATATAAACTGCCGACTGTGCAGTATCTTGACTTGTTCATGAAGGGTGGAATAGGTTGAGAGGGGGTAGACTGATAACTCACGTTTCACTTTTCCTTTTTTGCATTTAGAAGTGTGCCGGGGGGAGGGGAGCAGCGAGGTTGTTTGCTCAATTCTCCTTTCGAAAGGTTGGCAAAAGGAGCGTAATTAAATTGCAGTATCGCGATTTTTTTTTTTAAAAAAACCCTGCGTTTTAAGTCTTTCGCATAAATTAAACCTTCCGACGTTTTTCCTTTTCCCACTAACTCCTATATACCTTGCTGTGTCTCACTAATTAACTCGATTAAGTCACCCCCCTCCACACGCACACAAGGCCCACCATTTTCTACGGACTGTCCTAAGGAAAACATGACCGGCTGCGAATGGGGGGCTCGCAATTGGCAGAGAAGAAGCAGCCTCCAGGCCTGTCAAGAGGGAGGGGGCACACGGTACCGGGCATGGCCTTCGTAGGGGGCGCGGATTTCAGGAATGAAGAAGACAAGAAAAAAAAATGGAACGCTCTACGGTGGTTGATGCTGTGGTTGGAGCTATATTGTTCATTTACCTATGTTGTTGTTTGGGGTTTTGCTGTGGTTTAGAGCTTTGCTTTAGTTAGGGCTTTACTGTGGTAAGAGCTTTTTTTGTTTGGACAATTGATGTCCAAACACAAGCCGGTCGGAGCTTTGCTGCGATTACAAGCTTTGCTGTGGTTAGAAGCTATGCTGTGGTTTGGTACTTTGCTGGGGTCATGGCTTTGCTGTGGTTGATGATCTACTGTGGATGTAACTTTGCTGTTGTTGTTGTTTGGGGTCATGCTGTGGTTGTGGGAACGGTGGACACAGTTTAGTAAAGTGCATAGCATAAATAGGAGGGTAAGACGTATGTGCCTATCGTAGCCCGGGGCCCCGACACTTCAGTTATACGCGGTTTTTTGGACACAATTCGCGGCTTGAATTAAGAAAAGGAGCCAATACGCGATTTAAATTAGACGGCTAGAATTGACAATAGGTGTGGTTCTGGTTTCTGGACACAATTTCACGGCTAAAATAGAGAGACAGTGCTAATGTACTGTTCTAGATAAGAACACGCGACTTAAATTTTGAAAAATTGCGAATAAGCGGTTTCTGGAGACATTTTGAGGCCTCCGTAGGCTACTAAAAAAGGTTTCCAATCTTGGAAACTGCAGTGCTGCAGAAGTACTCGACCAGATACTTCAAATTTCACGGATATTTCGCTTCAAATGATGCAATATCACGTCTACATATTAGTTTTTGGCACCTTCCCTCGGCGCTATGACTTGTAAGTTCTTGAAGATAAGACCAAAAACTCGCTATTTCGCCTATATTCATCCTGGATACTTTCAGTTTCGCGGATATGCATAGCTTCAAATATTGCAATGCCGAGCCTATTCGTCCGGCTTGGAGCGCTGTCGGGGGCCGACTAGCCCCCGCGGAGCCTTCGAGCCCACAGAATGAAAAAACGACAGACAGACCGACGTCATGCTGAAAACCACTTTTCATACTTTTTGTGTGCTGATCACGAATATCAATTCAGCTTGGGGTCGACTTTGTTCACGAACACCATGCCTCCATTTGTTACGGGACCATAAAAGTAAAAGGCCCCGAAGCTTGCAATGTCGCAGAAAGTAAGATCCGGAACTTGCAACTTTACGGAAACCTACATCCGAAACTTGTGATTTCACGACTTTCGTGGACACTGAGTTAAAAAACTTCCCTTTTCGTAGAAATAAAGACCCAAAACTTTTAATTTTGCAGAAATTCAACCATGGAAACTTCCCAGTTTCGCGAATGTTATCTGCACATATTGCAAAGTCGCGGCTGTGCGTCAGGCTATGAGCTCTGTCGGGGCAACCGGCTAGGCCAGGTTCCACGGTTCAATGTAAATAAAAGGCACAAGACTTGCGATTTCGCGGAAAATACTAGAAACTTGAATATTTACGCCCGAAAGATGTAATTTCGTTGCTACTTATTAAAATTTGGTGTCGTCCAGGGCCGGGAGTGCTTTGCCCGATAAAAAAGCCCGGAAAATTGCAATTCGCGGTTATTTATACTTCAATTATATTTCGACTGATGGAATCCACTTGCAATTTTCACGAATATTTAGCTCCGAAACTCACAATTTAACAGCTATTTAGCCCTGAATCATCGCAGTTTTGCGACTCTTTTCTGCCCCGAAAATTGTTATTTCGCTGTTGCGAGGTTCAGACAGTAAATAATAATCACTTTAGGAGCTAGCTTAACAATTTGGAGGCAAGATTTCAATTATTGAACATACAAGACAATTAGTGTTGATGGGGGGGGGGGGTTATTGACGGCTTCACGATCAAGAAGTCACTTTAGACCGTCAGTTACCGATTTTCTTTTTCTGGGCTTGAGAGGCACATTTTTATAGCCAAACCAAGCAGGTTATAAGGGCTAAACTTCCAGTTTTCTGCCAGTCTAAAGGCGAAAGTGTCAATTTCTAAGCGAATTGGGGAATTTAATTGCTATTCCGGCGAAAAACTGTCATATTTGCTGAGGAGTGCCTATTTTCCGGGCAAAATTTCACGGTTTTGTCGTTATCCAAGGGCAAAATGTTCAGTTTGAAAAGGTAAATTGACGGTTTCCAAGTGCAGCTAATTTGAAGGATTGTCACGAACAAAGGTGGCTCGAAAAAAAGTGGGCAACTGGGCAGCTGCCTACCCTTGTCCTTCGTCCTGGCTATGTCCTTGATGGGATAGTCGGTTTTTGGTCAGAAAGTTCATAGCACAGCACACAGACCATTTCCTGGCCAGAGGTGCCAGTTTTTGATGGGTGAACACTTGGGGCACACTTTCTGTGCAAATTCAGTGTCTGAAGAATAAATTGAAAATTTATTTGCCGCGTGAGGAATTCATGAATTACTGTTTTGGGGGTTACGGAACCATATTTGTACAAAAAAAGGCGGGTTTCAAGGTTACATCGACCATTTCTCAGGCTGAGTTGAGTAGCCGGCTTCAGGAGTGAAATTGAAGGATTTAGAATAATGTATTGTTTCAGAGGCCGATAGTCACTTTCTAGTGTATAAATTAATGAATGCTTTTAGGGATTCCTTGGGATAATGACTAGCTTGTCGTTGTAATGATAAGCTTGTTTTGGAACGTTAGGTTCTGGGTCTTAATTGGCTGTATGAAGAAAGTTCTTAAACCTCCACTCCACCTGAAGGCCTGGTCACACCTATCATGCACGCTTCCGATCCGACACCGATCATGCATGTCGGATCGGAGACTGTGGAAACCCTCGTAACGGTTAGACTATATTTGGGTTGGAAAGGCAATTTGAGAGGGCTGAGAAGCGTAATAGCCGTGAATTATTCGGTATTAACGCCTATTACGGTCCCCACACCTATCAAAAAATGCATGATCGGTGTCGGATCGGAAGCGTGCATGATAGGTGTGAACTGGGCTTGATCCGGTTCACCAAAGGCCGAGGAGTACCGCTAAGACGAAGCCGGTCCTTAAGAAGCCATAACATTGCTCAATTTGAAAGCAAATTGTAAGGAGAAAACCCAATTTAAATCATAAGACCTAGGCGCGCCCTGTGCGCCACCGCCCTCTAGACCCGCACCTGGCATAAATTTGGGCTTACTTAAAAAAAAAAACGAGCTCTAACCAATCACGCGGGAAGTTACCGTGAAATTTCCCGTCCCGCGGTACTAATCGTTGTTTAGTCCCGCCTGCCATCCCACGAATAATTCAAGTCCCGTCTTGCGTCCCACCCAGTTGAAGTACGGGGTACCACACGCACCCATGCGTGAGGAGAAGAAGCAAGGGTCACTCTAACACCCGTGTTGAACGTATGGACGTTCGCTGCTTGTAATAGCCTTGTCGAGTGCAGGTGTGAGGGAACTACAAATGGTCTCCTTTGAATTGCTAAACATCGCT
Source organism: Corythucha ciliata (assembly GCA_038030265.1). NCBI lineage: Eukaryota > Metazoa > Arthropoda > Insecta > Hemiptera > Tingidae > Corythucha > Corythucha ciliata. The sequence goes on along the minus strand of CM075938.1, from coordinate 23,843,063 downwards.
CAAACTCTGTGGGCGCTGAATTGTCCCACGCTGTTGAAAAGAAAAAAAAGTAGGAAAATAGTAAACCAGTTTAGAACCCCAACGATTCAACGAGTGTCATATGGTTTTCGTGATTCCATTCGGGAAGCAATTCCCCTGCCCTCACACTCTTTCATTGCCCTTCGCGATCTGTTTGCTTCATGGAAAGAGTTTGGAAGGGGGTGAGCCCTGAAGGGATTTAACCGGTATCAACCCCCCTCTTCTTTCCCATCAAAGTCAAAGCTCACTGCGTGGTTCAGGAAGATGGAACAATAAACCTTTTCTGTAATAAACTTCGGGCACCAAACCATCCCCCCCTTCCTCACCCAGCGCCGGGCGGGCCGCGCTCTTTTATACTTCCCATCTCATACTGGGGAAATCCGAGGTGGGATGCTTTTTCTAGCCCCATTTTCCTTTCACGCTCAACAACGTTACAACTTTCAATGAACTATTCTTTTCTTTACTCCCTTCAGGAATGAAATGTTTTGGTGGGAAGGGGGGAGGCTTTCTTATCCAACTTTGGGTACTTTGTTTTCCAAAATGGTTTCATGTTTAGCTTCCAACCCAACCATTTCTTTTAACCCCATCATTTATTACGGTACTATTTTTTGCTAAATGATAAGCACCAAGGGTGAATTTTTCAAGCACATAATTACCTTTCAACCCCAACCTCACCACCACAGCTCCACAGTGTCCAAAAACAGCTCGGGGATCCTCAGAAACAACAGCCACCACCACTACTACCACTCGTAGTTTAGATTTACAACCTGCTGACTTCCCTGCTGGGCATTAAAATATACTTCAGCCCTCCCCCTCTCATCCACAACACAAACATCACTCTCAACCCCGCCTCTTCTATCATAGCCCCTTGCGTGCATCGAGCAGTTCCCCGATGTAAACACGTCAACCTGAATAAATTATAGGCCGGAGGACCCCCCCCCCTCCCCTACACACACCCATTATATACGCGTGTATGTACTCAGGAGAAGAGGTACTACCTCTTTGCTCGTTGATGTTCAAAATCTAGTACCACACAGCCATTGGTATCACAAAGGTTGAAATTGAAGTGGTAGGGGTCTTAGGTTGGGGGGCGGGAGAGAAGAGGACCTTGTTAATAATTAGTGAACTAACTCCACGGGGATGGTGTTATGGGTTTCAAAGGATGTGTGGATTGGATGGGGAGGTGGAGGAGGGGACAAAAACTCGCGCACTCCCTTCCCTGCCGTGTCGTGAAATAACAACGGAGCCCTTCATCACATAAATTTTGTGTCTCGCTTTGTATTGAAAATACCTGCCTACATTTTTTTTAAAACTTCAGGCGGGCGGGAGGGATAGAAGGGGGAACAGGACGGCTCCGAGGAATTAATGAACCTGTGGATCCTCCTGGAATTTTTATTTGCGGAAATTTATCAAAATAAAAATGACAGGAATTCGTCAAATTAGACACGAGTTTTTGTCTTGAAACGAAAGACGAGATCCAGTTTTCCTTGGAAGTTCAGCAAAAAAGTTGAATCATTTCCCAGCAATTTTGATTTGATTTTTTGTATTCAATTTCCTTGCGGTTACTGGGAAACCCCCCGCCACTCTTGCCACCACCACACATTTTAAATATTTTTAACATTTCTTTTTAGTTCTTTCATAAATCTCTAGGGTTTAGTGCGAAAAAGACGCTGATTTCCTCACTTTTAGGCCAGGAACGTATATATATAAAGCTTTTCTCCGAGTTATAATTCCTTTTTTCACACCTCTCTCTCCTTCTTTCCCTGTTGTCGGTGTTTTGAAAGCGGGGAAAAAGCACCTGCTTACCCCCCCCCCCCCAACTCCGTCGCCGCATCAACACCAACAACACCGTCTTTCGTTCGAACCAATCTTTATAAGAACTCCATTCAAGTTTTTAGAGAAGGACGGAAGCTTTGCTAGTGATCGGAATAGGGGGGGGGGAGTGGAATCAGATATCCGACTCGGGTGAATATCAAACTCCCTCCTCCCACCCGAGTGCTAACCAAAAAACCTCTTTGATCCTCTTTTTATGTATAATATCTGTGAGTGCGAACGACTGTGTGTATTGCAGTAGCGGGGAGGGGTAATGGAAACGTATTCACAATAGTGAGGGGGGGTGAGTGGAAGGATGATGAAAAAAAGGATGAAACTGGGAGGATGAGGAGGACGTATTTACATGTTTGAAACCTTTCCCGTTCAGGCGACACCTCTTCTTCCCTTTTTCCACCCTTTCCAAACGACTTTACACTCCATCCCACTCCCACTCATCTACAGTGTCACCGTTCCGACACCAAGCACTAATATTCAGATGTGTGTGTGTAAGTAAATGTGGTTGAAGGTAGATTTAACCAATTTTAACACTCCGCCATCATGATCTTCACACCTATCCCGAAACCCCCACCGTATCACCACAAGTGAGAGTGAGTTGTCTCTTCAATTTGCCTGTTTAAGAGCGCGTTGTCGCGCAATATCCCACCCTTTTCCCCCACCAGTTGTATATTATTTCACCTCCTACGGTGGAAAAGAAAGCAGGGGACCATTTTTATTCGTTTTCCCCGGGGAAAACATCAAGGCATTTCTATTTTAAGTGACAAGGAATTTTCTCTCCCAGCAACAAAAAAATTAACTAAACTTTTTTTTTTTTTTGGTGCTTAAGAACAAAAGAAAAGCTGGAAGCACAGAGAGAGAGTTAAAATTACAAAAAGACTTTTCCTTTTCCTTCGCTTTTCACTCCCACCAGCACCGCCGGCATTCTGTTTTTCTCCCTCTTTTGTACGAAAATCAGATAAATGGACGGAACAAAAGATAAAGAGGATAGCTTTAACGGGAAAGATTTATTGTTTTGTTCCCTCGTGCGCCTTTTTTGTGAATTGTACGAAGAGGTCACGGGTTACGGTTGAGGGGGTGGGAATCTTTTTTTTTCAATCAAAATGCTTTAGAGAATTCAATCGAATGATTTTTGCAATTACTAACATTTTTGTTGTTGAAAGTTGTTTTCTTCGGGGTCTGATTAAGACGCGAGGCTGAAATAAGGGGTGAGACTTGGTAAATTGTTTAAGAAGGGGGGGGGGGGAGTTTCTTCGGTGACGTGGATGGGTTGAGACGGTTTGAGGGGGTGGGGGCTAAAATGCTAACAGAGAGACGAGTCGAGTAGTCGGAGTGGAATTGACTTTAATTGCCTATAAGAAGGTCTTGACCCATGCCCCCCTCACCCCACCAGTCCGTTTAACGAGAAAGACGTGAGGTATGAAAGGTGCTGTAGGGTGAGTGGAAGAGGGAGTGCGCCGTAAAGGGAAAAAGCGGTCCGTAAGGGCACTTGCGACCCCTTTAGTATTTTAATAATTTATTTGACGTCGCTGTTGGTGAAAATCTTCTGGTGAGTTGTGTATTGACGAGGAGAAAAAGGACAAGTTCGAGACGTTCAATCACTGGGTCATTTGAAAATCATGAAAAATAAGAAAAAAATCACGACTTAGAGCCGCCCGAAAGCAACCCCACCCACCCTTATACCTCAGACAGATGTTGGCCAAAAACCGCTAAACCCAAAAAGTGTCAATATGATATAGATTACCCCCTCCCCCTACTAGGTAATTTTCCTCTACCAGTTTCCCCCAGTACTCCCAATCGCAATGCCTAGGTTATAAAGAAATCACGGGATTTGGGACTCTTTAAAAGGAGAGAGAGCGAGAGAGTGGCAGCTACAAGTTCTCAATTAATTGAAAGTTTGCCGAACGCCAATATTTTCACTCTGTTTCCACTTCTGTTATTCGTTATTCCTCCTCCGCGATCCCTTTCTTGGCCGCCACAGTCATCCGCACTCCTCCACCACTTTCCTTTTGTCGCAATTTTGATGAATTACATCAAAGGACACTCTCTCTCTCAGGACCCATCCACCCACCCACAGGTCACCATTCACGCTGAAGTACGAGGGTGGGGGTGGTGTTTCAAAGTTTTGTTGGATAAAACAATAGCCGTAAGGGTTTGAAAGCAAATGGTTGTGCGGATCGGGGTGAGTTGGGGAGTTGGAAGCCCTTAATTTTAAGAGTTACGCTTCAAGAGATTCAGGAACGAGAGAAATAGCGGAATTAAACTTCTCCACCCTGCCACCCTTCACCATCACAGTCGGACATCTTTCACTCATACCGATTCCTAGGACTTAGTGCTCCCCGGTGGTGGAAAGACTGTAAAAAAAAGGGCAATAAAGTAGAAAAAGGTTGGTGTAGGAATAAACGAATTCGGAAACTTCTGAGTGTGATAAAAACGTTAAAAAAAGGGAGGAAGGTGAGTGGAAATCATTTCAAAGTGGACTAAAGCTAAAACACACTGACGGACCCTTTTTTGTAACCTTTCGTCTGAAGTTTTCGCCTCATGGCAAATAGAGAGTTTCGAGACTGTTTTTCAAGTGATCGTTTCCTCATGGAGAGAGTAGGAGTGAGTCATCACTGAAAAGGGGTGGGGGAAAGGTATAAATCTACTGGAAAGAGCTAATAAAATTCCCTTAAACTTCCCATCTTTTCAACTCTACAAGAAAACTAGCTCACATTTCCAATCCCCGCCACTCACGAACACCAGCAAAAACTTAAAAAGAGCCCTACTTTGCCACTAGTACTTTTAACAACACTTTATTTCGTTTTATGAGCCCCGTCCCGTCCCTCCCACCTAACCATAGGAAACCAATGGTGTAAAGTATGAAGAAGAAAAAAGAAGAAAAATAAATAAAACGCTTACAAATGACGGTGAGGCGAGCGTTAGCCCGGATCGCCTTGCTGAAGCCTTTGGGGCCGACTTGACACTGGAACTCGGCGTCGTCATCAAGACTGGCGTTGATGATTCTCAAATTGTAGACGCCGGATTTGAAGTCGCCCACCATTGAGTAGCGAGGCGAGAAGGGTATGGTTGGCGAAAAACCTGTTTGGGAGAGAGAAAAAACAAACATAATATTTTAGCGGGATAAATTATCTTTGAAATGCAAAAAAAATAAAGGCATGGCCGTAGAGAGTATGTTCGGACCGGGGATGGAACTCAATTGGGCCCTTTCACATACCCCACCCCTCCTTTTCACAAACGTTCATTCAGAAACTAACATTCACAAACTTGATTTTCCTATTTTCTACGATATTTATTTGCCATCATGTTTTATAAGTACCTATGTATAGTTTATTCTTTTCTTATTTTCCTCCCTTCTTCTTGATTGCCGATTACCACACCGATTCCACAGAACCGTAGCAAAGATCTTCACTACAATAAAGCTAGAAGCACGAAGAAGACCTAACCACAGTTAAAGTCAACAGCAAAAGTCAAACCACAGCAAAGGTCTAACCACAGCAAAGATCCAAGCACAGCAAAGGTCAACCACAGCGAAGGTCCAGCCACAGTAAAGATCCAACTACAGCAAAGCTCCAACTGTCGAAAAGCTCTAACCACAGATAGAACCTCCAAACACAGTAACGTCCCAACCACAGCAAAGCCCAAAACCACAGTAAAGCTCCAACCACAAAGAATGCCCAACCACAGCAAAAGGTCCAGCGACAGAAAAGGTTCAACTATAGTAAAGCTCCATCCACAGCAAAGCTCTAACCGTAGCAAAGCTCTAACCACAGCAGGGCTCCAACCACACCACTGATATAACCCCCTCCCCCAAGCCACAGTAGAGCTCTAAATACTAAAAAGGCCGCAAGAACAGCGAAGCTACTACCACAGTCGAGCTCCAGCAGCAGTAGAGCTTCAAACTCAGTAAAGCTCTCCTTTTTTTCTCTTTTTTCTCTTTTCTGAAATCCGGGTCCTCAAAAAAAGCTGGGCCCGGGGATAAAGGACCCAGTGTCCCCCTTCTCTCGGTAGGCCTGGATAATGGTGTCAGCATAAAAAAAAACCCCGCGTACTGGGCCTGTCTGCTGCAATCTGCCCCTCACACATAGCCCAATATCAACCGAAGGGGTGAATCTGTTTGAAATGTCGCCAATTCTAAAATCCAAGAACCGTTGGCGATTATTCCCTGGGGTTTCATCTCAGCACATGCATCCAAGGCGACGCTAGCAGGCACCCGTCACTTAAGTTTTGACCCCTGCCCCTGTACATAAGCGTTAACTGGGTCTCTGATAGCGCGTATCACCAGACACCACCCGCTCAGCCTCCCGGAGAAGTTTTCTTCCCGCGAGTGGTTCTCTGTGAAAACAACCGCCAAAACGTCCGGATACGCACCTCTCCTCCTTCCAAAGAGCGACGTGAGGACCGAGAAGTCCCACAACTCCTCAAACGACCCCACGATTGACGGTTCCAAGTCGTCAATCTTTACGACTTCCGATGAGACCCAATGCTAACACAAATCGAAATCCTTCTCCGCGGGCAATCCGCTCACCCCTCCGTACAACTTATTTTCCCATCCCTCTCGGTCTGCCTGCATTTATATGTAAAGCCTCTTGCAACCCTCTATCCTCTCCATTTTACAGAAAGGAAGTAGAGGCTCAGATTTACCTACAGCATTACCCCGTCCCTCCACCAACCTTTAAACCCCCTTCAGCTTAGAGCACTGACCTCAACGCGTTATTTCAAAATCCTGGTTGGTCCATTGGGTGGAAAGTATTACAATACAAAACGAAGGAAGTTGGGAGCGACTGAGAAGGGGAGCTCAACCGATTTTTTCTGTAACCATTTCTCTCCGAGCCAGACGTGGTTTAGGATGTTATGGTGGCAGGGTAAGACAACCCTGAGAAGTAACAAGAGTGAGAGAGAAGGATGAATCACCAATTTTCCAATTTGAAGAATCGGTTCCCTGCGGAGCAATATAAATCTCCATTCACACCCTTCGTCCCCCCCTTAAGTGTCACACGCGGGGTTCCGTGGAATAACTCACTTTATCTTCCTCTTACCACGACCCCCCCTCCTATAACGTCATCTCAGGACGCCCTCTGATCCTACACTTTTATGAATAGTAAACGCTACCAGTTCCCAGGATGAGAAGGGAGGGACAATTTATGTTCCGATGGAAATCAAATTCAAAGTTGTAACCTCCCCCCTCACAAAAAAGACATTTTCTATGGGCTTGGGCATTCGGTTGTACGTTCCTGGGGGGGGGGAGGGGGTGCGCTCCAAATGCGATGCCCTAACAAATTACATATAAAACATTACTTGCTGTAATATTTTAATGGGAAAAATAAACATACAACACCTAACAAGTAAAATTCAACGCTACCAGCAAAACCATTGAACTAATTAAAATTCATTCAATGCCGAACAAACTCCCTTCGTACTTTGTGCATATATGAAAGTACCCCTCCTCCCCTCACCGCGAATTTTCTGCGTGCAACAGCCGCTACCGCTTCTGCCACTGGCAAAATCGGTTGCGGGAGGGGGGGGAGGACGCGGAAAATTAGTATGGACATGTTTTCAACGCCCCCCATCCCTTCTAGGAAAAGGAAAACAGCCGGAATAAATGGGTGAATGTGTGTACAACATATGGCGACTGGCGAGTAATATTCCGGGCGCACTTTTTAACGCTCGCGGAGCTCCCGACTGAAATAATAAATTCATTTTTTTTACTCCTCGCCTCTTGTAAATTATTGCGTTAAAAAAATATGGTGCCTGGAAGGGGGGGGGGAGTGAAAAATGTATTAAGGAGGGAAAATTGTCACGGCGATCACGAAAGTACAATCTTTGAAGAGAGAAAAAAATGGAAAACACGCGCTTAAAATTCAGTCCAGGTTCTCATTAATTTATTTTGTCTCCCGCTTCTTCGCCTAGCGTCATTAAACCCTCAGACTTCACTCCATCCGCGAACAGACTTTCCATTAAACCAACCTATAAACTTCCTTTTGGCAGATTCAATTATAAAAGTGGGAAGTCCGAGGAAATCAGTTTTTAACCCTCTAGCGGGAGGTGAAGTTGGTTGGACGGATTTTTTGTAGTTATTTTGAGAAAGCTCTGGAAGGGTGGAAATAGGATGCCTATAGTGGAAGTAAATCAACGTGACGCAATAGCTCGATCAGAAGCGGAGGGCTGGTTAAGAAGGAAGAACACGCAACATTCTTCTCTTCTTCTCCAAAAATATACAACCGCCGAAACCGTAATAGCCGTTCTGGTGTTTTCACGTGAAAATAGGAAATTTTAGTGAATTGAGCCAAAAGTAGTAATTTGAGTTCGAATTAGCGAAGAAAAAAGTGTGGTTGGGAGCTATTTTTGAAAATAGGTCAATAGGGTATAATAAAGCATCGAAATTGTAAAGGAAGAAAAGCCGCCGGTTTCAAGTTAAACCCCGCCATAAATGTAAACAATAACTCCTATCTCTAGATTCTAGTAATAATCCACCGCCCGCTGGCTAATGTTACTTAAGACACAAATCTCGTTTATGAGGTCAGCAACTGCAGTGTTGGGAGGTTTAGTAGTATCAACCTCTACTGGTATTGTATTTACTGTTAGTACTAGCTCCCCCACCCCCCGTATTTGTAGTGGACTATAAGAGACGAGGGACACTTAGAAAATACACCCAGGGGTTAGCTCTAGCTAGACTCTTACTTTATTAGCGCTCCCACCCCCGCACAAAACCACGTCCTACACCCTCTCGACACCATCATCCATTTACATCCCTGGCCAGCCCCCAACTCCCGCATCTTGTCTATTACCATACAAACGAGCAATTCGATAACGCGGTGCGTCCTCCAAAGAGTATGAAGAGGAGGGGCGAGGAATCTCACTCTCTCTTTCTCGCCGCACACGCTTATTCACAGCGCGCCTCTGGTACAAATTAATTGAACAGTACCGACCCCGCCCCCACCCTATAGCTTTACCACCTACCCGGGGGTAGAAACTCGGGTGGGGATGAGCTATAATTAAGCCCTGTTTTGCATTAAATCACCGCAATCCCCGTCAACCCTCCCATGATAACCTCTTTTTCCTTCTTCCAGTATCTTCCCTTTTCACCTCCCCCCCCCCCACAACACAAGGGCCAGATTCATTTGTGCCAACATTAAAATTCGAATTAGCGAAGAAAAAAGTGTGGAAGGAGGAGGGGGGCTTACGCACTTTTGGGTAGGGGTTTGATGGTTATAAAAAAAAAAGGAACGAAGAACCAAAACCACCTCCACAAGGAACATAGTTATGAGTGAGAGAACGCTGGTGTGGGGGGGGGGATCACTGGAAGTATAATGACAAGGTAAATGAGGACTCTCGGACGTGCTTCGGTTGCCTCAAACCAATTTACATGTCATCAACCCCCACCCCGCTTCATCACGAAACCCTTTCCTGAACCCCCTCCCCACTATAACATCTTTTTTTTCCTATCTCTTCTAAAAACCATTCCTTGGTATCTTAGAAAAGGAGGAAAAATTGCTTTGAACTTAACTTGTCCTTTCATAGGATAATGCCATTAATTTTTCTCCCAAACTATTTGCGGGATGGCCCCTTGATGGTGGTGCTGTGGGGGGAGGAGATCTTCTTATTGAAAAGTTTCCCTCCCTTTTCTCAAATGAAATTAATTGAGTCAAAGGCAAGAATTTTCAAATCTTAACCAGGAGCTGCCCTCGACAGGACGACTAATTACGTTTTTAAAAACTTTGTTAAAAAAACAAGAAAGTAAAATGGAATAATACAATTTTAATTTTCGGGCTCGAAATTTCAAACAACCCCCCCCCCCCCCAATAAACCCCAGTTTCATCTATTAATTTGTTTATCTCGAGCTTCAGTGACAAGCCGCTGGGCTTTTTAATTGAAGACTATAAAACTTCATTAGAGGGAACGCAGTTCCGCTATAATTGTGTAGTGGGGGGGAGGGGGATCCGCGAACGATTTTGTTGCAGCATAGAACGAATTACTCAGATTTCAAGAAAAGCAAGCATAAAAAGTAGGGGGGGGGGTAGATTCGATGTATGTCGAACTGTGAGGGGGAGCCTCACCTTTTTTCCTTTAGTGCAGCGTATATTTTAAAGGGGGCAGGGGCCGGTTCTTAAAATGAAGGGGTTTACACTCACGGGGCCCGTCGTAAACTTCCAGCTGTGCTGCCTACCATGAGTTTGGCTTGGTGTGTAGTCCAGGGATGCCCATCCCCCCTAAGCTGAAGAGCCCATCCCCCCTAAACTGAAGGACACATCCTCCTCACCCGCCAAAATTGAACGTCGAAATCAATTTGCCGCAAATCATAATATAGATCCGCTAAATTTGAGATTTGAAAGAGCTAAATCCACAAAATCGTAGTTTTTAATGAGTCAACCCAGCGAAATCATAGTCGGATCGGCGAAAGAATATGCATGAGTGGTGGGAGGCCATAAGCCCGCTTTTTCCCTCTCTTAACGTGGTTCTCTACTTCTCCTCTTGTTATCAAATAACTGCAACCAATAACAGAGACTTTTGCCGATAAAACAGGAGAGGCTCCTCTCAGGTGATCGTGTGGTAGCTGTAAGTCATGTGGGTTTAGAGAAAAGAGAGAGGGTAATTTCATGCACATTCTTTCACCGATCCGACTATAGTTATTCGAATGAGCCATGTCCCTCACAAACTGCTTTTTGAATGGGTGAAACCGCTAAATTTTGTCTGAGAAAGGAGCGAAACCTGCGAAATCAGGCTTTTTGGGTGAGCCAGCTCCACAAAATTGGGTTTGAACGAGCCAAATCCACGAAATGTCATTATCGAAGAAGTCAAACGAGCCAAACTTGCTATTCTAGTGGTCCACGCACATGCAAATTGTTTTGTTTTTCGGAAAGCATCCAATCTCATTGAATTAATTTTGAATAGATCAAGATACAGTCCCGTCCGAAATTTTGCTTCTGATAGGAGTCATGACCATGAACTCGTTCTTAAAAATAAGCCAACGCAAAGTCAAGAGCGCGACACTTTGTTTTTGTAGCGGCGATAACCACGAAATTGCCTGTCCTGAGAAACTGGTTTTTAATGAGCCAATTCCACGATAGTTTGTGTTTTTGCCGAGAGCGAGGCCCGCGAAACCGGGTTTGAACAAGTCAACTCCACGAAATTTCATTTATGATGAGGCGGGGCACGCTGAATTGACTTTTCAAAAGGCCAGAACCTCGCGAAATTGCTATTTGAATTAGCCAAGACAAGAGCACGGAATTTTGTTTTGTAGTATAGCGAAAGTCACACAATTTCTTTTTTTGGGCGAACCAGTCCCGCGAACCAGGTTTTTGATGAGCCAATTCCCCGCAATTTTGTTTTCCAGAGAGCCGGCCTCGTGAATTCTGTTTTTTCAGGGAGCCATTCCCACGAAATGGTTTTTTGAATGCGTCAACAGCGCAACATGCTGTTTCTGTCACAGCGAAAGAGACGAAATTGCTCTTTTGGTAGGGAGGGGTGAGAGCCAGCCCGCGAAATTTATTTCGAATGAGCTAACTGTACGAAATTGTTTTTTGAACAGACTAACCCTGCGAAATTTTATTTTTAAAAGGAGTCAGACCCGCCTCGGTGGTGTAATGGATATAATACTCGCTTCGCAACCCAGCGGGCCTGGGTTCGAATCTAGCTATTGCCCATTTCACTACAAGGCAGCGGCGAACTGTGACACGGGACACTCGGCTTCGTGTGGGCGTTCCCGGCGCTGTGCGTTCAACAAACCGCGCACCGACCGAAACGCCCGCGTAGTACGGGTGTGAAGTGCACAGTTGGATCAGGGTACGGCGTATGAGCCCAAAGGAGGCTTTGGCGCCTGCCGGGTTCGAAACCCGGTGCTCACTAATTATTATTATTATTATTATCAGACCCGCGATATTGCTCTTTAAAAGGAACCAACACTCCGGGAATTCCACCTTTAGAAAGAAGGATTATTGAATTAGCCAAAACGATGAAATTGGGTTCTGTTAGTGTCAAAGCCGTGAGATTAGGACCAGCGGAATCTCTTGTATGAATGGATAAAACCCATCGAAATTTGCTTTTTAAGAAGTGAATCCTGTGAAATTGGCTTTTTGAACGAGTAAATCCCGTAGAATTATGTTCCGTGATCAATAATTTGCAAAATTTGGAATTCAGAACGTGCAAAATCGTTTTCATTAAGAGCCAGATTATTATACAAAATTAGGGTCCAAATAGATTAAATCTGTAGATTCCAGCCATGGGCGTAACCAAGACCGTAATTCAAGGAAAAAGGTCCCGTTCGTTTGTTCACGTTCGTTTTGCCAAAATTTTGGTTTGTTTGGCCTCCCGAGTCGCTAAATTTGCCGTGAACAAGTGTGCGAGGCCAACTTCACGAAACCCGACAGATCCGATTCTGACAGTACATCGTTTGTTAAGAATTTCGAAACTACATTTTTTGAAGAACATTAATGAGTGTGGTCAGCTTCAAGTACCAAGAAACCTGTTCCATGGACGAATTGTTTGTTTAGCGGTATACCTAGATGCAAAATCGTTTGTTTATTTTTTTTAAAGCTGCTATGTTCGTTTCTTTCGCATTTCGCGGCGTAAGTTTTTAATGAATCATTGATGGGTGCGGCCAACTTTACGTAAACCGACCTATGAACGGAATCGTTTGTTTTACACCATATCTGGTCGTAACATAGTTTCTTTAGCCAAAATTACCGTTTATTGAGAACCCGAAGTAGTCTTAACTAATGTTGAAGGCTAAACAAATGGTTTTACAACTAGCTGCTAAACAAACTATTTTGTCCATGGGTCGGGTAATGGGGGGTGTTTCGAAATGCTAAACAAACGAAAATTGTTTTGACTGAACAAACATAAACAAGCTATTTTACGACCAAATATGCCGCTTAACAAACGAACTGGTTCATGGGTTGGGTGGTGTGAAGTTGGCCGCACCCAAGTTTGTTCGTGTTCAATGGGTTTGAAACGCTAAAAAATTACAATTTTGGCTAAATAAACGATATTGAAACTAGAAATGGCGCTAAACAAACGATTCCGTTAGTGGATCGGTTGCGTGAAAATAGCTGCACTCCTCTATGTTATTAAACAAAGTATCATTAAAGAAACACACATTTTGGCAGAAAAAAACGTAAACAAACGAATAGGGCCGATTTGGAGCTTTATGTTATTGGTCGGTTCAAGTTGACGTGCATCTTGCTCGGCTAAACAAACGATTATTCTGGCAGAACAAACGACATTCGGGGTCTCTAGCTGCGAGAAGTTGGCCGCGCACACTTGGTCGTGGCAAATTTTATGATTAGATGCTGAACAAGCGATTATTTTTTCCAAACAAACGATATTGTGAAAGGCTAGCTTGTTAAACAAACGATCCGCCTGACGTATCGGATTGCGTGAACTTAGTTTTCTAGAAAATCGTATTTGAAAAGGTACCTAATCAAACGAAAATTTTGGCAGAACAAACGTAAGAAAACGGTCAAAGGAATAGGACAGTTTCCGTTTAATCTCTCTGTATTTGTTGTGCCAGATTCACAAGCATTAAATCAGAAGTTGATTCAAAAAGTTTTAAATGCAACGATAAAAAACCCTCGTACTTCCTAATGAACATCATCCTTGAAACTTGCTCAAGTGGCTCTCAAGAGACTAATTTCACACGATTGTCCATTTTCATTTAACACTCATTTCATACCCTCCCCCCTTTTACCTTCATCCATATGTACGGCACATAATTTCATACGTCCTCCTACGGGATTATCACAGAGTGTGATGGAAGGAAGGTGAGCACTCGAAAAGCTGATAAACGTGTACTACGTCGGCAGGCTGGGGGGAGGAGGTGCGGAAGGCCAGGCTGGGGACACCATCACGCTCACGCTATCGTTGAAAACGTAATCGTTAAACACAATGAAATGAAAGGACCACAATGACGTTTGTGAGAAAGGAAAGGGAAGGCAGTGGAGGAGGGGTGATGGTTCGAATGTACACATCCCTCCCCCCCATCCACAGTCTCTAGCCACCCCATAACCAATCCCAGAGTTGAGCGCTTCCATACTGTCACATCCAGCAGCCCAGGGCCAGAGAACTCATTACGATTATTGCCCCAGCAGGAGGCGGTATTTGACTGATTGAACATTGAGCTGAAGGGAAATGGGCTGGTTCAAGGGTGATGGTGGTGGGTTGGGGAGAAGGGCGACGCATTATGTTTCACGTGCACACTCTCACAAACGGACATTGCAGTGTGGTGCAAGTCAACAACTCGTGAATATTGTGCGAGAGATAGAAAGAGGTCGAGGAGAAGAGGAGAGTGTGTGAGAGAGTTAAACTGCTCCCCTAGGTCCTGTTTGAAAATTGACGATAAAGTCGGGAAATTGCGGCTGTTTGTAATCTGGATGGGAGGGGGAACAGCAAATTTGTAGAGCACAGGAGGGGAAGGCGTAAGAGCGTCATTTGAGACATAATCAAAACTAGGTTAACATCATTAACACTTTGAAATGTAGAGATTTTGAAGTTTAATGATTGGTATACAGTTTGAAAAATAAAGAGGAGAGGAAGAGGGAGAGGGAGAAACCGCTTACGCTTGACAATCATTTCAATGGGGTAGTAGAGCTCTTGTTTATAATTCGCGAGATGATCCCTTTCCCCCGCACGGCCGCCGTCAACCCGTTTCGCGACCGTATATCCGCCACACCTCACTGTCACGTATTTATATACATGCAAATTTAATTCCCCTCTCCCCCACCCTAACCCAACACTCCAAACCCCCCCCCCCTCCCACACACACACACGTCACATCTCCGCCAGTTCCTTTGCAACACGTATACAAAAATTCCCCTCAGCCCATCACTAGCGGATCCTTCTCTTGAAATGTGACTCTATATACGAACCTCCCTTCCATCAACGTTACTCGCCGTGCCCTAAATTCACAAAACCGTGAATGCAGACAAACAGATATGCCCCATGTTGAAGAACAGAGTAAAGAAACGAGAGATGCTTAGGGGGAGTGGAGGAACGTCTGATGACAAGTCTTGACGACAACGAAATTCTTCTCTCTTTTTTCCGACCCATACTCCACCTCCCCCCATATCACCAATTCACCATTGTTTAAAGAAGGAAAAAATAACGAGGAGAGTTTAAAAAAAACCCTCACCCGACTACCAACTATTCAGCTTTACAGAAAGGGGCATTATGGTTAAATAAACGTTCTCATTAACGAACCAGAAAAGGGTGAAGGTGAAGGACAAGGCGAAGTAGAAGAATTGAAAATTTAGCGCTACGTGTTTAGAATAAAAAGATACTCCCAGTAAAGGGTGATGGGAGGTGGGGTTTCGGTAAGCCCTACACGAACACTGAAGATTTAATGGACACACAGCACACAGGCCTCTCCGAACGGACGACTGTAAAACGGCAGTGTTGTCGTCGTCGTCGTCTTTTCGTTACCCCCACCACTGAGCCTTTATTTTACTTCAGACTTAATAAAAAGCGTTCTTCCAACCCCTGCTCATCCATCCCTCTTTCTTCTCGTTTCAAAATAAAAGGGGGCATTTAATACAAATACACCGACAGAACAGGAATGTCAGGGGGTTGCGAAGCGGTACAGCAGCATTGTGTGCGCGTGTGTGTGTGGAGGGGGGGGGTTTATAGTCTTTATAGGTCTGAGGGCGAAATACACTATAGAAGAGGGAGAGAGCGAGTGGGACGGTGAGTGAGAAAGAGAGTTTGAGATATACGAAGAACAAGAAAACAGAATTTACAGCCTACCTAATCCTCGTCCCCATACCTCACTTCGCAAGGAAGGAAAGATGAGACGAGGCAGAGACGTTTTGTAGGCTCTTTAATAGACGCATCCCCCCCCTTATACATCAAAATGACTTTAAAACTAGAAATTTAAATTAAATTTTCAAAACTCACCCAAAGCAAAGCCGTCTTTCGTCCATTGCACCTGTCCAGCGAGGTGAGCCACTTCGCACTGTAAAATAACTTCACCGCCCTCGTGAACTTTAGTGTCCTTTGGTTTGACTCTCATGTACTGCTGTTGGCCTGATGCTGAACAGACGAAAAAATAGATATGTAATGTACATGTATAGTGATAATGATATTAATAATAATAGGTAAAAGATGTTAATCGATGAAAAAATGTGGTGGTGGTGACGGGCTGTCACCTAAAAAATTTCCCGATTTTTTTTTTTTTTTTTTTTTTTTTTTTTTTTTTTTTTTGGGCTATGACAATGACAAAGCGTTGGTAAATTGTGAAATTTCAGAAACGAAAGGGGGGGGGGGTTAACAGAGTCACTTCAACTTTTTTTAAACCTCCACTACCCAAACGCAGGGGCATGGCACACGCCCCAGGCACGGAATCCTAAGTGGATTATTGTGCCGCTCTTGGATCGGTTGATCTAGTCTTGAGTCCCTCTCACCGCACCGTATGAGGTTGAGGAGGTCCTCAGCTAGAGTCTCGCTGGCCGGAACATATCAGGCGTGTGAAGCCCAAAAATGCTGATCATGCGAAGATTGCTCTCTCCTCTTAATAAGGTTAGAGGTCGTCGCTTCTTAGAAGCGATAAGAGTTAATCGCTAACTGGGCCCTTGAGCACGTGAGTGCCACGGATGACGAGCCAAGCGCGTGCCGAGTGCGTTGCACTCGAAGAGATAAGCCCCTGCACTGGGATGTGTTCTTTAGAACTGCCCACCGGGGGTATGTTTTTTTTTTTTTTTTAAACTACCCTCGGCGGGTGTGCTCCTTAGAACTACCCTCCACAAGTACGTCCCTGATCCCATCAATGCCATGTTTGACCTCGGTGGTTTCCACGGACGGAGCAACCTGTGACTCTCTCTCTCGTTCTCTGAGCCCCCTCCAAGTTTTTCATATAAACTTCTGGGTGAGCCCTTCAGGTTCCAGCCAGAAGCCATGGTAATATAAGTCCACCGCCGGCAGAGCCGTGCAAGCCGTTAGCGCCGAGGTGTGCGGTAAGCCTATTACACCAGGGGATCGGCCGGTGCCCTGTGGGTCCGTTTAAAGCACATAAAGCACACTTTGCCCCCTGTACCACGCAGACCTTAGGTACGGAACCAAACACCTTGTCTTGGGGGGCGGGAGGATAGCTGGAGGAGGTGGGAGACGCTACCCCCTTTTGTCCCTGACTCAGGACAGCCCCCAAGCCGTTGTTTGTCCATGGGGTCGTATTCGGCCCCCATATCCAATGAGTGTGTCCGATAACGGACTCCCCACCGCACACGGTGCGCCTTATTCCGACCCAACCCACCATCGCACCGTATCAGGGAGGGGGCCGGCCCGATGGTGGCGTCCCCCATCCGCAACCCGGGGGACCCGCCCGATAGGGGAAACGAACCCCGTGAAAGGTTTGTAGCCATTCACACGAAAGTGAGGGTTAGCTGGAGTTGTGGTGGGGGGTGGGGAGTTTATCGATCGAACTGAGAGACAGCATGACAGAGTGCAGATATATAGGGTCAATTAACAATTGAGTTAGGAACGAGGGGTAGACTGATTGGGATGGCGGTGGGGAGGTAGAAAGGGTCTTTTTCAAACTTGAATTGAAGGAACAAGTTTGATGAACGAGAAAATATGCGTAATAAGACAAGAAAATCGATACTTTTCACAGCTTTAAAAAAAAAAAAAAAAAACGCCAACGAGCTAGCCCCTTTCGTACAACACTCAACTCACTGTATAATAACCCTGTGTCCTTAGCATATGTTCTTACCACGTGTCCGCTATGATTTTAGCGACTAGAGCGGGCTTAGCGTTTGCAACGGGCGTGCTTTTTTCACGAAAAACACATAGAACAATACTATAGGCGTTTCCCGCTCAAGACACTTTAACGTTGAAATCACGCGTCTCCCGTTCAGGTAGGACGGAACCTCAGGCTATCGCTATAGTAAAAGTTAACGAAAAATCTATGATATAAAAAAGAAAAGGCTATTGAATACAAGGTGGGTCATCGAGGACAATATTGCCAAAGAAACCGGGGCTCTACGTGAGCGGAAATTTCAACGAGAACGAAACGACAAGTGGAGGCTTGAGGATGTATTCAGCCGTAAATAAATAGCAGCGAAGTGTGTCGAATTGAACTGTTGTGAGGGGGGGAAGGCTCTTAACTTCAAATGATTCTGGGGAAAAAGAAAATGTGTCGCCGTTGAAAGTAAAAAAAAAAAAAAAAAAAAACAACAAAAAACACTCATCCGCACAGTTTTCAACGACCCACTTGTCTTCCCACGGAACTGCCGCTCGAGCAGCGATGACTGAGAAAGATATCTTGGAGTAAGCATGAACACGTGTACTGCAGGACATGAGTTCCAACGCGACCTAATACCACGCACTAGCGAGTAACAGGACGCTAGAACCAATTCACACTATGTGGAGGAGAAGACAGCCCCTGCATGCCTCCATGAGACTCCAGTGCATCCCAATGGTCTGCCTCCACACGAGCATCAAAACCACGCGCCGTACGCGAACTGTTTATCGCGGCATGGGACCCAACAGCCAGAATCTGGAATCCACGCGCTGCTCGGCTATCCCGGAAAGATAAATTAGACAATCCGTCAAGAAACTGTAAATTCTGCCTCTAAAATCTGATTGTTCAGATCCAGGCATTGTAAACCCAAGGAAAACGGTGTACTCTACTCAGGAAAGTGGTACCAGATAAGTTTTCTCATTTACACCCCCCGTGACTGTTCAATATCCCACCATAACGGCCATTAGTTTTCATAAAACGAATGTGATTACTTCAGACAGCCAAAAAGAGTAGTCGATGGAGCGTGGTGGTGGGGTCTGACGGCCTAATTTGAAGCATTAAAGTGAAACAAGCACGTTTTCGTACAACGTGTGCAGAAACTACTCTACACAGTAACGTATAAAAGGGATCGTCGTAAATAATGCCGCGGCGAGAGCGTTGGAGAGCTGTAAAATTAGGTCGTTTATGACAACGCGAAGGGGGTTTTTTGTGGGGGTCGGCGGCGGCGGCGGCGGCGGTGGAAGAAAACCACAAAAACAACTGTATGAAATGGTTCTTTGAAGGAGCGAGAGCGAGTGGGAGGGGGAGAACAGGGATACATTTTTACTTCGTTTTTACGCGTCTATGCGAGGGGCGAGGCTCGTTTTTAAAATAAAAAACACAAAGTTGAAAAGGGGGGCGAACTGCTGTAAAAGATATACCACACGATAAGACGTGACAGTTTACGCCCCCGAAGGTTGAAAGTAGTAGGGATGATGAAGTGTTTGGGGGGGAAAGGGTGCAGCCAGGTGGAGAAAGCTCTGATACCTCCTGGGGGGTTCTCGTTCAAAAGCTCGGGAAGTGAAATGAAAAGTTTTGAAAGGACAAGGGGAAAGGGGAAGAGAGTCTTGGGGGCTGATAACAAGAAATTTCCTTTTCGTCTTTTATGACTAGAAAATGTGGGTATTTTGTGATTTTCCGACAATGTCGGGAGGGCCAAACAAAGTTATTTTGAACGAGTTCGAGTTTTCAATAAGCTGTGAGGCGCTACTTCACCTATAAATAAAACGTGACGATCATCATCATCACAACAGGAAATTTCCTTCCAGGAATATCGATTAGTAGGGGTTCGTGCAAAAGCGACCAAACTTTTCACCACCAAACGCATTTTTTGAAAGGCTAACATAAAAGAGGAATGGAAGGGGTTAAAGAATGCTTTGTACCTGTTAAGTGAACAAAACGGAACGATATAAACATGTTTAGGTTAACGTCATGAAGGCTGAAGGTATAACATCCATCCTTTTAATGTTACTAAGGAGAAAGAGGAGAAACAACTTGAATTATAGCTGAAGAACTGTTCTATCTACGTACATATTTGTACAGTTTTAAAATTTAAATTGAAAACGTCGTAGACCCTCCCTCCCATCCTACTGCATCTTCTCAGCCACTTTTTTCAACACATTCCTTCGGGAAATCTCTTCGAACAACGCGGAAAGTAAGTTCAATTATAAAGTTCTCCCCAGCGAATAAAAAGAACGAAATACTGCAGCATTAAGGCTGGACCAAATTACAAATACAGCTTACGCCATTTGTAAAATTTATTTCAATCTTAACCCACTTCTCGCCTAATTTAGCGATAGCAGTTTACTTCAAACGACTTCTGACACGCAAAGAGAGCGTCAGGGAGCTCCTATAAATGGAACTGAAGGGGAGTGGAAGGCTTTTTGCTTTATTATCAGCCTGTGAGCGCCAGATTTCATTTTAAGGTACGACTGAGTTATGAAGCTTAAAAAGGCTGCACTAATTATCTGCCACCCCCCCCCACCCCAATGACTCAGCACCCTGGATCTCACTCTTCAAACAACTAAGACGGTCTGATTTGGAACCAACCGTGCCTCCCAGGCCAGACACTCCTCGGTGGTACTCGAGCTTCAAAAACCTTCCCACTCCATTACCTTGGAAGGAGCACCGTAGCTCGCAGGCAATGGCCTTTTATAAATCCAATTACGAGCAGGTTAATGAGAGAGAGTGCAATGGAAAATGGAGAAGGAGAAGTGTGAGAAAGAGAGTGTGACTGTGAGCCACTCATTTCTCATTAAGTGGAAGTTTCGGAGGGTGGGCAAAAGAAATGGAATGGTGAGGGTGAAATTCTTTCCCTTATTTTTACTGATTGAAGGTTTTACTGTTTAACAGAGCGCTCACCAAAATCAAGCTTTATCATTCAATTACTTGATCACAGAGCCTGAGATTCATTATGACGGATCTCTGAAAAATTAAACTACATGTTCTTAATATACAGGCCGTATTCTGTACAACAATTCTGAGGGGGAAGCGGGTGAGCATCCTCAACAGTCGATTGGGGGGAGAATGTCCAAACATATGAAAGAGCCTAGAAACAGCGCTCATTCGTAGAAAATTGGTCATTCGAAGCTAAAATTGAGAAATTGCCAATTCTCGGATTTCCAGCTCAAAACTCAGCAGAGTGATCTCCAGCGCCTCTTCAAAGTATAAAAACGCGTATTTGACGTGGTCGCTGGTTTCAGCAGATTCCACCACCCACCGTGTTCACACGGCGGATACGAAAAAAACACGGGTCCATAAAGGAGGGGGGGACTCCTAGGGCAAAAAGAAGCGAGTTGGTTAGTGTAATTACAACGCAATTGTAGTGATTTTACCCCTCCCCCTCAATGCTCAAATATCGTGTTTCGATTAAACTATGTATACGCAATTACGCATGTGCTAAATTACCATTTTTGAGGACAAAAGAAATGGCTCTTCACAAAATTTACAGTATCTTCATGAAATTCTCTTTGTTTCTATGTCAATTTTCCCATTTTTTGTGGCCGAAAGGCGCAGTTTTATTTAAACGGCAAGTTATAAGCCACACCAGATTAACAATTAGTTTATTTGAGTAATAACTATGTCGTTTGGGTTCATAGCAAAAGCCATACCGGAAATATCAGTCATAAATAGCGTATTCAGTCAGAAAACTTCTTACAATGACCTTTCACCCCTCCAAACCCAAATTTCGTCCATTTGGCACTCTTAAAAATGAATTTCGTGGGGTTAGCGCTTTCAAAACTCAAATTTCGGGGATTTGGAGATCTCACAGAACCAAATTTCACGGGTTTGACAAAAAACCCACCGGGGAGACAAACAGTTGATTCCTGAGGTATTTTGATCTTGGTCTTGGTTGTCGATGGCAGTGGGTGGTTTTCACCCACTGTGAACCTAAATTTCCGAGATTCGGCCCTTTAAAAAAACATATTTCGGGTTTAAGCACCCAAATGTTACGGCTTTGGATCTTATAGAACCCGATTTCGAGGGTTTTGCTCACTCTGAAAGCCAATTTTTCAGTCCTGCACCCCAAAGGGTCAATTTCAAGGGTAAGGGGCTTTGCACTCACAGAACCCAATTTCACGGCTTTTGCACGTAAAACAATTCGATTTCGCCTTGCTCCATAAACAAAACAATTTTTACTGGGTTGGCCCCTTCTAAAGTGCAATCTCGCGGGGTTCAAAAAAACAATTTCACACGTTTCAGGCCTCATAGTCACAATAGCGATTCCGTGGATGGGGTTCTTTCGAAGCTTTCCACGGATTCAGCTCCTGAAGAACCCAAAATTTGCAGTTTTGGTTAATTCGAGAACCAATTTCGCTTATGGGCTCCTGAATAAATAGCAACTCCGGCGGTATGACCCGTTCAAAACTCAAATTTTTCGGATCTGGCTCGTTAGCAACCAATTTTTGGGTTCTATCGAGTGCTATATCTTTTGAGTAAGTCCGCGGCTAAAATAGTGAATAAGAGTGAAATATCGGCAGTCGCAGTGCCGAAAAAACAGAAATTTCCCCCAAAAGTAGAAAAATGTTCACAACATCAGACGTTTTATGAACAAAATTCAGCCGTGTCTCCAAAAACCATTTTTCCAAAAATCATGTTATTTGGCTAGGGGTCTCGAATTATCAATTTCTCAGGCAGACCGAGCACTTTTCAACGAGACGGGAAAGAGTGGCCGCTACAATGAACACTATAGAGACTCAGGCCCGTATTCAGAAACCAACCTTAACCTTTACGTCTCCTTTAAACTCATTACGTTATGCAGGATAGAATTGTGAGCTGTACGTATACTTGAAGAATAACGACTTGTCTACTCACTGAGATTACACCTTTATTATTTCGACTCGGTGAACCGGTTTTCAATGTATTTTATACATCATCCTCAGACCTAACACACACAAGGCATCGTTACAAAAATATTAATAACAAAAAACAAGCACAAAAAGTCCTTACTTATGTCAATAGGTGATAAAATTAATCAAAATAGGTGGGAGTCAGAAACATCCCCGTCAAGAAAAATATGTTGTGGGTGTGAATCACTACATTTGAAAATAGAAATAAAATTCATAATAAATATATGTATAATGAATAAGCCGCTCAAAGGTTTACCGCCTGTTCCACACCGTTGTCTAGCTGCCTACTGAATACGAAGGACCGCGAATTATCTCTTGAAATCTCACCACCTAGTAAATTCGAGACTAGTGGGAGAAAAAACGAATTACTACCTTCCAGCGATCGTTCAAACACCCTGGATGAGCCTTTACCTCAATGTCTATTTCGAACGCCTCCAGCGAGTCCAGCATTCGCCCTGTTCCCTGCGTATGAAGAATTTGCGCCTGATGTGTTGACTCCACACCACAAGTGGCAATGTGTTGCCGAAACCAAGAATCCGCTCTCGACAGATGTTCTTTCCAGCTAACTGAGAACCGACGGGCCGCCTTCCACACGTAGGTAGCTTCTTTACAACCCATGCAGGTTAACCGAAATACCCCACTGCGGTGCTGCGGAGGAACGGGATCCTTCAAACGAGAGAGTTTAGAACGTAGGGAGCCTTCACTTTTAAAAGTAACTTTGAGGCCGTATCTTTTTAAAATTCCACCAACTACCTCAGTCAGCTCACCTACGTACGGCAAGATTATCCATCCAGAAAACAGACAGGTAAAACCACTATGTATGTCTTGAGATGAAAAAGTCAGCCAGCTCAATTTCCGCCTTTCACATTTGCCAGCTAAGCGGTGAACCAATTTGCGGTGAACCGCAAAAAAAAAGAATTTGCTCGGTTTCAGCAACACATTGCCACTTATGGTGTGGAGTCAACACATCAGTCGCAAATTCTTCATACGCAGGGAAGAGGGCGAATGCTGGACTCGCTGGAGGCGTTCGAAATAGACATAGAGGTAAAGTAAAGGCTCATCCAGGATGTTTGAACGATCGGCTGGCAGGTAGTAATTCGTTTTTTCTCCCACTTGTCTCGAATTTACTAGGTGGTGAGATTGCAAGAGATAATTCGCGGTCCTTCGTATTCAGTAGGCAGCTAGACAACGGTGTGGAACGGGCGGTAAACCTTTGAGCGGCTTATTCATTATACATATATTTATTATGAATTTTATTTCTATTTTCAAATGTAGTGATTCACACCCACAACTTAATTAGATTAATTTTATCACCTATTGACATAGGTAAGGACTTTTTGTGCTTGTTTTTTGTTATAAATATTTTTGTAACGATGCCTTGTGTGTTAGGTCTGAGGATGATGTATAAAATACATTGAAAACCGGTTCACCGAGTCGAAATAATAAAGGTGTAATCTCAGTGAGTAGACAAGTCGTTATTCTTCAAGTCTCCTTTAAACGCTTTGAAACAGATGACAGCTTTTTATAAACCGTCTAATTTTTCAACTCCTTTAGTTAATTCTTTTCTTAAAGGTGGGTTTCTGAGTAAGGCCCTCAGAATTAAGATAAAAGGGAGAGTAACTAGGACAGTTCAAATCATTGCCACTATACCATTGCCGTTACTGGTGCTTTTATTTCTGACCCTCTTACCCTCCCCTCCGCTACCAAACACTACTAACTCACAAACCCCTTTCGAGTTCCTTCGAATAAGCTTATTATTACTTTGGAGCACCTAAAGAGGGCAAAGCGAGTGGGTGAGGAGAGCTTGAGGTGATGAAAGCCTAACCCTCCTTCAAACCCCCTCGTCACTATCCTTAGCCACTCACTAGACGCCCCTCCCCACCATCCCTCAACATCAATTCTATCCACATCTTAGCAACTTGTACCCCTCGTAACTCCGTCCAAAGTAAGCCGACTGCCTGTTTGCACGAGAGTTTAGACAGTGCTGTTGGATAGACAGTGCGCGGTGGGGTATTGCTGAAATGGATGAAGCAGAACAGGAGGTGATGGGGGGGGGGTGAAGGAGGTTCCTTTCAATATTGCTCGGGAGCATTAAATCAGAGCACAAACAGGTATTTGGTGTAGCGAACGAGAGAGAGTGCGGCCTTCTTCTCCTCTAATGGCCGGCTATCTCTTTCCTTCAGTTTGCTACTGCTTCGTGAGCTGAATTAATGACTACAATAGAGCTGTAGGTTTTTTTTTTTTTTTTCATGGGTTGGTGAAGGGTTGGAAATAGAAGCTTATCGATTTTAAAACAAAGTGCGAAAACTTTGGGGAAATGACTATCTTCCTAAAAAGGAGACCGAAAATTAATTTGCTATCGGTTATCATTCAATATGGCGCCTCGTTTCTAAAGGGAGGAAAAATGACTCTCCATACCCCTTTTTGCTAAAGCTGTCACCAGCTTGCTTTCTTTCTAACAAGTTTATTTAAAGCCTTACAAGCGCTTTTCAGCGCTATTTCTCTTACGACCTGGGCTTATTTATTATGGTGATTAATTAATTGTAATTACATGACGCGGGGAATGTTATTGCGAGGCAAGATTCATTAGAAAACAAGACTTTGAGAACAACCCCTCCCCGCCCCCACAACTGCCACCACCGCCAGCCTAAGACCAACGACAAGAACATTGATGAAAAAGTAATTAGCCCCCAGCGAATAGTCGGAGCGGCATTAATTACACTTCAAGATGTAATTTAGCGGAATAGTGGCGTATGTGTGTGTTTATGAAAGGTGGTGGCACGGTCGTTGTGGTATTCATAACCCGTTGATGATGGAGTGGTAGTGGTGGTGATGGCGGGTAGGGATAAAGCACCAACGCCTTGTGAACCATCAACAAAGAATGTGTATGGCACTCAGGACTGTTGCATGTTTAGTATGCTGTAGCCGGAGAACCTTTGCCTCACCAGCCCTCGTCTGTCGCCCCATGACACCATTTCAGCGCTTCACGGAGGAGGGATGAAGAGATGGGAGGGAGTGACACGGGCGAGTCCCGGGACAGGAGAATATTTGTCATGCAGGGACATTTGTATCCCAGCGTGTAATTGTAAAAGAAGGGGCGTTGGGGGGGGGGTCGACGTGAGGGGGGCCGTATAGAACTATTAAATTGTACCCTTGCCACACCAAACGAACGCTGTGAAACAGTGGGCACGCTCATTCTTAACATTAATAAACACGAACTACGCTTTGTATTCCATTGAGCTCCATTCATTTCATCGCTATTAATAACCTAATTAAGCTCCCGGTTCGCGACCAGGCTGTGGATTACAGCAAAAATACTTTTGCCAATACTTTTATATACGTTAAAACCAACTCCAACAGTTACCCGTTCAGAAGTGTAAAGAAACATGTTCCAGACGTGACATGCGTATAACAAGCTGAAGAAAAAAAATTGTAGCATTCCCTAACTCTCTTCGGAAGGCTACACGGAACAATACATTTAAACGATAGAGAATCGCTACATTTCTTAAAATAAGCTCATTCCTCTTTCCGTAACGCTCCTTCCTGCTATGGTCAAGTAATGTCAAGAATGCGCTCCTTTTACTGACTTCTTTCAAATATTTCCCTTCCTCACCAACCCCAAAACCATCGGAAGTATTCCACGCTTTCAACTCACGTCTTCGTCCACACAACACCCCCCACCCCCTCCCTCACTTGCAACAACTACACTATTCAACAGAAAAGAAGCAGTTTCTTTAATACACCCGGACGTTTTGAAACTTGGATTTTAAAGGCGAAGGGGTTGTAGAGGAGGGTGTCGGTTTGATGGCAGAGAGTAAAGAAATACGAAACCTCACAAAAGCATTTAGACTTTCAGAAGGTAATTAAATTCCTTATAAGATGACTCAACGATGGAGTGAATTGAATGAACACAGTCCTAGAGCTCAATTCCAATTGACTTTACTCACAGGACCCCTCAGGCTCCAACCAGAAAAATGAAAGTGTTGGTGGTGGAAGGGGGATGATGTCCAGGGGTTTTCCTCAGGGGGCGTGGAATGCACCATGAAAAATGAAAAGGGGTGAGAACACAAAACAAAGTCGGTAAATGATAAGAATAACGAAAACATTGTAACGTTTTAGAAGATTTACAACATAATAATTCAATAGAGAACAACTAATTGAAAATATTCAAAATCTAAAATAAGAGCTTTCCATGAGCGCCCCACCTCCTATGATGCTGCGTCCATCCATGGTAATGGCTCAAGAAAGGGGTGGTCCCGAGACTGCAATTTATTCTTAAGATTGAACCTCTCAACACTGCCAACGTTTTTCCACCCCCACCATCTCCGTCACAGCTCCAAGCAGCTGTTGACAAGGGAAATCCAATACCTCTAAATCCCCCCCCTCGTCATCATCCATATGCACCACAGCAATCTACTAACGACGCCACATTTCCCACTCCTTGGTTTTTGTTGTTGAAATGGAATATGAAGGTAAAAGCAAAAAAGCCCGCCGGCCAAAAAAAAAAAAAAAAAAAAAAAAAAATCCACCCCATCCTTCCAATGATGAGAGGATCAGTCTTCTCCCCATTTCGTCACTTGTCACAATTCTACACAACTTTCCTTCTTCTTCTTATCACAGAACGTTCATACTCTCCTAGGAGAGGAAGACGCCTTAATACTAGCTCTAACCCCCCTCCCCACGCCACTAACCCAACCCAATTCTATCCTTCTTCGAGACTTTTCGCATCTAATATAACGTTCATATTGCTCCCCAGAAATTACATCTACAAGCGAGGATACTCCCACTCACACACAACAATAACAAGCCCACAGCCCCTTTTTCCACCTCAACAATAACTCGGAGAGGTCTCGGCAATATCATTTTTTGAAATGGTATGTAGGAGGGGGGGGTATCTGCAGTAAAGCTGGTGAGGAGGGAGGTAACAAAATGAGACAAAACAAGATTCTCCATTCATACGAGACAATCCCTTCCTCAACCACCGAGGGGGGGGGGGACGGAAAAAGTTTAAAAATACGACCAAGAAAATGCTATCTCCCTTCCATGCATTATACCCTAATATATTTACTATATCTTGTTAAAGTGAAGGTATAGAGGTTCAAATATTTATAGCAACGAAAGGTATTCGGTTAACTGGTAATGGAGAGGTGAAGGGGGATGATGGCGAGGGGTCGGATAGAGGTAGAATCACATAACTTCACCGGAGAGGTATAAATGGCTGGAAACCTTTCCTCCATTTATCATTTTCGAAGGCGAGCTAATAGCGGCGCAGGATTGGTTGTGGGGGGGGGGTGTGAGTGTGTGTGGGAGGGGGATTGATACGGTTCGATAGGAAAGTATAGGAATACGGTTTATAGGTGCTATGGAATGGTGAAAAAGAGGCTTTAGGGTTGAAAATAAGGTAATCGCGAAAACCCTGAAAAACTCTACTCATATCCATAAGAAACAGTTCAAGCTACAGAAGGCGATTGATAAGGGAAGGGAGGACTTGCGGGCTGGTTTGGTTAGAGGAAGAAGGGTTAACCACATGGGTGGCATGTTCAGCACTCACCACGTTCAAAATCGCCAAATCCCTGAGTGGCGTCAGAGGAGTCAAACCCTCAAGACACAAATAAATCGTGCAGCTGAGAATGAACCAGGCGGTTTGGAGGGTGGCACGAAATACATTTATTTTACATCCAAGCGGCAGGCCCTTTAGAAATCTGCACGATTCTTAAAATCACTCTCCTAATGAAATGGAAGCTGAAGAATAACATTTTAAAGTCAAATAATCTCCCCCATGCCTTTCCTACCGTCAACCCTTAAAGGATCTTTACTAAAATTTGCATTGAGTTGAGTTTCTCCCACTCTTTACGCTTGGTGCAGCAAACTGCATCCTTTTTAACCCATAAAATTAGAAAGCATCGCTTTTTTTAGCGAAACTCGTCCTCTATTACTCTTAAACACAGTCAATTAGGTGGTAAGTCATAATTTTGGGAGTGGGTGATTTTTTTTTTTGCATTCATGACCATACCGTAATTACCCTACAGATTAAATGAACGCTCGTGCGGTACTTTTCACGAAACAAAGCCGCTTCATATCAATTATGGCACGACCTAGTTAACTGTGTTTGATGGAATGGGAGGGTTTGAGAGGACTGAGAAGTTCAGTGTTTATTTGTGAAGTCTTTTATTAAAATGGCTCTGTTTTAAAAAGAGTTAGAAACCCCTCTCCGCCACCACCACCACCTATCGTTCATTCCCCTGCAACACAGCCGGGCTACGACTCCTTTTTATTCCTCTCATTCCCCACCACCCCATCGAGCAACCAATTCCAGAGGAGTTTCCAGCCGGCTAGTTTTCTCGAAAATTTATAATTGCCCCCTTTTGCTACCGGCTTTTCACGGAGCTGCGCTTAAAGTCACACCCAGTTTCTCTCGTTGCTACTCGAAACCCCCCCCCCCTCGACACGATATCATAGTAAACTCCCCGCAAAACAAACTTTTAATGGGATGCTTCTCCCAAGGCATCGCCACCCCCTTCCCCCATCACGGCCACCCAACATTTCACCGCACACCATTCGTCACGTCGGTCACACCTTCTTGAATCCAACGGCAATATCCGTCCAATTCAAAGCCAACCTGTGGGGAAACAGAGAACGCACAAGAGTTTGTATGCCCACTTGCGGTGCATCGTTGGTAGATTGGGAATGAGGCGTGCCTCGCGTTGCTAACTTTTCTAAGCGATTTATTGGTGGTGGAGGGGGGTTGTCAAATTTATTATCTAAAAATTTACAGACGTTCAGCTGTAAATTCTCTTCACCTTGGCCTATATAGGCTTCATTGCGTAAGACTTACAGTTTTCCCCGACCCATGTTCCTTACAACCAAAGGATGCTGGTAGATCCCTACCGTCTCTTCCATGCGGAAAATGCAATTTCCACTCGAGTTGAATCATATTCACAGAAGAATGATGAAAGGGGGGAGTGGGAGAGAACGTTGTTCACCCTGTTAAAAGTAGTGGATAGAGAGAGTTGAGCATCGCACAATATGACATTCCTTCTTTCCTGGTACATATACGACTCAGTTTCGTTCTACATACCCCCCGCCCCTCTCTCCCACCATCCTCACCGTCGTACCTATCAGAGATGACAGGTAGTGAAAGACGGCTCATCCCTAAATTTAAGCAACACCCCCCCCTCCAGAAAACAGAACACCTCTCACCTAAATTTCTACTCAAAGGTTGCTCCTTAATTGAATAATAACAAGTTATCCCTTTGTATGCAAATGGCGGATCTTGTCTTAAATCCGGATTTCCAAACAACGCCAAACGTCGCAGCCATAGCTAACTCTCTCTTCAACCCCTATCCACCCCGGATCCCCACCACAACCCCTAAAATGCCAACAAGCCGCGGCTTTCGTTCCCTCTTCCAGAAGACAAAAGCCGCTGATTTGTCAAACTCTTGAAAAGGGCGAAAGCGTGACAGTGTTGATAGATCTGGATGGGATGAGGGGTGCTTGTGTGAGGAGGGTGTAAGTCTTCTCCAAGTTCTGGAACATGCCGGGGAAGTTCCTCTTTGAATACAAGGGTTGGTAGGGGAGGGGGAGTTGAGCATTTAAGTTTATTTACCTGAAAATCGACTTTTTCGACGGAGTGGTGTGGGGAGACAAGTGGAAAAATCGTCACAACAGGGCGAGGGGAATGCAATTAATTGAAAAAGTCCTCTTTTTGAACTTTACAATAAATTTGACCCCCTTCCACCGAACGCGCACCACTCGTAGTTATTTAAAGAGGGGGGGATGAGCAAACATGTTTACGGTATTTTAACCTGAGTAAATGTTTTCATTTTGAATCCTCCCCCTCTCCCCCTAAATCACCTCTTCCGCATCGTCCTTTTCACGACACGACTCGTTTGCACTAAGTGGCAACAGCAAGAATCCAATTAGCCGCTTCACGTAATAAAACTGTCGGAATACGGAATACGGGAGAATGAGGTGTGAAAGAATCTCGCAAAACAATATACTTTGAAAAGAAGCTTACAATTTTAGAGATAACTGCACACATCACTACCGTGATGATGGTCATGGAAGGGAGGAGGGTGGGCGTGAGTGATATGAAAAAGAATCAATTAAAAAGGGGGTATAAACTGTCGTTAACAGTCATTTTTATAAAATCGAAAATCTCCCCCCGAGTTCCCTATATTCATTCGGTGGGGTAAATTGCTAATCGTGAAGGGGCGACCTTAATTGTTGTCAGGAGAAATTAAAAACAAAAAGCGGGGGAAAAATGGGAAGAATAATAATCACGCGGTGCTGTTTTTGAAAAAGGTATTAGAGCGCGTGCGCAAGAGAGCACATCGATTTGACACACAACCCCCGCCGACACCGCGGAACACAACCCTCCACCCCCGAACCCATCACCCATCTTCAAGGCACGTCCCGACCGATTTAGGACCTTGCAAAGAGGTGGAAGAACTTGACGCTCAGTGACGCAAAACCTTTACCGACTGAGAGTAGTTACATTTTAAGTTATATCCCTCCTTGACAGACAGTCGTGTCGTGCATGGTGAGGTATAACTTCTCACCACATTTGTTATTTCCACTCCCCGAATTCCCATCTTCACCATTCACTGAAAACCACATTCCCTTGCACCCCCCCCCCCATATTTTTAAAAATCAATTTGTGGGATGCGTTAGTAGGGTAGGCTAACGTGTAACCTTTTGCACTTCATCTTAATTCGCAGGCGTCATTGTACCGCGAGCGTACCAAGGTACTGTGAGGAGGGAGAACCACCTCGGGCCCACGAAAAGCTTACAGACGAGAATGTTTGAGTTTCATGATCACGTAGGAACGTGAAAAGGAGACTTGGTATGCGATTGGACGGCGATTAGACTCCTTTACTTCGCGTGTCTTGCGCCATTTTTTATTCAATCCGACTAAAATTGAGGCTATATATATTGAGGCCGCAAAATAGTAGCTAAAATTGAGAAAAAGCGCTAATTCATGCGGCTAAATCGGGGGAAATCACTAATTAGCAGCTGAAGAGAAAAAACGCTAATTCATGGATGAAATTGAGATAAACGCTATTCGCGTCTCTAATAAGGAAAAAGTGCTAACATGGATAAAAAGCGCCAATTCAAGTACAAAATTACAGGAAACGCGGGTAAAATAGGAAAAAGGGCCAATTCGCAGGTAAAATTCAGAAAGAGCGTTAATTCATGGCTGTATCTGAAAAAATCGCTTATTCGCGGTTAAATCTCTCGTACACGCACAATAAGTATAGGGGTTGAACAATGAAGTTGAACGTATTGATGGGCTGCGCAATATCTCGTGCAAACCATTTTCGTTTGAAAAGATCTGAAAAATAAAGTAAAAACCCCTTTCACGCAATATATTGAACGTGTAGGGTAAACGTCAAAATATTGTTCAAATTTATTGCGCAATAATTTTTGTGCGTGTATGGACCCCTTGAAATTGAGAGAGAGCCCTAATTTTGGGCTCCGTAAAAGTTATACTATGTAGGTACCTTGTTGGGATATTGTGAGAGTGGTTCCGCCCCAACCCCAATAGGTGCATCTACCAAGGAAAACTCTCGTTACTCGCCGTGAAACTTCCCTAATTTAATGTTGCTCCATGAATTGACCACTTCAGGGTCAGCCATAACATGCCTGAGGAAAAGGCCATGGCCAGGCTTGCACCAAACCGTAGAAATCAAGATTTTTCCTCGGTCTATTGTAATGGACTGCGGTTCCAAAACCGGAAATTTGACAAAGATTGACAGTTCTATCAGCCCGGACCACAGAACTCTTGAATTGCCCCTGCAACTGTCAGTTTCACCGTTCGACCATGTTATTTCGGGGCTTTAAAAAACCGTTACATGTTCGATATGTCCTACAAAATCCCATTAAGGTCGGGCGCGGTCTTAAAATGGCAACACTCATCGAATTCGCGTCCCTGCCCGTCTATCAAATCAAACGAGGCATCCAAGAATGCACCAATAATGTTCGAGAAAACTTGGATGCCACACAAAAGGTGCCCGTCCCATGTGCACATGACGAATCTTTCGAAGTGTGGGTGTTGGTTGTGGACAGACGCTAAAATGTTAGAAGACACGCGAAACGAACGAAAATACTAAATTTTAACGTGGGGTGGGAACAGCTTGTTAACACTAACGACTATGAACCCCCACCCCACTCTTTTCAAACACGACATTCTTACCCTGCTCACTAAGTTCGTTTCACCATGAGTTTGCTTTTGTCGTTTATTGTCGCGCTGAAATGTTTAGCAATGGTGAAGGAATCAGGAGAGGTGGATAACTAAATAACGATTGAACGTGTACGCGATTAGACCCCCCTCACCCCTTTCACTGGCAGAGAGAGCTTGTCGATGTGTCACTCTTCGGACCATAGGGTGCAGGTGTCGTGGCGGAATAAGCGAACTCCGCGCTCTTATGAGGAACGAGAACGCAGTTACATCAAAGCCTATACACCCTCACCATCCTCTTCGAGCTATTCGATTAGTCACAAAACCGGTGTATACACGCCATTGTATCTCGAATGACTTGAAAGCTTTGAAAATTACCATTACGCGAATTCATTTGTGCATCAATTAGCAAAATGGTCATTTTCAAAATGGGATCGATTTACGCTTTAAATCTCTAACTTCAACAGTAAATGACGGCATGTACTAGATCTCCAACAGCAATAACGCGTAAATAGCGATCTATCCAAAACGAGATAGATAAAAACTTGTTTTGTGTGTGGATTTTTCTAATAAAAACTTGCCCATTAGAACAAAACAGAGAACTAAGACCAAGGCGGCAATAACTTAAAGAAACTAAAACCATGAAGAGATGAAGAGAAGGTTAATTTACGACTCGCAAGTCGTTCCCTAAATGAGTTCTGTTCTCCCCCCACCACCACCTTATTGGACCATGCCACCAAACTCACGATGTTCAACTTTCTCCTAAAAAAAAAAAATAAAAAAAAACCTCCCCACCAACACACCCCTTTCGTACACATCACTACCTTCTCTCTTTTCATTCTGTTAGTAAAGTAAGGAGATTGAGTGAAGTTTTTAAGTGCTTCTACGCCCTTCAAATACTATGGGCGCGGAGGTGAATAAGAAGAGAACAAGAGATGTGGCTCTGATGGTGGAGGGGGCGCGGTGAGATTCTTCGCGTTTTCCACCGAGTTTTCCACCCTCATCGGTGTAGTTTCAAATAAAGGTAGCAAAAGGAATGATGGGGCACTGTGTGAGGGGGCGTGGAGGGATGTAACTAAATAAAACAAACTTTTCACTCTTGTCTTTTACGTGATGTTGAGATACGCTAGTACTTTGCAGCCGGGGAAGGGAGAAAAAAACCCTGACTTTCCTAGAAAGGAACCCATTTTCTCATCAAGGGATAAGAGAAGAGCGTCGAATGTTTGAGTTATTCATAAACGTCAGTCATATAAATTTTATGATACACTAAATTCGAGACAGAAATAACGGGCGTTGGAGAGGGAGGATATAATAAAGTCAATGCTTTTGTTTCTTGAACTTAGGCTGCGATACCGAAATTCAAATTCAAAAAGGTTGTCTGAGGTGAAAAAGTGCTCTTTCACGGACTGTATACAAGTACATCGAGTAAGGTTGAGTTTTCCGTTTATATTACACAAGACGAGAGTGAGGGGTGAGTTTCGTCACCCTCGTACTAACAACCCTAGCCACAACCAAGAAACTCCATTTACTTTCCTCCCATGTTTCTCATCAAGCCCCATCTTTTCCTAACTCGTGAATAATTAAGCAATAATTATAAGTGTAGGCTTTACTCGGTGAAAAGTTATGCTGGTAAAAGCCTGTCCTACCCCTTCCCCCCCCACGAACCCCTCCAGGCCATTTTAATCACACAACACACTCGAATTCCCTCGCCCCCCCTGCTCATGCACACAAGTTTATTCCATCTCTTTTTACACGACCGATCTTTACAAAAAGAGAGAAACTTTTGATCCACTAACAACACCAAGCTTTTTCCCCTCAACCCCCTCACCATTTCACACGAACATCTCTTTAACAAGCCACCTAATATGGAACGGATTAAGGGAAAGAGGCAAAAGCTTGCCACTCTCCCGGGTGGAATTTGAAAGCAATTATTTTTTTTTTTAAACGAACCCTTAGAAAAACAGGGGGAGTTTTTCATTAGCAACCCCTCTCGACACACCGGGAGAAGTAGTTTTTTTTAATTAACGCCCAAGCGGTACTGTTTAGACAAGATTTAGAATAGAGTCTTGAACGTTGGTAAAATGAATGGAGGAGGGGTGGGAATTCTACTTTTTTTCTCAACGCTCCTCAGTCGTAGGAGGTACACTGGAGGCGCCACCCTTCAATATGGACAGAGTCAACCAGTACTGTAGTTCCAGTCTTGGAATAACAACCAACCGATAGAAACAACGGAGCACTAAGAAGACAAGCAATTCAAAATAAATATTGGTTTTAATTGAATTCGAACACCTCCTGGAAAACCTTTAGAAGTTGCCACTTGATAAGCCCATAATATGCGTGACTTCTCCAGCACTTTCCAACCACCTTAGAAAGCTTAGAAGCAAACCCTTTAAGCTCCTCTATAATCCGAGTGAGATATTATTAAATCGATCGATAATACTAATTTTGAAACACGGAGTTATGATTCTCTCTTTCCTGATCACTATATTTTCACTCGCTCACACTCATTCTCTCTCTTTCAAAGACTACACGGTTCCCCTCCCCACCAACAATATAACCCCTTTTGAGAAAAGAATGAATAGAAATGATTTCATAAGAGGCAGCCACGTTTCGTGGGGTGAGAGGTTCAAGATTATCTTTCAAAAAGGGGCTTCGTCGGCTCTCTCACCCCGACCTCACCTCTACCACAGCTGTATTTGTACTTCAAAGAATACTTGGGAGGGTTAAGAAATTTATCTATTTATGAACGCGAAAAAGGACCCTGAAATTAGTCGGTTTCAAATTAATGGCTTGAAATAGACTGATGGTGCCGGGGGGGGGGGGGGCGCTATACAGAAAATGACTCAATTCCCCGGGTTGGTTAATTTTGATGAGTGTTTAGCTCGCATTTACAGCCATTTTACCAATTCCAGGCTAGAAAAGGATATCGATGTTTTATGAATGAAAAATACACCAATTCATCGATACCCCGCCCCACCACCACCACCACCACCACAAACGCCGCCTAAGTAAGCAAAACCACGAATAGGAGGAGACCTTAGCTTATGCCCGTGTAAACACAGAAGTAAAATAGTTGTTACCGAGATTCTTTCCTTGTTAGAATGTTTCAGCAGAAATGACTCCAAAGGCTCTGCTTTTCTTTTGGTGAAAAACTTCTTTTTGATGAAGTTTTTCACGGCGGTGGGGGGTGGGGGAATAAATGCCTGCATAAGGGGCGAGAAAGGGAAAAGTTTTCAGGATACTGAAGATTCAGGAATTAAGGAGTTCACACATTCCCCTTCCTTGCCCCTCATCATGACGTCAGTTTTCTCAATCTTCTCTCTTCCTTCACCCATTCTTCTTTAACTGTTCAAAGAGCTAATTACATTGAGCTCGAAAAGTCAACAACAAACATCTAAAACGAGTAAACCTTTTATTAATAAAAAGGTCCTTTCCCTTTTCCTAACTTCTCCTCAGTTTTTGGCAGTGAAACTTCGCCGCGATCTTGGTGTATCATCCAAAGTCTTCTTAAAACTTATCCCGAAGTTGTCGGTATTTAAACAGCACGTAGCAAGTTTTCAGGAAACACACTTTTTGTGCTTTTTTAAAAATAATAATAATAATAATAGTAATAGTTTACCCCTGTGGGTGGGGGTGGAGGTGTTAGAATATACCCACCGTATCCTCTGCGTGTCGTAAAAGGCGACTAAAAGAGGCGGGCAGGCGGACCCGTTAGCCAGGGAAGGCAGCCGTCTAAGGGAGCACACCCCTACAGAAAAGCTGGGAGTCGGGTCTCGTCAGCCACAGGCCCCCGAACCTCACAGATTGTAGCTTCGGCGTCAATACGGGTGTGGCAATCCCGGGGTCTGCAGCTTAGGTGAAGGGGCACCTCCCAACCCCTTGCCTATCCCCGAAAGGCCCTTGAGCCTCTTCCCGTTACCCTAGCATCCCGTTGCCTAACCCATGAGTACTTGGATAATTGATGCTGACTGGCTTAAACAGGACTATCTGGAACATAGGGTTTGAGAAGTCTCACCCGACCCTGGCGGCAGGTATAAAACGCACATTCAAAAATCAATGGATCCTACTAATGCAAATCAAGCCGGATTGACAATTGATAATCCTGCGGGTGATCAGGCCCCGCAGGACGACCTTGGCCTACCTAATTCTGGACCTAGGACCTGGTACCTAATTCTATGGACAACGCGTTGGTTACCTACGTACCAGCGTATCGGGTTGGAAGTCAGGGACTCCCTGGGGACTCTGGCGATCCGACAGCGATAGTCCACATCGGAAAACCTGGCGATGATAGGAGCGAGGGAGAGTCGGTCTCCTCTAGCTCTCTGAGCCAAAGAATGGTTAATACACCATCTAGACCATGGTGACACTCCGCCAGAAAAAAGGGGAAGGGATGGGAAAAAGGAAGTAGACGAGGGAGTGGGGAAGAGCAGAGGAGGAAGGGCAGAAGGAAGTAGATTTAGGTCATCTTAACGTTTTGCAATGAACACTGATAATTACTTTTTACAATGGAATATGAGGGGTTTACACAGCAAAGAGGATGAACTGGCCCCTTTGATTGCCAAATACAGTCCGATTGCGATGCTGAAACCCATTTCAGCCCTACCATTACAAGTGATATAAGTGGTTACAGTTTGTTCCATAAATCAGTAACTGTTGACCGAGGAGGAAGACGGCATGATGGAGTAGCAATTTATGTGATAGACACGGTGCATGCAGAAGTTCTGCAAATTGATACCCCTCTTCAAGCTATTCGCACCCTCGCTACAATAGTGTCGTAACTCAAAAACATATTTTTTTCAGAAACACCGTTTTCAGCCAAGTTTTAAAAAACTGTTTTTGGTGTTTTCTGAAAAAAATATGTTTTTGAGTTACGACACTATTGTAGCGAGGGTGCGATGTATTCGTATTAATGCGCCAATTGCACTTACTCTGGTTTCGCTTTATCTTCCTGATGCCACGTGGAGACCTAATGACTTGAAAGAGCTTTTTCAACGCTTAACTTCCCCAGCTATGATTTTGAGCGATACCAATAACGCCTTTTACACGGGCGCGCAGCCCGTCGGGCCAAGGGGTTTTTGCCCCAAAATGGGCTTAACCCGCGGGCCGGGCGTGATCGTGTAAACGAGAGAGGCTCGAGGTTCAGACCCGCGAGCCGAGATATCAGCCCCTTCCGACGGCTCGTTCGGCCGCGCCTTCGGACCCGCCATGCCAACCGTCGAGCCACTTTATCCACACGGTCGCTCCAGGCCCGCAGGCCTTTCCCGCGCTCCTGTTATCAGGTTCCGGCTCCCACGTTATCTACCACTGTTTTGTTTTGTTAACGTTATCTCTCGCTTTTTGGTTTTCCTGTGCAGTAATAATAATAAGTTAAGTCGATCGAAGTTGATCTTTGGTGTTTTAAACTTATATTTTTGGGCTGTGAAGTGAACTGTGATGGACGGAGACGACGACGACGACTATTCCCAGCCGCCGTCAGATGCGACAGGAGTCGAAGTCGAAGTAACCGGAGGCGACCGATTCTGGCCCAAAGAGGTTCTCCAAAACTTCATTGAAACTTACCACCGGCAAAAATGCCTGTGGAAAGTCAAGATAGTTGATAAAGTCCTCATGGTGATTTTCCAGCTCTTTGAGGAGCGAAAGTTGTCCGCGGGTCTGCCTTTTCTCCATCCATTTCTTCACCCACACCCTTTTTCCCTTTTGTCCCATATCTTCCAAAATGTTTACACAATTGTTGAAAGCAAATAATCATTCAAGTTGTAAACGTAAACGTTCCGCGTTCCCACGTTCCATTTTCCCCCGAACGAACTCACAACCAGCTTGAAAACCACTAGGCGCGGCGGCTTGGCCTCTCGAGACCGCTGACCTGGTCAACGCTCCAGCGAGCCTGGATGATCGCGCCAAACCCGAGGAAAAATCGGCGGGTATGTTTTCACGAGCGGGTTTCGCCCGACGTCTATGATATCAACGGTTGCCATGGTAACGGTTACCATAGCCACGGTTGCCATGGTAACGGCTCACATAGCAATGGTTGCCATAGCAACGGTTGCCATGGTAACGGTTCACATAGCAACGGTTACCATATCAACGGGTTCCATGGTAACGGTTACCATAGCACGGTTTGCCATGGTAACGGCTCACATAGCAACGGTTACCATAGCAACCGGTAGGTCATACTTTTCCCTCTATCACCGCCCATTACTCAGTGTTTACCCGCGCCAAGAGTGAAGTTGAACCAATGGAAGAATAAAACAATGTTATTTTTGTAAAATAAATAAATATATTTTTCTTTTTTGTTTTCTGTGTTTATGAGGTTAAGTAGTTCCTGGTCCGGAGGGAGGGGTGGGGCTGAAAATGTTTCAATGTGTTGCAGACTCGTATGCAAGCAAAATTACCGGAGGTGATGGCAGCATGGGGCTCGCGTCGAACGACCCCTGTAGGTACTCTCTTGGAATCGATAATGAGTGAATTAAATCTTATGGTTCTAAATGACGGGTCACCAACTCATTTCACTTCCAGCTCAGGGAGTTTGATGCTATAGACCTTAGTATCTGCAGTATGGCAATCTTAACATCCTTTGAATGGAGTCCTCTGGATGACCTGCACCACTCAGATCATTTTCCGATCTTATTGCAACATAATAGTACACGGTCTAGCCCAAAGTGCCCCGACCGTTGGAATTTCGATCTGGCTGACTGGGAGAAATTTGGAGCAGCGCTGGAATTTAAAGAGCTCACTGGTGACGTGGACGTTGATGTCGGAAATACCACAGAAACGCTCGTCGTGGCAGCTGGGCAAGCTATCCCTCGCAAAGGAAATAATACTCGAAGAGCCCCAGTGCCTTGGTGGACGAGAGAGATATCAATTGCGAATCGATTAAAAAAACGGAAGCTGAATCAGCTCAAAAGGAATGCGACTCTAGATAACCTAATTGAGTTCAAAAAGCATTCGGGCGCGTGAACGCAGATTAAAACGAGAAGCGAAATCGCAGTCCTGGAGGACAGTACGTCTCGTCCCTAACTGCCAGTGCTTCGTCAACATCTGTGTGGCGGAAAATTCAAACATTGAAAGGCCATCCGAACGCTGGGTGCCCGTCTTTTCTAATCGATGACGAGGGAAACCGGCGATGTGATCCTGAAGAGGTAGCCGAGTGCCTTGCGGATCAATACGCTCGAGTATCATCAGCTGATAGGTTCACTCCCGAATAAGAAGATGCGTCCAATCTCCCAGTGACACCTTATTTGGTTTTACACCCTCCAACGCCTTGCTCGGAATCTTATAATGTTCCTTTCACTCTCTCAGAATTGGATTTAGCCTAAAGATCACTAGCACATCCCACGTTCCATTTTCCCCCGAACGAACTCACAACCAGCTTGAAAACCACTAGGCGCGGCGGCTTGGCCTCTCGAGACCGCTGACCTGGTCAACGCTCCAGCGAGCCTGGATGATCGCGCCAAACCCGAGGAAAAATCGGCGGGTATGTTTTCACGAGCGGGTTTCGCCCGACGTCTATGATATCAACGGTTGCCATGGTAACGGTTACCATAGCCACGGTTGCCATGGTAACGGCTCACATAGCAATGGTTGCCATAGCAACGGTTGCCATGGTAACGGTTCACATAGCAACGGTTACCATATCAACGGTTGCCATGGTAACGGTTACCATAGCCACGGTTGCCATGGTAACGGCTCACATAGCAACGGTTACCATAGCAACCGGTAGGTCATACTTTTCTCATCACCGCCCATTACTCAGTGTTACCGCGCCAGATGAAGTTGAACCAATGGAAGAATAAAACAATGTTATTTTTGTAAAATAAATAAATATATTTTTCTTTTTTGTTTTTCTGTGTTTATGGGAGGTATGTAGTTCATGTGTCGGGAGGGGAGGGGGGGGGCATGAAAATGTTTCAATGTGTTGCAGACTCGTATGCAAGCAAAATTAACGGAGGTGATGGCAAAAAATAAGGAGTTACGGGTTTTTTTGCAGCTTTTTGTAAGGACGGTCCAGGCCCTCGGGCTTGGACGACGAGCCGATTTTTGAGGCGCGCGGGCCAGGCTCGCAGGTCAGGCCCGACGTCCAGTCCCGCTGTCCAAGCTCGTACGCGTAAAAGGGCCTAATGCACATAACACCGCATGGGGCTCGCGTCGAACGACCCCTGTAGGTACTCTCTTGGAGTCGATAATGAGTGAATTAAATCTTATGGTTCTAAATGACGGGTCACCAACTCATTTCACTTCCAGCTCAGGGAGGTTTGATGCTATAGACCTTAGTATCTGCAGTATGGCAATCTTAACATCCTTTGAATGGAGTCCTCTGGATGACCTGCACCACTCAGATCATTTTCCGATCTTATTGCAACATAATAGTACACGGTCTAGCCCAAAGTGCCCCGACCGTTGGAATTTCGATCTGGCTGACTGGGAGAAATTTGGAGCAGCGCTGGAATTTAAAGAGCTCACTGGTGACGTGGACGTTGATGTCGGAAATACCACAGAAACGCTCGTCGTGGCAGCTGGGCAAGCTATCCCTCGCAAAGGAAATAATACTCGAAGAGCCC
The DNA here is from genome assembly GCA_038030265.1 of Corythucha ciliata. Lineage (NCBI taxonomy): Eukaryota > Metazoa > Arthropoda > Insecta > Hemiptera > Tingidae > Corythucha > Corythucha ciliata. Next base: position 23,801,867 of record CM075938.1, on the reverse strand, counting down.
AAGTGCCTTGGTGGACGAGAGAGATATCAATTGCGAATCGATTAAAAAAACGGAAGCTGAATCAGCTCAAAAGGAATGCGACTATAGATAACCTAATTGACTTCAAAAAGCATTGGGCGCGTGAACGCAGATTAAAACGAGAAGCGAAATCGCAGTCCTGGAGGCAGTACGTCTCGTCCCTAACTGCCAGTGCTTCGTCAACATTTGTGTGGCCGAAAATTCAAACATTGAAAGGCCATCCGAACGCTGGGTGCCCGTCTTTTCTAATCGATGACGAGGGAAACCGGCGATGTGATACTGAAGAGGTAGCCGAGTGCCTTGCGGATCAATACGCTCGAGGATCATCAGTTGATAGGTTCACTCCCGAAATAAGAAGATGCATCCAATCTCCCAGTGACACCTTAATTGGTTTTACACGTCCAACGCCTTGCTCGGAATCTTATAATGTTCCTTTCACTCTCTCAGAATTGGATTTAGCCATAAGATCACTAGCTCATAAAAAATCTCCAGGTGCGGGCGACGTAACCAATGAGATCATAACTCATTTGCCCCAATCCGGTAGACATCATCTGCTGAAGCTATTTAATGAGCTTTGGTCGAAATGTCTTTATCCTCGAGCCTGGAAGACAACCATTATAGTGCCATTGAGAAAATTGGGCAAGGACCCTCAGTGCGCAAAACGTTATCGACCGATATCCCTAACGAGTTGTCTGGGAAAGGTTTATGAAAGACTGATAAATTAAAGACTGGTAACAGTAATGGAATACCGAGGGTTATTAAATCCCTATCAGGCAGCTTTTCGATCAGGGCATTCTACCACCGATCTCCTAGTTTACGTGGAAAAGTTAATACAAGATGCTTTTATAAAAAGAAAACACATCACGGCCGTGTTTTTTGATTTAAAAAACGCGTTCGATAAGATATGGCCAGTATGTGTTCTCAAGCAATTGAGTGAATGGGGACTTCAAGGAAACCTTCCACAAGTGGTGCAAAGCTTTCTCGAGGGTCGCTTCTTCCGGGTGAGAATAGGCTCTACGTTTTCGCAGACGCGGAAAGCAGAAATAGGAGTGCCTCAAGGTTCTGTCCTGAGTGCTACGGTGTCTCTTATTTCCATAAATAGCCTAACAGATGACTTGCCCTCTTCCGTGCATCGATGTTCGTATGCGGACGATCTGGTCATTTTTCTAGAGCACGATAAAGAATGTGCCACTGCTGAGAACGTATCGCAGGAAAGTATACATAAGTTAGTGGTAGAAGCAGCAAAAAGAGGTCTGGCGTTCTCCGAAGAGAAGTCAAAAGTCCTCCACTTCTGCAGATTGAGGTCAGCTCACGATCCCCCCCAATTGTGGCTCGGAAGCTCACTGATCCCGGAGAAGGAGCAACACAAATTTTTGGGAGTGACCTTTGATACTGCCTTAAGATGGAAAGACCATATTCAGGAACTGACAGGACGTTGTCAGAAAGACTTAAACCTTCTTCGGCTTGTTTCCAGTCATAAATAGGGAGGAGAAACGAAGCTGCTGCTTCGCGTGTTTGACGCGTTAATTGTGTCGAAGATCGACTACGGCTCTATCGTGTACGGCTCTGCCCGCGCCTCGTGGCTTAAACCCCTGAATCAATTATATCAGAAAGGCCTTTGTTTATCCCCAGAGCCCCAGCGAAGCTCTGTTTGTGGTCTCAAGGCACTTACCGCTTGCATACAGAAGACAGCTAATCCACCTGAATTACGCCACTAATCTCAGAACGAGAATAAATCATTTCTTGAACTCGGATGTATTTCAGAATGACCTCTTGGAAGAATACCGCAGTGCTCCCAGTCGAACTCGGCCTTCCATTGTACGGATCCATGAGCTATCTTGCTTCTTTCAGTCTCTGCCAGCCTTTCCTCATGTACGCCTGCATGATATCTACCCCTGGCTATAATTGAGTGGTTGTTCTAAGAATATTTTACCCCCATCAGCCTTACGGTCAAACTTTTATTCACGTTTGGAAAGGTACTATGAATGCATCAAAGTTTACACGGATGGATCCAAGACAGAGACTGGTGTGGGTTCTGCCTTCTACATTCCTGGAGTTGTGCGTTTTTCGAGAAGGCTTGGCGATGGACGCCATGCTATCTGAAATAGGCAACCGTGAAAAAAAAAAGTGCTCGTCCTAACAGATTCAATGAGTGCCCTACATCTCCTTCGGGACAAATTCACCACGAATCCTAGGCTCAAACCATTCTCCTAAAACTTCATGAGCTTAGACAGTTAGAGATTCTGGTCATTTTCATGTGGATTCCGAGTCACGTGGGAATCCCGGGAAATGAACGAGTCGATTCCCTAGCCAAGGAAGCCACTTGGGCGGTGTGCATCGAGACCCTACCGGCTAATGCGTTGGATGAAAAATACCGACAATGTCGTGAAGTATGGAGATCGTGGCAGGAGAAATGGGAACAAAGTACTACTCAGCTTAGAGATATCTGTCCGCATGTTCTTAAAAAAGACACGGTTTAAGAAATGGGAATATCCAGAAGGGACTCCGTATTGTACACAAGATTGTGCATTGGACATACACGACTGACGCACTCGTATCATCTGGTGGGCTCTAGACGGCCAGTGTGTGGCTCATGCAATGATGATACGCTCACAGTACTACATGTTTTGTTGCACTGCCAGGCCTACCAAAGCCAGCGTGAACGATATTGCCTCCCTACTACTCTGAAAGAACTCCTCCAACCGAAGAACATAAAATCCATTATTTCGTATTTGGAAGTTATTCAACTAATAAATGAAATCTAATACTAACCTGTGATAAAGCAATCTGTGATAATACTAAGTAAAACTGTCCTTGAAACGATTCTAGTCAAACAGTACCTCAAACTAAATTATAAACGATGAAGACTATAACGTACCCCTGATAAATAAAATAGGGTTAAAGAGAAACGACAAAAGTTAAGTCCAAGGTGACTAAACTTTCTATAGGTGCCGCAGATCTCGGCCATTACTGTCCTTCACCTACGTCACGAGCAGTCCCATCCGCCTTTGCGCTGGACCCAGTACATTATTAATTGTTATTGGGTTGTGATTTTTGAGAAATCATAAACTTCAATTTCAAAATTAACTTGCTCTGCTGCTCTAGGGTGAGCATTCGGGAGCAAAGGACTGCTGGTGACGTCAGTCTCCACCCCTCCCGTCCGATGGGCGGGGGGAAATCTGCGGCACCTATGAAAGTTTAGTCACCTTGGATAAGTCCAATGATGTAAAAGCGAAATGTACCTGGTAATTGATAAGAGATATGATATTATTATCATTAGATAAAATTAGAGTCAATTAAAATAGTATTATTGCGTACCAAAGGCTAATGACCTTGTAGTCGATGCCTTAAAAAATAAAATAATAATAATAATAATAATAGTAATAATAATAATAATAATAATAATAATAATAATAATAATAATAATAATAATAATAATTTTTTATCACGTCTTCAGACATGCAAACATTTGAAACGCAATTAGTTTCCTCCATCCGTCCCCTTTCACGCGTATTCCACTTTTCCTTCTCCAAGCCCTTTTCTCAGTCTCTTTGACAGAAATTAGATCCAGGAAACGAGGAGGCCTGATGACAAACTGTAAATGATTTCGAAGTTGAAGCCCCGCACGACTAAGATATTCTTGAAGATGATGGGAGTTGGTCGTGGTGGGGCGGTGGAGGGGGGAAGGATGAGAGACGTACATTTTCGCGTCGCTAACTCTCACCCATCCTTTTGATTAAAGGCACTATCCCCCCTCCCCTCACCAAGCACCTCACCACAAACGCGGGATTAAATCGACTCAGAAATTCACTGAAGTCCTATCAGGCACTATAAGCTCGTGTTACTCGCAAGATGCGTCACGAAAAGGAGCGGGGAGCGGTTGTCGGTGTTTTGTCGTCTCCGCCGTAATTATAAAGGCGTGTTTTGCAAAGTGAAACTTCGTCGAAGAAAAATACGAGGCTTCTTTAATACACAGCGGTGTGGAGGTCATTAACGACCAAAGCCCTACTTTTTAAAGATAAAAAAAATCAGATGGAAATGACTGAAATTTGCGTTTCTGGCTCTTCAAGCCATCAACAAAGGTGCACTCCCCACTCCCGAAACTGACAGAAGAGTAGCAGCTTCCCATGTCACACAAACCTCGGGGATAAGAGAATGAAGTATTGTCGAGGTGAAGGGGGCTTGATCGAAAGAGAGAGAAAGGAGACGGACATCCGCTTACGAGCCCTCTTAACAGAGTTGGAAGGATCTTACGAGGAAATTGAAAAACCCGACCTTTCATCCCAAGGGCTAGATAGCTTTTCTCTCTCTATCTCTCTTTTTGCCATGATAGACTGCGAATAGAGTCGAAAGAAGGGGCGGAGAGAGTGGTGGGAAAAAGGCCTGAAAACGTCTGCACCTCTGGAGCAACAGAGAGAAAAACCGGCTCGATCGTCTGCGTGGAGAAGCGAGTCACTCGGAGTTTTGAATGAGAATCGCGAAAGCCTTTTCCTGTGAAAGGAATTATGTTAATATGGGGAATGGGGTTGTTTTACAATTTAGGCGAACACTCCCGAGGAAACGTGTAGCACCACACCATGTTCTGTATAAAGAGAGGGATGAAAAAAAAACCAAACAAAACACACAGTGCCTTCAAGACCGAGAAGTCGTGCGTGCTATTGCATAACTTCTCATTCGTACCCTCCTAATACCTTCAATAATTTCAAATGTTACAAAAACAAGCTCCTCTATTTACAAAACCCCAAGTTCCTCCGAACCACGTCCCTTTCGTGTTGAAAAAACAAACTTTTATTCCCGTTATAGCCGAATCAAAGCAAATAATCCGATGAAACGCGATAGTTCCACACTTTTTCTCCAAGTAATATTCAAAAAAGGACGTCTAAAACTTGTAAAAAGGAATCAAGTCGATATCATCTCCGACTTTAAAATAGCAGTTGGCAAAAGCTTCTCTTCCATCCCACCCACCACTAAGTTTTCAAAAAAAAAAAAAAAAAACCTGAACGGTCAGAGCCACTGTGCCAGGCAAAAGTTTCTCCCGACCGTGAAAATCTACACCGTCTGATTGGTTGGGGGGGGGGGAGAAGGAAAAGCAAGTGCTCTTCATAGATTTTTAGATCCCTCTTCCCCTCATCACCACGGAACAACCAACTCATGCTTTTTTAACTGGCTCTCTTGAAGTAAAAGTTTCGTCCAAAGTCGAAAGCTGTTAAGCCAATTTCTTTGATTTTGTCTGCGCAGTTTTTTTTTTTTTTTCAAATGAGAATTCAATCTTTATAAAGAACACTTTGAAATTAATAGAAAAAAGGAGATAGTAAGAATAGCGAAATTCAAACAAAATGAATCATTGCACAAAAGACTTGCATAAAAAAATGGTAATGAGACGTCGTCGGTCGGTATGAGCCCTCCGGAAGGCACATCGTTGGGATATCACTTAGTTTACTTCGTTTTATGAAAAGCTACCTTTCCTGATAAGTCGCCGTTATTGGTAAAAGGCTTTTCCTTCTTCACTCTCACTAATCTATGCCTCCTCCTCCTTCCTCTTGAAATGCTAAATTTATATCCCTTTAGAGGTGTCGGCATGAAAGTATAATAAGCTTTGAAATTGAAGAAAAAAATCCCTTCGCCCATATTTTTTTTCAACCTCTGAAGAAAGGGCCCACGATATAGGAAAATGATATAAAAAAATTTATCCGTTTTTTGCATCCCTCCAACCATTTTGTATTGATTGTATTAGTTTCTTTACCCTTTAAAATTTTTAAAAGTATAAACTTAGTCGGTGTAGCCACTAGGAGATTTAAGCAGTAATTTTATGAAGATGGGGGAGAGAGTGTTCAATTTCTTGGATGGTTAAATAAAAATAAACAAGAAAAAAAAGTCTTCCCCCTTTTCGGAATCTTCAATGTCAAAAGTTGAAACTACCGAAGATCAAATTAGCAGGAGAGCTGGTGGAACGACTCAGCCTTTCCGCACCATCCCTTCAACAACCAACACTATCACCTCTTTCGTATCAGACCCTCGAGGTCTCGGTCCCCATTTATTGAACTGAAGTTAATTGCTAACTAGATTGAAGCGGCGACGACGACGAGGAAGAAGTAGAAGAAGAAGAAGAAGAAGACGAAGAAGACGACGAAGAAGAAGAAGAAGAAGAAGAAGAAGAAGAAGAGGAAGCATTGGAAGGGCCTCGACAAAGTTCAATTAAAGTTCGAATCCCATACTATGAGGCTCAGCAGGAATTAACCCCTCTCCCCTCCACCCAACCAAACTCTTATCACCATCAATCTTTTTCTCTTTTCTCTCGCCTCCCCCCCCCCCGTCAACCCAGTGGAAAACTCAAGGAAGAAGAGTTTGACGAGAGCCGAGCACTGACAATTTCTTATCTATATCAAGGCGGAGAAAAAGCAACAGCTTTGCTGGTACCGAACAACTGGATTTGAAAGGGATTTAATTTCAAAATGAATGACGAGGGTCATGAGATTATAAATGAGGGGGAAAATGAAAAAGAAATAAATATGGGCGCTATAGGAAACAGTTTTGGGTTGAAATGGACTTACAGTCTCTGCCCCCATTCCACTATTTCTGTAATAAATAAGGATGAAACTAATGAAAAAGTTAAGCCTGTTGTGTAATGAGATAATCAATCTTTTCAAGCCGGAACACTTGTCTACTCCCCCCACGCTACATATACCCCTACAATTGCCCCCTGAAAACCAAAGGTATTTTTTTGGAAGGACGGCTCTATAGTTTGTGGTCCTTCCTGGATCCTCAGCCAACCACTGCAATCATTGAGGGTTGAGAGTGGGATCCTTAAAAAAAAACTTAAAAAAAGAGAAGGTAATTTCGAAAATCTGCTGTATACTTTTAGAAAGGCGACGTGAATTTGGGTGAAAAAAAGTAGTTGAATCACAAGCTTGCTTCCAACATAAATGACTCGCTTTCTACATTAGTCCATTTCTACATACAAGGGCATAGCCAAGATGGGCTTTAATCCAAAGATATACTCGGTAATGGTCAATTTACCCTTTCAAACTGGCTAGTTACCATTAAAAATCAAAAATTTGCCGTTAAAAAAAAAAAAAAAAATCTTGAAATTTCAACCTACAACCACATTTTTTACGGCAAAAAAGGGCAATTTTTGATGGAAATACTTTCAATTTTGCCAAGAAACTGGCAAAGTCACTCGGAAACAGATAATTTCATCCCCCTTCCCTGCAGCAGGTTTGATCATTCAAGCAGAAAACTGCGAGAACCCAGACCCGGATTGGTTCAGCTATTAAACGTAGGCCCGTATTCATAGTCGTCACTTTAGGCTGAATATTTCTTAGAACGTCTTCGGTCGTTCTAGTTTGTTAATCATGTGTTTTGAATTGAAATAAGCAAACAATCAGCCTCATAAACTCATAAATCAGCCTCATATGAATCCGAGAAATTTATAGTCACGAAACTGTAAAGATTTAGAGCTAAGTAGGTACGAAAATGCCAGTTTCGAGGCTAACTATAAGTTTCGGACTACAGTCGCTAAACTGAATGTCTACGACTGTAGCAGCCGCAATATCACTATTTTAGGAAGAAAACCAGGAAAATTATAAAGCAATCATTTCGCTTTTGAACGTGGCGTGTCATTGATTGACTAATGCCCGGGTCGACCACATGGGTTTAAAGTTCCGTTTAGCCCTAAGCTGAGCTCAAGAGGTTATACCCCAGTCATAATTCAGCATTTTTATACAAAAGCGTTTAAACCCTTAAGAACGCTTAAACGGGCATTGTCGACCTAGCACTTAGCAGATAAGTCCTTCAGTAAACAAATTGCATTGGCAAAAACCCGCTGATGCAACATTGAGGCCAAGTCACCGCAGTTTTGCAACATTCGGAGATGAAAATAGGAAGAATTTCAAATGTCGTATGTAAAATGTGGGCGAAATATCACGTTTCTGGTCTTTAATTTCACGAAATGGCAAATTCCGTGGGCCCTTATTTTATACTGCGCATGGAATCCACTCTAGCCAGTCACGAGAGCTCCCAAAGCTTGATGAAAACCAGCGAAATTTCATCGCTCGAGTCAGATACCAGCGGAGCGAAGAAATAGAAAAAGTTTCATGCCTTAATATTTTAAAAATTGTGAGTTTATCCACGAAAATTGTAAGTTTCGTGCCTTATTTTAGCAGTAGCCACGGAACCCAGGGCAGCCGCTAACACCCGACGACATAACACCCTATTCGAGCACAAAATCGGAAAATTGACAACTTTGGGGCTGAACTTTTGCGAGTCGCTATAGTTTCTTGTCTTCATTTATTTACGCAAAATTGACATTTTTTGGGCCTTTTTTTAGTGACTTTGGAACCCGGTTAAACCGGTCCCGATAGCGCCTTAAGTCAGGTCAAAATTACCACGAAATGACATCACTCTGAGCTATAGAAATATGTGAAATGACAAGTTTCACAAGTGTGAATATTTGCCATTGGTTTAGTAGGCTCGGATAGTTCTTACAATTTTGAAGATTTACATCCAGTTTATTGAAGAGTTAATGCTGGCCCCGACTCGCCCTAGCCGTGTGATTGCAACATTTAAAGATGAATATTCGTGAGTTTGAGCAAAATTAGCAAAATTAGAGCAAACGGCAAGTTTAGGGTCTTTTGTTTAGTGGACGTGGACCGGAATCCTCCCCCTCTGCCCACAAGCCCGTGAGCGTCAAAAGCTTGATGAATAGCCGCCAAATTACATAATTTGGAGCTGAATATCAATGAATTTGACAATTTTCGGGGGTAGGCATGCAAGTTTGAAATTACATACTTTTTTTGTCAGTGTAAGTTCGGATAGTTCATACAGCTTTGAAGAATGGCTGCCAGTTGTTTTTTCCAATTTGTATACGAGAGAACCCCTGAACGGGTCCATACACGCACAATAATTATTGCGCAATTAATTTGTGCCATATTTTGACGTTTACCGTACCTTCACGTTTAATATGTACGTGGGTATTCATGAAAAATGCTAAGCCTTAGCTCCGTTCGTTTGTCAGTCCCGGGCTACTCCGAGCAGCACGAGACTTTTTAACCTCGCGGGTTATCATGTGAAATAACAGGGGAAAAATGATAAAAGGTTAGTAATTTCAGTGCTGTTAATGCAGCTCCGGACGACAAACGAACGGAACACTGTATTTGTAATATGCTAAATGCTGAAAAGATGGGTGTAATCCATAGAAATGAAGAAATTGGACAAAAAAACACGAAATAACAGAGTTTACGTCAACGGCATATGCTAAACTTCTGAGAATGAATACCCCTTGTATATTGCGCATATTTTTCTTGAGATTTATCCTAATACATATTTGAATTTTTACTTTATTTTTCAGATGCTTGCAAATATAAATTGTTTGCACAAATACTACTTTGGACAATTTTATTCTCCAACCCTATATTGCACAATATTTACTGAGCGCGTATGGGTCGCTTTAAAGGCCACCTCAAGCCCCCAGAGTCCTTTCCAAGTAAAAAAATCTGATCGAGGTAAGCTACGTAGTTTTTTTTGCTATGACTGAAGAAAGGCAGAGGCTACGGTTACTATGCGTGAGTTTTCTGGCAAAAATGTGTTCTGACGAACTCGCTTGAACGAACAAACATCTGCTTTTCAATAAAAGTGGTTACTATGGGAGAGAAAACCTCGTCAGAATACGTACGTCATCGTCAGAACGATTTGAGCGTTCAAACTAATTTGAAATTTTCATCAGGATTCGTCCGAATATGCAGTTATTTCGATACCTAAAGTGATGTGACGAGTTTACCACAGGCGTAGATAAATTGATAACTTTTGTACGAGAGAATAGGTGTTTTTAGTACACGAGGGACAAAATTATCACTACAGAGATAATCATTTCTCGGCTAAAGTGGACGAAGTGGCTTCTGAACTCTTCACTAGCAATATTCAAGTAATTTTTTTGGCCTGGTAAAGAAAGTGGTTTTTTAGGGACGAGACAAAACTCGGACAGGCAAGGCCTAGCCGTGCCAGACGCCTAGGCCTAAAATCACAGCCAGTTTGTGTGCGAAAATTTGGGAACTGTGGGGAAATGTGTTAGAAAGTTTCTGGTGTTATCCAGAGAAACTCGAAAAAATTTTCAAGTTAGTCCCATAATTCGTGAAACACCATTTCGAAATCTCCTATATCGTCTTTACTGCTGAATGAATGGCTCAAGCGCTATTATTTTCCGATTCAAACTGTTCATAAGTTAAAACTTATCAAAGGATTGTCAAGAAAATGACTGGGTGGCTCAACGTTCTGGCAAACGATCAGAATAGAAACGCGTGTAGTGGAACCACCCTTGTTCTGACGAAGATTTTGGACAAACTCGTCAGAATAAATTTTCGTCAGAAATTGCATGCATAGTAGCCGTAGCCTATTTAGTGGAAATATCGAGGACATTGTAACGACCATGTTGTACTCGCGAGTTATGGGGGCCACACACGGTCAAACATGCTTGACAAGCATGTTTTTATTAGTTGCGCTTGTCAAGCATTTTTGACGTTTGACGCCGCACCCACAAGGTCAAACTTGCCGTCAAGCTTCAACTTCAAACGCGCGCCCAAGCTTCAGCAGTGTCCCAATACCCTTTTATCTCGATGGTTTGAAGGTTTGATGGTTTGAAACACACACGATCAAATCTGTTTGTCAAACCTCATGTTTGCGAGCAAATGTTCTGGCAGGGACTGAAAAGCGTCAAACGTGATGTCAAACATGACCCCACACACGATCAAACCTGCTTGTCAAGCGAGGTTGGCAAACCATGCTTGTCAAGCATGTTTGATCGTGTGTGGCCCCCTTTACACTAAATTTGAATTTCCAGAAAAGAAATCGCAACTTAATCTCAATTAATTTGAGAAATTAATAGCCAAAATAATGAGGAGGACCACCGTGGAGATTGAGACAATAACGAAGTCCCCGGGTTGATGGGTCGGCTGTGCCGAAGGGGAGTTCGCTTAAGAACCCAGTAATGGCTCCTCAATAATTGAGCGTAGTTAATTCCGGCTCTTTTCACCACCCCAAGCCGCAATCCATTCTTTCACGAATACCCTTCATTTTTTATTTAAATGTTGTGCCCTTTTACCTTCGACCTCTTTTTAACTTAATATTTAAACTTTTTTTTTCTTTTTAGCCTGATTATTTCGGTAAATAAAAAACAATATGTTGCTCCCTTCCTACCATAAGAAAAAGGAAAAGCTGTCAGAAGTTGAAGAGAGAGAGAGGGGGATTGAGTGCGAGAGACACCGGGGGGAAGTTGATGGCGTGTCACAGGCAGAGGTGCGCATCACGTATCTCGAGGGTGTGTTCCGGCGAAAAAAAAGAGAGAGATGATTCAATCTAACCTTAACCTCCTCATTTTCCATCTTTTCACCCCAAACCACCATCCACCATCACCCATACACACACACACACAACCCCCACACACCGTTTTATTGCTTCATCGATGAAAATTAGAGTTCCCTCGCCCAGAAGTAACGCCTTATTTTTGAAAAGGTTTACTGCCGACACATACACACACAAAAAACGCCGGTTAATGAGTGAATAGGCCTATCAACCGCTCACACCGCAACAATTTCCTTGCCAGCACACAGAGGCGTTTTCATTAATCACGATTCACACAATAGAGCTACAAATGAGCCGAAGAGTGAATTGTCGTTTTAAAAAAATATACAGCCCACACGTGTGGTGTGGTTTGTAGACGGGTGGGGGTAAATGGTGCAAAATTTAAAAGAGAACTCACGCCCTCGGTGTAAGGAGTGAATTAATCAACCTTTATTCCGCTTGTTCAATAAAAATTTCACCTTCCCCTCCATTTCAGGAGGGCGTTAAAAGCGACTACTGGAATAGATTAATGGGGTTATACCATCTTTTTCTGAGGGGGGGGGGCGGATACGGGTGAAGGCGAGAGATTTCTGTTTTTCGCATGCACCAATGCGTGACGTAATGCTTCTATACGGGAAATTGTGATGAGATGTGTTGGGTGAGGTAGGGGATGTAAAACGGTAGGTTGCAATTTGGAGTGAATAAAGGTTTCGGGGGGGAAAAGGGCAATAAATAACCGAGGTGGATCTGTTTCGTGAAAGAGCTGAAACCCTCTAGTGGCTGAAAAGGGACTGTGAGGAGTTGTTCCGGAGAGTGGTTGAATACTTTTATTCCCTCTAAGCATTTGTTTTGTTTTTTCCGAAGGCAACAACTTTAATAGAAACTTGCCATAGTTATGACTTATGGCAAAAGTCATAAGTCCCTTTGGGAAGGTAATCCCTATGATGAGCACGCTATGACGGATAACTTTGCCCCAGCGCTGAACAATGAAGAGCCAAGAACCTTCCCGCTCCAATGCTGGGATAGGAAAGTTCCTAGTCCTAGAAGCCTCTAGAGTCTAGTCTAGACCATAGTCAGAACAAGCCAATTGAATTACCCGAACCCACACTTCTTCATAACACTCAACTACTTTGAATCGTAGCCAGACTCTATCGCCTACTAACATGAAACTTCCATTTTTTGCCCAATAAAAATACTTCTTCTAACATTGGACTAAAAAAAAAAAAAAACTCTAACTATTCGCTTTTTACTTCCATTTTGGACGTACAGTGGTGATAAATTACTCATTTTTATAATTCTAAAAGAACTCAAGAGGGTGGGAGGGGTATATTATATATTTAAAAAAACCTTTCTCTGGGCTTAAGTCCATATATAATTCTTTATAGTTCTCAGGGAGATTAAATTCTTTTACTATCTCGAAGGAATAATTTTCACAATAGAGGGAAAACCACCTCTTCTCTATCTCAAGGGAAAACCCGCCGCCGTGGCACAGTAATATTGCTACGGGTCAGCCGCTATTTATTGGGTCCTTAGAGGAGAGAGACCCTGAACTCTTACCCCACCGACCCTCCACAATTTTTCATCTCATAAACCGAAGAAGATTTCAAGTTTTAAATCTTTGGGCTGCCACATACAAATGGGGAGTCTGAAAAATGGGCTACGGGGAAACCATTAAAAATAATAAAACGATGAGGACTGCTACATTTCACTTCTGCTTAACGACCCCCTATACCTGCCTACCACTACTCATTGTAATGAACTTATCTCTCCAGAAGAACAAATGATTGACGCCCAACCCCTCACCACTACCCTTTTTAAGACGTGAGAAGGTTTTGGAATTCCAATCGACCTCCTAGGAAATTTGCTGTCGGGAAACTCAATTGAAGATGAGAAGAAAAGGCCTCTGACAGTTAAAGAGGCAACGGGGTTGGTGGATGGAATTTACAGGTTCTCTCTTGTTGTCTGTGATTATTGAGCCTCAGGGACTTTTTGGAATGTAATTGTTTTTGTTTCGCTCAAACAAAGTAGCAAAAAAAAAATTCTCTCTCTCCACGCGCTCAACGCTTACAAGGGGAGAATGTTCGGAAAATTAAACGGCTGAAGCCTGAGGAATGAAATGAAAGACTCTCCCCCACTCCTCGTCCTTACATCATCACAAATAAATCATTTAGTGTTACATAGTTTCAATCCGCCGCCGCACCACCACTTACTGCGTAATTTCTTTGACCGCACGCGACCAATTAAAAACTCTTTGTAAGGACTCACTCAAGATAAATGAGCGCATCGGCGGCAGCAAACGGCTGGAATGGTATTTCAATCGAGAGCGCACAGTTGTTTATCTTGAAGGATATCAGGTTTCCCATTCAAAAAACAGCTTATTAAAAAAGTGGTATATTGATTTGCTTGTATGTTTAGAGTAGGTGCACTTGGATGGGACGGGGGCAGATGGAGCCAGCGCCAGAATTGATGTCAATTGAACATTTTTCAGGGCAGCTCGAGGTCGACAAGCGAACAGAGGAAGAATAACGATTTCATAGCTGTAATGGACCCATTCAAAAATTTGTGTATTTATTATTATACAAATACAAAGTGTGCGACTGTTGTTATTTAGACGTTTTCATTTTCACGTACAGGAACAGTTACATTTCTTATTTTAATCAAATTTTAAAATTGGATAGGAAGAATGATGAGTGGATGAGGGGTGGGGGAAAGGTGGCAAAACTCGGCTTTCTATGCAAATGTGACACATATCGACAAACCCAACCCCGACCCGAACCGGAGGGGTTGTCCCCTCATTTCCAACCTTTATTCCCTCATACACCCCCATCCAACAACTACGACACACCAGCCCCACTATTCATTCAACCCACCCCATAATGTTACTCTCGTTTTTCTACTGCCCTCAGCCCCGCGACGCCCCTTAACCAGTACGATGGCGGAGCTTCGCATTTGAATAATCCAATTCGGAGCGTCACTTACCCTCGCTCATCATTGCAGATGGAATGTGGGAAGTTAAATAAATTGAGCATCGAGTCGGTAAAAGGTTGGGAGAGAGAGGTAGAGTGATGTGCGGGGGGGGGGAGAGGATGCGAAAGAGGGCTCGGGATCAAATGAATGCATGATTTAAGCGAACAGGGGAAAGAAAATTAGAGGGATTCGCAAATTCATCAAAATTTGTTTAACGAAGAAATTTATATTCTAATAGGGTTGGAGAGATTGGGGAGGACATTTTAAATTAACTTTAGCCCCTCAAAATTCCCACTGAGCGTTGAGTAAGGGGAGCATGACTCCCCCCCTCCTTTATAAAGTGAGAAAAGGAATGCATTTAGGACGCTTAGAGGGAACCTCAAATGCCATCGACATAAAATGACTATTTCGCCCCGAAAGTCACTTCCTCTCGTATATTGGTTTCCTGCCGAAACTACTAAAGAAGTGTACAGAACCCATCCCGTCTCTGGAACGTACCTGACCTGAGCCCCGTCATAGGTCCGGATAAATTCGGCAACCCTTGCCCCATCACCCAGATGCTTATACCGCTTTAACACGTGAGAAGTTGGCCCCCTATTAGTCTCTTTACAGGGGCAGGATACTAACCCACATAACAGGAATCGGCATCAGAGTCTAAAGCCAGTAAAAAGAGAGGTCGGATACGAGCCAACCGCACCCGCCGTAGGGAAGTACAACTGAAACTCCGAACATGAATAGGCTCCTACAGCTACAAGTTTATACATGCATTAACAAAATAATCATGAAATTTCACCCGAAAAGCCGATTTTACACAGAAAAAATTGTCATTTCTTTTAAATTGAAAAAACGCCAATTCACAGGTAAAATTGAGAAAAATCGCTAATGCATAACTAAAATTGAGGCAAAACTTTTCAATTTTACCTGGATTCGCCGATCAAATCATTCGGAGCTAAATATCTATTCAAATTGCAAGTTTATGGCATTTTCTGCCGGAATATTTACGATTTCGTAATTTTCACGTATTAATTTCAGCGAAAAAGCAAGTTTCAAGGCCTTTTGGGCGTGAACCCCGGGCAAATCAGTCCCGACTGCGACTGTTTGAATTTCAATTTATGTATATACGCGAAAATGACCGTTTCAAGTCTTCGGGTCTTAATTGTTGCAAAAATAAAAGTTTCTTGTCTTAATTTAATCGACATTGCAAGATATGGGTCGCTGTTTTTGTGCTGAATATGTACTCCTGAAATTGCAAGTTTGCAGTTGTTTTTTTCTTGGCTCGAACCTCTGGCTAGCCACCACCCTCGAACGACCATGTCGTAGGCTGACAAGGCTCATACCCCCCTACCACAGCAAAATTGCAACATTTTGTAGGCAAATATTTGTCAAATTGGATGTTTCCAGGCATAATTTTCACGAAGTTGCGACTTTCAGATCTTCATTTCAGAAAATTGAGTTCTGTGTTAAAGTAATGTTCAAATAGACCGCAAAAGTACTAAGTCCGTGGGCATGACAATAAGTGTGTGTTTTGAAGTAACATTTCGTGCTCTTTCGATTTTGTGCTTAGCTCTGCTAAGAATCGTAAATCTGACTATTCGCGCCTTAAAAATGGCTAAAATGGCGTTCATGTTCTTAAAATAGCCAATTAACAACATAGAAATGTAAGACTTTCAATTCACGTTCCTAAAAATGTCAAAACCGGCCCTGATCGTAATTTCCCGCTGCCGATGACGATAAACGATAAACTGACCATTCGTTCCTGAACCGAATAGGGCCGTCTCCACCTTACCAACTGATTGCCCCCCCCCCTCCGCACAAATATTGATCGCTGTAATGCTTCCCCCGCGTGCTGATGAAATTACTGCCCTCGACCTATAAAATTGCTTGTAAAGTTGTAAGCGTGCTAAACTGACTACTCGCACCCTAAAAACAGTTGAAAGGATAATACGTGACCTGAAAATGGCAATAACTGAAGATTTGATTGAAGTAAAATTGTGGGTTCTTTCCCCGAAACATTTTAAAAACGGAGTGGGGCAATTGCTCCCTTCATTGTATCCCCCAATGATACTGGTTGGAGGGGCCATAGGTGGCGTAATTCTGTACTCAGGCTATAAAGTACCTTACCCCATTAGCGCCCATACTCTGACGAATAGCCGTTTAATAGCAACATTTAGATATGAGTAATAGTGAGTTCCTATATTATTCTGATTCTCCTAATTTGAGCACAATTTCAAGTTTCCTGGCCAGATATCCGCGAAATTGAAAGTTTCGGGTATTCGGGTGATAATTTAGGTGAAATTCAGGGCCTTAGTACCAGAAAAATCACTAGCCGGCCCTAACAGAGGGTATAGAGCTTCGGGAAAATGGAATTTCATGGCTGAATTTCCGCGGCAGTGCGACTCACAAGGCCTCTCTCACGGTGTGCGAGCGAAGGGCGTACTTATCTTTCTCTGTTGTCCCGTTTTCAATGTCATCCCCCCCCCCACCTTTCAACTATTATCGGGGAGCAATTTTACGTGTTTTTTGGGCTACTGATGAAAAGGGTGCGGGATGGAGGCATAGCGTTCATTATAATGATACAAGTGCTGGGAGCGTCTCTGATATGGTGGTAGTGTAAAAAGGATATATTTGTGAGGGGGGGGGGGTGTTTATTTTTGCGCTCGGATTAGCTTTTTCTGGGGAAAAATCAACCCCGCGTGACTGAACAAAGAGAGCGGAAAATTTCCAAACTCATTTCTGTGCTCTATCTACCTAACTCACCCCTTTCCTCATCAAACTCACTTTGTTTTGGTTTTCCTAAAGTTTCACGTGTAATAAAGTGGAAGGGGGAAGGGCAAAAAAATAATTTAGCTGCCCCCCGACCAGTTTTCCAACCTTATTGCACAAACGGTACACATTCATATATCTACTACTTTTTCATTTTCATCTCATAAATTTCGCGTTCAAAAGAAAAACTTTGTTTTACGCTACATTTAGCATTCAACCTCCTAAATGCCACTCACGTCCGTTTCTAAGCTCTTCCTCCCCTCATCCACACCGAACAACGCAGCATCATCACCTTGATACCCTCTACTTGGCAAGCATATCCCTCATCTTCCGCTATGTAATTAGTCTAACGTCTAATTGCGGTGCACGTGATCGAGATGTATTTCTCTACGCGGTTTGGCAAACAAGAGGACTTAAACGCGACGTCAAAGTGCACCCACTCCTCTCCACCATGGCTATACTGGTGGATTATTCGACGCGTATATATTAGGGGACTTTGGAAGGGTATTAATTGATTCCTTGGAGGGGCTGCAGAGTCTGTTAACATTATAATGGGGGGCGGAGGGGTTCGGGAACGAGACTTGTTCTTCTCCGAAAACTTAATCACGCCTGATGCCTGACACCTTGAGGTTGAGTATTTTTTAATCGCGCCTCTGGTGTGAGAGGGGGAAAAAAGACGCGGTTCTTCCACCGTCGCATTTCATTTCTCTCACCGTGCATCCCTCCCCACCACCATAAACTAACGTCTTCAGTTTTTCGGAGACACAGCCACGACGTCTCTACTAAGATAAATATTTGTGAACCGCCTCTAAGGATTAATTGAATTTGCGAGGGGCAAACCCACCCAACCATTCTTTTTTCTTCGTCTATTTCTTAGGCGGCAGGGGACTTTCTTTCTCGAGTGAGGGGCAGGGGGACACCAAGGATAAATTAAAAAAAAAAACATTTAAATTAATTTGAGATACCCCTCTCTCCCATCTCGGTTCCCACTTCTTCCAAACTGTTCTCACTTCCATGGAACAAGGATAAAAGAGAGGAGTGAAAATCTAGAATGAAAATGTAATTTATTTATGGTTTTAACCCCGAGAAATGTATTCCTGCCCTTTTTTTTAGGGGCTTCTACTGTCAATTTCCCGCTTGACAAAGCTGTCGTGCCAGGATTTAGTCTAGATCGCTGTTGGTTTTTGTAAAGAATGAGATGGAACGGTGAGATGGAAAGCAGTAAATGGGTTAAACGATGAAAGTGGTTGGGGGGAGGGTTGGATCTTTCCTTTCGTAGACCGTAAAAACTCGGTTGGTGTCGTAAAAACTGCCTTAAACGTCGCCCCCTGCTCTGCCACTTAAAGAAGTAGTGCTTATTTTTCTTTCTCCCCCAACCTCACCACCCAGCGGTAGTCCAATGGTGGCTTTCAAGTTGTCAACGTGATGTGTATGTTTCTCGCTCCACAAGGGCGGGAGTTGGAGGGCGTCAATAGCGTGGTCATTAGAATAATTTCACTTCTCTACTTGAGGGATGATGAGAATGATGGTTGACGCGGAATTCTGGTAACGGAGGGGGGGATACTTTTTCAGCGAGACAGACTTTATCTGCAAACGGCTCTCCTTTACAGTAAGGAACACTCACAAATGGATGAGAATTTATCTCTATTTCCCTTCCCCCTATAGCTGCGATTAATCCCTGAATTGGAGATTGTGCGAGCGTCATTACAAGTTCATTGACTACCTTTCAGGGACCTTTGCTAGTGTGACCGGCTGAAGGGGAATATAGGAGGCGATAAAGTACTTTTACTCATTCTAAAATCCAAACCTCTTTTACCCTTATCTGTGTGAATAAAACCCCTCCGCCAGTCAACCGATAGTTTTAGACAGTATAGGATGTGGGATAAGCTTGAATCTTCCACTCACCCTTTCCGCCTACACCCCTAATGCTGGAGGAGCCTTTCAAGCCCTGACAACATTCATTTACAACCCCTAAATCTCGCCCCGTCCTCCACCACCCTTCATCAACATACAGATTACCTCGTTCGGTAGACTGATGAGATTCCAATAAGTCCCATAAATTGGAAAGTAACCTTAACTTCCCATTGAACGAATGGTACACGCCATTCAAGCCACCTCCTCCATAACACGCTACCACTAAACTCAATAGTCTTAATGGACGGGTCTATTCAAAAACATTTTTTTTTGCTTGATCAAGCAATGGATGCAGGGACGGCAAAGTGGAGTATATTTTAAGCCAATATTTCTGTGGCACTGTATAAAGCCCTACAGCTAACCACGCTTTTTATTTCATTAAAAAAATTCTCTAAAGGGATGATGTTGGTTTATCGAGCCTCAGATATCACCTGAACAAACCTTCACCCCAACCCCCAACCTAGTATACTTGATTAATAATAAAAAAAGGAGCTTTGAATAGGCTTAAAATGTAATTCGATTCAAAGAAACAACAAACACACGTTCTGAGAATCTTGAGACCACGAATTTCTGATGAAAAGACGACTTTTCTGTGGAATGTACAAAGTTATTATCGTTGGGGTGAGAGGGGCATTACTTTGATGAGCTAAAATGTTCAAAGCCTTCCTTAAAAACCAGGACTGGGGTTTTGGCTTCTCATTCATTTGCGATAATTACGCGTTGATGTTGCTCGCGCTACTCGCGGATATTAAAAATGATTTCCAAGGAGAGCGCAATAACATACACTTCACGCATATATTTTCTTGACGTTTAAATTGAGACTAAATCCCCCCACCCCTTCGTCTGTGTGGCACGCGCTATTTTCTCTCAACTTGTCTCATTAACCCCGTTAATTTCCCAACCCCCTGAACTCCTCGCTTCCTTTTTCGCGAGGGAGTCGCCACAGACGTTTCACAACATTCCACGACGCGCCTTCCCCCTTTCCCTGGCTATGTAGCTTCCGTCGGCCTTTATAACTTCACGGAGTGTGACGAGGGTGGGAAAGAGGGAAGCGTTTAATATGTTGTTAAACTATGAAACGACGATGGGAAAGGGGACTGAGTAATGAGAAAGTCTTACTTTTTGCAGCCCTTCCTTCACTTTAACTATTTTAAACATGTGCGTAAGGGAAACCCTCTAAGAGTGTGTTTGAGGGGATGGGGAAGTTTGAGCAATTTCCTTGATGTTCACTCGCGTGAACGAAGAAATAGTTTTGCTGATAGTTTTTTTGCTTCACTGTACGGGCGCCACATTCTATTTATCTGTTTTTTTAGCTTGTTAGCTACTCTCTTGGCCTCCCTGAAATATTGGAAGTCACTATACGCAACACGCATCCATCTTGTAATCTTTGAAGTACCCCACCACTCTCTCTGGTACACCACTCAGTGTTCCTAAATTGGATGAATCCCTTAACAAAACGCCACCAAAATGAAAAAAAAAAGGAGCCAGAAAAAACTTAATAATAATATAAAGATTAGTCACTTACTATTCAAAAGTTGTCCCTCATTACTTGGCCTTACAGCCTCCCACCACTTTTTTTCGAAAATTGATGTCCTCCTCTTGTATCTATCTCATTGTCATTCTTTTGTGGTATTCCTTCATTTCCTCCCCTCTTTTCTTACTGCCAAACCTTTTTTCCCCACGAAAAAAAAAAAAAAAAAAAAAAAAAAAAAAAAAAAAAAAAAAAAAAAAAAAAAAATGGTTAAGTCCCGCTGAAGAGGATCGTTAGATAGTTGCCGCCAGAATTTTACGATTGGACCCCCACCCATCCGCCTCGCCAATTCTTTTTATCTTTCGCTGGGTTCTATTTGACTTCCCAATATGCAATCTTATTACAGGAACCAAGAGAAGAGACCAATTGGGAAAGACTTTGTCTTCATCTACAGGAGAAAAGCTTCACAGTGTTGGAATGATCATGGATGGGGTGGTGGTGGTGGCGGCGGGAGTTCTCCGCTAACAAAGGTCTAATTTGCCGGGGTCTTTTCCTCTCTGAAACCCTCCCCTCCGCACAACATCCCATCGTTCAAAATCCCTTTTCTGGAAGGTTTGCGGGCTTTCTACAGAGACCCCAGACACCCCCCCCCCCCCGCCGGGAGAGGGGCCCTACGCACCACCATCCTATCATCATCATCATCATCTCACAACACACTATCATCGGTTTCGCTAATTTACATGATTCCTCGGGTTTTCCGGACACTATAAGTGGGATGGATGGGTCAGTAGAGGGGTGAAGGAGAAGGGGGGTAGCACTTGCGAAACAAAACTTTGAATAATAACTAGTCAATCGTGTGTCTCAGCGAAAGAGTGGTTTTGGTGGAGTTCAAGAAGAGCGTTGGTTGGTGGTCGTCGGTATGGGTGGTGTGAGGTAGCGGTGTACTACCAAGGGGTTGAAAATTTACATTTTAAACGAGCCCAGGGAAAGTGGTCGCGGAATAGTGAGGGGATGGGTCATGGGAGGGGGTTAAAGTTGGAAATGATGAATAAATAAAGCGTGGATTTCAAACGATTCGAAACCGGCAAGTTATGTTGTAAAAAGGGAATGGAGTGGGGGGGGGGGGCTTGGGAACACAAGCCATTTACAGGGAAAGAAGATAAGACAGACTTAGGGAGTAATAATTACTCTATTTAGTGAGGTTTGAAAGGTCATGTTGTGTAGTGGAGTTCGAAGGATAAATCCACAGCCACAGGGGGGGTCTCTCCACAGTTTGTTCCTCTTCTCTGAAATCGATTTTCGACCCTTACCGGGTCAGGGTACAATAATTCCACAAAAGAATTACACTTATAACATTTTATATCCGTTTTTGGGTGAAGGCCCGGATATGTGCCTAGGCAGACTAGCCAGCTGCCCAGGGGCCCCGGCCATGGGGGGGGGGCCCTGGCCTCTTCCTGAATAAATAAAAAATTAACCTACATGTATATGAGGTATGAGCTCAGTGATGGTGCCAAAACGATTCGAATGAGGCGTACCAGAATTCTGGAAAAAGGACCCATCCACGTACAGGAAAGAGCATGTGGGTGGGGGGCGGGGCTACTCAGTCTACACCGTATTGCCGAGAAGATGATTTTATTTATAATTCAACTATTGATCCAGTCAAATTGTTATCCAAAGTCAGTCTCACGTGCATGAAATCGGGTGCAATGGGTGCGAGTAAAACATTAAGCGTAAAAGTCTAATATGGAGTAAAAGTCATATCTACGAAACGATTTTTTCGATTTAAAATAAGCAAGGCGTTCAAGAAATCGAAGATATTTCCTTTTAGGAACTCCGGCAGGTACTCACCACATTTCTGGCCTACCGATAAGTCAACAGGAAAACAGAAGAAAAAAGTTCTTGCATACCTGAAACATAAGAATTATAACTATATAATAGAATATATAACACACACAATGTCAACGCAATATATGATCAAATGTACTTTTAATAAGTCTTCTGAATATTTCAAAAAATAAAACTACTCAATGTCTAGCAATTCTTTCTTCCACGTGGGCAGAAAAAGATTGAGCTGGAAAAAAATTAAGCCAACAGCTTAATGGAAAGTTAATGTGCCGTCAGTCAGCACGTTTCCCACGAAATTTTTCTTTTTTCATCGCAGTGTTTGGAAAACAAAGTTTGATTAAATTCTTTTTAACAAAAATGAACTATTAATTTGCTTCTTAATTCCTCAGGACAGGGTGGGAAGGAAAGGAAAGGCACGCAACACGTTCATAATGTTGCCTTCCTCACCCTTTCATTTAATAACAAGAAGGGAACGCAAGAGTCTTTCCACGCCGAAAACTTGCGGGCGCGTGTCTCACATTCTCTCACGGTGTTATAGGAAGAAGGTAGGCAAGCACAAAAGCTCTCAAAAGGTTTGAATGGTTGTAAGACGGGTGTGTGACAGGGATGAGTGGTGGGTTGAATTACATATTAAATGAACCGAATCAGAAAACGCTCCGCTTCTTTTGTCATTACGGAGGACTTCGAAGTCCCCCCCCCCCCGTGTCCTCGTGCATCGTACGAGCTAACTTTTGGTGAAGCTGTTATACGTGTTGATACGTGGGCACGCGCCTTTGATCGCGAGACTCTCCGGGTACGTGACCACATACTACGTGCTTAGTTGACAATTGAAAAAAAAAGAACACACACAAAATATTTTCTTTGAAGTTTATTCTGGTCCAAATTATTTTCCGGTAGAAAATTTACTTAGGTAGGTACCTGTCTTAATTATTCCTTTCATTCAATTCACAAATGAACTACGAGTGTGGAATATACAACGCGTTTCCACCATTTCTCCTTCTACTTGGTCACTCAGTAAGCTGTTGACACAAACCTGCAGGAATTATCCATGCTCTACCTCTCACACCCATTCAACCTACGCGTAAATTTGGAAAGAGAAGGACGCCCTTACGTGTTGTTGCCCTTCTCACCCTCTAGAGAGAAAGGGAGGCCCGTTCCCTTTTCGGCCCTCACATGATGTATTTATCGCCTCCGCCAAGGGAAATGATTTATATTTACAAGCGATGACGTAAAATGGGAGGAGGTTTCAACGCCTGTTCACTCAAGCCCTCCACCTATAAGCCGAGGACCCCCCCCCCCTAACACCATCAGCTGCCTGGTGGCTAAAAACTGGACGCAGCAATTTATTAGCTACGTCTTGTGAATTTATCACGAGAACGCGCAATGTTGATTCCCAAGTATCCGGGGAAATGAAAAGAGCCCCTCCGCTTAGCGTAACATACGTCGTAAATTTCAAGCTAATAAAATCCAAGAAAAAAAAAAGTTGTTGTAGCCATTGAATATGACATTAAATATCATCTCCCTCAATTGCGTGAGTCATCCTCTCACACGACAACAGTTCCATGATATATCCGGCCAAATCGCACCCTCCGCCACTATAACAATAGATAGAAAAGACCCCAGTTCTGAGGAAGCCAGAGATGGAAACTTTTGATGCACCAAACTGCAATCCAATTGGGATAGAGAGGAATGGGGGATGATAGAGGAAAACCTATAAAAGTCACGAGAATGTTTGCCCGGGCGAAAGGCGGGGAGAGGTTAGGAAAGAATGAAAAGGAACCGATAGCAAAAATCACCCTAGTTAGTGTCTTTTCCAAGACATTTATTTTCTCGTTTCTGTTTTTCCTATAAAAATCCCTCTTTTGTTTGACGGACAACTTAGGGAGGTAATAAACCCGTGTGGTTAACTGATGCGTCATTTTGGAATAAGTGATAGATCTAAGAAAAAAAACGGTAACCCCGCGTCCTACGTGAGGTGGGACCCGCGCGATTTTAGCGTTTGTAGTGGGCGCGTGATTTTCATCGAAAACGCCCAGATAGGACATAAAAAGCGTTTTTCGCTGTAAAAGATTAACGCTGGAATCCGGGGCATTATTTATTGGTGCATTCTTGGCAGGGGACCTACCCAGGAGATGGTTTCGCTGTATGTACCTCAATGACCATAATCTCTATATGTATACTTGTAGTCCTGACCCCCACCACCCGCGACGTCGTGTGATTCTACAACCCCTACATTCTCAGTGCCTACAAAACCCAACACATATTCAAAGCTGCTAATAAAAGCTAATTATATCGAGGTCGGCAACGCCAAACAATGTGTGTGCGTCCTGTGCGTGGGAGTGGTCTTTCAAATAACGTCAATTTGGGTCTTGTTTATCAGCACAGAATTATTCCTATTGGAACTGAAAAGTAGGTTAAGCGGTCATGAATAAGAAATTACCCACACCCCCTCCATCACCTTACAACAAGAAGATACCTACACCTTTTTTTCCAAACAGAAAGTTTTTTCGGTGAATTTGATTGATCTTTGGGAGTATATAACTGGTGATGGAATGAGGACAGAGGAGGAGAAATACATAGGATGAGATAAGGGGGCAAAGCATAGGAGGCTGAATATAATTTAATGAAAAAACACGGAAAACCCTTCTTTTTCCCTTACTTTCTAGACGCTCCAACTATTCAACAACACGCCCACCTTTTTTCGTAATATTTTCCTGTTCCGACCCCTTCTTTCCGCACCGACAAGACCCCGATTTTCAAGGCGTGTAGCGGTGGAAATGGTGGTGGCGGGGGAAAGAGAAGAATGAGTAAGCTTTTGAAAATATAAAAAGGACACCCCCACCCACACTACCACCTTGGAAAGACTGAAAAAGCTTTGAAGAAAGAAAAGATCATTTTGCTCCTTTTCCCTCGTGGCCCCTCCAACAATGCATAATCAGACTTTTTTCCTTCTTCTCCCCCTCCCCCTTTAAACGTCAGCGATGCCACGAAGAACGCACGATGGTGGCAGAAGGAGGGAGGAGGAAAAATCTAATTATAAACGACCAAGTACCAAAACTCTCACCGGGAAGATTCGGGGGTTTGCACGTGGCAGGGGGGGAGGGTGTTATTTAACATTTACGGTCACCAAAAAAAAGAGCTGACAGGTTTTAAATTGCAGCAATGAACTGCTGTGGTGGGGAGGGGACCGCAGTATAAAAAACTCCATGACAGCGCTAGAAATTTGTTCAGGACGTTTCTAAGATGTGGGGGACAACATCACGGAACCAGAAACCGACATGAAGGCAGAAACTCGCCTGAAGCAAGTGATGGCAGCTGTGCGGGGCTTGCTAGGAGAGGAATTTCTGGGAAATTGGAACACTGAGCTCCAGCCGACGGCTTGAGCTCGCCCCTCCAGAACAAATGATGGTAGGAAAAAGGCGAGCGACCATACTACACCTACGGTGAGTTGTTTTCAGCGAAAGATCGATAACCCCGCAGTTTCCACAGCAAACAATAAGCTCGCATCTTTCTCCCCCTCCCCCCTCAACGCTATTCCTTCTAAACAGCGACGATCATCTCATCGCACTCAACGCCTCTCAGAGGGGGAGAAGAGGATGACTCAAGTTCCTATAATAAAGGGGATGGAAAAGGAGGTTCACGCGCCCTTTCGCTCCTCTACCAGCATCAATCCCGTCATAACACTCACTCAAGCATCCCCCCTCCTTCTCTCATAACCAATCATTCTCGCCTCCTTGACATTAACACTGTCAGCAATTTTCATTTACGCACCGCTCTCCATCCAGCACACTCCAATCAACCAATTTTCTCCCAACTCTAAAATCGAGTTGCTCTCCCCACCCTGTGACTCTTTATAAGTGAGATATGTCGGAGAAACGATGGAAAATGGCAGAATATAGACTGGATAGGACATTGAAGGGCATGCGTGCGATTACGCAGACTTGGCGTTAAACTAAAGAGGACAAAATTTAACACCAGAAATTTGTGCTCCCAAGGAGCACTGGCCATCGACAACTGTTTGTCTGTTTGGCCTGTTTGGGATTGAAGATTTTTCCCAACCTTTATCAACGTCTTCTCACTCAGACATTTTCCCTAATTTTTTACGAGGAGGCCCCCTGACTTATCATCCAGCGAAAGAGGCTCACCGCTTCGCGCGCGATCCACTGTCTGGTCACTGGTGGATGAAGTTGTGTCCTACCAAGGCAATGGCGAGGGGATGGGTGGCGCCGGAGATTGAACTCATTCAAAGATTCATTTCGATTTTCAGATTCCCCACGTTGACAGACACCCCGAGATACGCGGTTCCATCCAATTTTAAATGTTGGCCATCATTTTTGCCGTAACCACGGATTCATAGGGTCATTTTTTCCAGTTCCGGCCAAAACCCTTCCAAAAAGTGGCCGTTAGAGCCTACCAAAAATGGAATGTTTTGCCTTGTCGTTAGTTTTGGACGATCATTGCCGACTCCAGAGGAACTAATCGAGGTCCGTGTACGCTGTTCTCAGAGAAAGCTTCAAGAAAATCCCCAGGTTACTACCGAGCTCGAGAGATCCAGAGACGGACTTGAGAAGGATGCCAATGAACATCCGGTCACAATGGTCAGAGCTCTATCCAAAAGTTTCCATCAGTTTCATGCGATGATTTCCATGTCCGCCACCGAATTTTTTTGAAGTCACTCGAACTGAAACTTCGGCCTTTCGGGGGGACATCAAACTCTTCAAGCGAGGCCATTTATTTTACGGAGGCTTTGTTGTTGTTTGAAAGGGGATGAAGTAGAATTTTATGTCATGAGGTATTTTAGGGTGAGGGTACAAATTGACTGGGTCTAGAATGTTGCGAATAACTTTTTCATTCATCCCTCCCACCTCCCTCGGGACTGTTAAACTGTTGAAGGGAAATGACTCATAATAATTGCCACGCGAGGGGGGATAAAGAGCGAGAGTATCCCCCTCCCCCTAACCATATCCACAAAGTTTCTTTTCTTCATTCTTCCTATCGCCCAGACATTGACTCTCTCCCCTTTTTCTCTTCTGAAGAGGCTTCAAAGCTCATCACGGGCATCCAATAAAATTCCTCCCTCGACCTTTCATCCCTCCCCCCCCCCCAAACACACACACTACGAGACCCTTTTCCTTTCCGAGTAAAGGCGACACATGGATCCCCCTTCTCAACACCACACACACACACGCACAGTCTTCCATAAATATTTAACCGATTCCGGAGCAGAGGGGTTTTCTCTTTTTTTGCCCTCGGGGAATAATAATCGGGTAGGGCGACGACGGTCATGTTGGGGATAGGCAACAAAGGTCGGGTAGTAGTAATCTTCAAGTTGAAAAAAAAAAGGGGTTGCGTTGAGAGGGTGGCCTTTTCACTGTTGATGGGAATGTGTACGTTGGGGGGGGGGAGGCGAAGATTAGAAACTCTCCCCCTCGTCTTAGAAACGAAGGGCTGTGTGAAATATATTGGCAAGGGTAGCCTGCTCTTGATGGGTATTTTTTCTTCTTGGACCAGTAGAGATGAAAAAAGTGAATGCCATTATATTTTAGCAGTTTCTCCCTAATTCCTCACTTAGTTCACAACAACGGAAGTTTCATTATTACGTAATTTCTGCCTTTGAAGTCTCTACTATAAGTTCTCCCACATAACCCTCAGGAGCACACGGTAATAAAATGTCAAGTCATCTAGGTGAATGATACATTTGCTACTTTAAGCAGTTAATAACCGAAAACATTTTTTCCTTGCCCCTTGGCCAAGCTCTATTGTCAATTGTAGCACAATAAAAGAATGAAAAAAAAAATAATAACTCCATTTTACTTTTTCTCGCCTATATAGCCCTAACTAGATTGAGCAGTGACAAGGCAAGCCTTATTTCTTTCTGTCTTGTCCAGATCCCCCCTCCTCACAATCCTCTCACACTACATAACAATATTTTCCCTCTGACAGTCCACAGAGTCCCTTCCCAATCACACAGAAAGGTTTGTGTGCACTGTGGGACAAGAGGAGGAGTGAAGAGGCTTTACTGAGTAGGCGTTACTAAACAGTTTATCAACGCGTTAACTCTCGCGGGAAGCAAAGTTGAGATGGTGGAAGGACTCCTTTCGGTTGTGTCGAACAATTGTAGAAGAGTAACGTCCTTCAGGGAGAGTTTTTGTTGTCTTGAGTGAAGGAGAAGGCGAGGGGAAACTATTTTTTTTTTTTTTTTTATTTATATAAAGAAATTGTAGCCGCCAATTTCGACTTTTGGGGTTCAACTTTTGAAATAACAATTAAAACTCACCCACCCACCCCCGTCCTCATCTAAACTAACGCCATTCATCACTCGCTCATCCAACCCTGGGGCACATCGCGACATTTTCCACGTTCAGGAGTTTCATTTAACTCCATCACAACACGTGACGGCGTTCTAAAAAGGTAATTTGTCAACAAAAGCCATGGAGCGATACTTGACATTGAAGTATAACCCTATGGCTACCCCCACCCCGTCACCGTTTTTAGAGACATTTTAATCAACTGGTGCGGTCATACTAGAAAAACTGGGTTTATTGCCGTTTGGTTCTATATGTGAGAGGGGAGGTAGGTAATGCTTTTTCGATCAGCTTGAACCAACTTACTAGACAATTCATTCTCCATTATTCAATTCAAGCAAGTCGACCGAAAAAAAAAGGTGACGACTTATAGGATGACTTGTACCAAAAGTCAAACTAAAATTTCTGAGGATTTAGTAGTAGTTTAAGGGGGTGCGGGGAGTCAAGAAAAAAATCGTGACTAAACCGTTTCACACTGGATTACTCGGGACCGATCCTTTCATAGTAGAAATCGACAAATCCGTCCCTACAAAATCCTTATCGCCATCACACACACTTTTTTCTACACCTGTAAACTAAATCTCAGAATGTTCTTTTCAAAGATGAACATGTTCCCTCCCGTCCAAGAACCCCCAACCCAGACGCATTGATCAACAGGATTACCTCTTCCCATTAAACCTTGCCTGTATTTTTCCCTAAGGACCGATAACTAATGTGTCACTCTCTAATTCCCTCGCCTTCACGCAACGATTTTGGATTCACCCTGTCCTAACTGTTTTTGTAATGGGGGAGGACGGACGGTTAAAGCAACGGAAACAAGTGAAATTCCAACAAACAAAAAAGAAGTAGAATTTATCGGCTAACAATCATTATACAGATTTATCTTTTATTCAAAACGAAATCGAACATCCCCAAATTTATTCGGAGAAAGTTAAAATCTCATTAGGGGAGTAAAGTATTGACTCAATGGTTGGGCGGGTGAGGGGGGGGGCAGAGTAATTTCCAACATACCTCCTAATGCTCTGCCAGAGAATAGTGTGGGATTTACTATAGGTAGGGGGTTGAGTGGGGGAGTTCTAATGCCTCCTATCTCCCCACGGCAAAAAATCGAAAAAATCCCCTGTAGGCAGGGGTTTCGGTTGATTTTTTTGATTTGATGAGGAGATGAAGAGGCGAGCTGTTAATTACTTTCGATGAGAAACGCCCTAAATAAACGTTTTTAAAAAGTGGAAGGGGAGGGGGGTTACACAGAGTGTCTATCTGGGGGTCACTGAATACTATAAGGTCATCCGTCAAACTTCTTACACCCAGAACTTCGTATCACTCACTTTGTTCGAATTTTCTTCAATATGAAATCTCTCCCTCCTCTTGTCGCTTTTCCACAACTGACGAAGTGAAAATGTACTCAATGGGTATGCCTTTCATTCCTGTTTCCTCTCAATAAGCTTCTCTCATTGGTGGACTCCTTTCGTTTCCGACATTTCTGAAATTGTTAGATGCCTACAATAAAAGGAGACGCTCTGGAAACTATGAGATGAGTTAGCAGGGCAAGGGAGGGGGTGTTGATTACGTACTGTCTCTTCAGGGCTGGTCCAATCAGAGGAATACTCCGTACAATAGAGAAGGACTTTCAACTTCTTCTTCACTCATACCCCCTGGCAACAGTAGTTTCGATGACAGAGAACCGTGCGGTGTCACGCACTCTCTCTGCCTCACTCGTCCATTCTCTTTGAAAAGGATAAAAAAAGAACGTTGAAGGGTCAGAGGGGGGAAGAGTCAGGATTCGCCGTTAGTCCCCCGAAAGTGTATCGATTGAATTGTGTGGTTATGAGGGGGGGGGGTCATACTGCGGGTATTTCGAAGGGCACATCGCACATACTTCACCGTTCATCTGCCCCCCGGCGGCCTTGTCATCATTGTTCTTCTCCCATGCCGCCCCGCCATTGTCCCTACTGATCCTATACTTATACCCCTCGAAATCCAGCAAGAGCCGAGCGGCTTTTCACGAAATTCAGCGCTAAATTTGTAGCCCTGTTTTCTCATTTTGCGACCATGCTACATCTTGCTTCGCGATCTTGCTGCGAAAAATGTAGGCTAAAGCTTGAAAAGCCTTGTGATATCGAATACTTGTTTATATAGCCCAAATGGCGTAATAATTATAGGAAGGAAGCGTAAAAGAATAGAAGGGTCGTAAGAATTCTAATTAGGTTGGTTGGTGGGGAAGAGGCTTGAGATAAACCTCAAGCATGAGAGAATCGAGTGTCTATCTCATCGAGCCATCTATGATGATGATGATGATGAGGTCACAAATGACACTTTCTGGAAAAAAA
The DNA here is from genome assembly GCA_038030265.1 of Corythucha ciliata. Taxonomy (NCBI): domain Eukaryota; kingdom Metazoa; phylum Arthropoda; class Insecta; order Hemiptera; family Tingidae; genus Corythucha; species Corythucha ciliata. The sequence continues at coordinate 23,770,923 of CM075938.1, read as the reverse complement.
AAATTAAAATGCTCTAAAATTAAATACCTCAAATAGTCTGTTTTTAAAGATTATAACGCCACATTTTCAGCAACGGGAACTAGGTATAATCGCGTTTTCATTCCTGAAATGTTCGAGTCATTAGGGCGAAAACGTTCCCATACTTATCTTCCTTCGATAGAACGGCGAAAACGCTTTAAGCGATGTTACAAAATTCCTTGAGATTCAACGTTATCAGTTAGCTATATCGTGGCAAATTTCGAGTAAGGCTGTTTCCTACTGCTCAGATGGAGTCAAGACACCAACGTGCGGGCCCAAGGAAATTTTATAACCGTTTTATCGGCCCGAATATCAAACCAGGTATCATTAATTGGCGTAATTCGTTTAAATTCGTCCCCAGTCCCTCTTTTCTATTATAGTTTCTGCCGCTTTCAGCTTACAAAACTATGTCGGTCGGGAGGCTCCGCTAATCTTGGAAATATCATAGGTACCTATACCTCTAGGAAATACAACATTTTCCCTCCCAACAATATTTTCGTGCAAATAAAACTCTCGAAACAAAATCCTATCGAATTTCAAGTGCGTGTTATTTTATATTCGTTTTGGGGTGTTGAGGGTTTCCTTTTCGGCTCCCATCGTATACAAGTGCCTCGGATGAATAGCTTGAACCTTGTTGGGGGGGGGGGGCATGTAATTGGAAAGAGAGGTCTATACGAATTGATTAATAGTTCAAACAACTTTTAATGGTCTCTAGAAAAGCTTTCTCGGTTGCAACCGAAGGCTGTGCCCTAATGTTCGGCGCTTCTTCCGTATGTTGTTGGGGGTATGGGTGGGGGGGGTGTGATTGGGATGGGAAAGGCTTTTAAACTTTGTTATCAACCAATCGATTCCTGGAATGAAATTCCAGACTTTCACTCTCTTTTCACACTTCGCTTGATACTCTCTTTCTCGCCCTCTAACCAATTAGAGTTCCTATCTTTGCTAGAGAGTGCCGAATTAAACTATTTTGAGCCAATGGCTCAAAATTGGTTCAAAATTGTACAAAAAATTAAAAATAACTAAATAAAAAACAAAAAAACGAGTAACGTGTTGGATGGGGATACCTTGATTATTATAATTATTTCAACCTGGTTTGACATTGTTTTTCGATCAGTTCTTAGTCCCTTCTAAAACTCAATTTATATGTAAATACCCCCCACCACTCCAAAAACCAAAGATCCCTTGATTTAAAATTGGCGTTTAAATATTCATCAACGATTGAAAATAAGTTTGAATAAAGGGTCAGCGACACCTATAGAGGGATCTGAGGGGAGAAAATTCGATTAACGCTTTTGCCAAAAAGGATTTCCACGTAAAAATTAAAAAAAATAAATCCGCCAGGGTATAAGAGAGAACTCAAGAGAAATTTCATCTTGAGAGCCTGAGAGCTATAATGTTGGACCTTGTAGCTGACAACGACAGGGCAGCTGTCAACAACGTATGTGGCCAGTGTGGAAGAGAGGCCGTTGACTCGTTCACTAGCTGACGCTAAACACCCCTATGACATGATTTGCCAACAAACTTCAAAGAAATCAATTATCAAGAACGGGGTGAAGGGTGAATTGAATCGTTCCTTTTTCTAAAGCCGACCAACCGGCCCAGCCCAACCTTTACTGTAACAAGTTTTCTCAAAGGACATAGATTAATGATGACCTGGGGGGTGACGAGGGGGCGATGAAATTTAAAACAAAATTATTATGAAAAAAGACAGAAAAGATAGCAATAAGTTAGCTTTTTGAAGATTTGAAGTTATACGGGGGGCGGTAAAATGGCTTGTCTTTATTGCGGAAGTTTTATGTTGGGGAAGCTCCACAACCCTCAGCCGCCTTTTCTTTCGACCCCTCCACGCCACCATATTTCCAAATCCAGAGTTCGGAAGGAGGGGGGGCCATAAGAAAACGATGCCACAACTGAAAGACGAATAGTCAAGAAGTGTGGGGTTGAATATAATGGAAAGTCGTTTACCGTTTTCGGCATAATATAGCAAGAAATGGTTGTTGAATTGTGGTTGCCGGTAGAAGGCGGCCGGGTTGGGCGGTGGAGAAGGAAAGGGGGCAGGTAGCCTGGACCAATGCCTAGACAGATGTCAGAACCAAGCGAGTCCCACTCATTATTAATATAATTCTCGGCCGATTAGTTTCTTGGCAGGTAGTCTTCTCTTACTACCTTTTGGCATAGAATCTTAAGTTCACCATTATCCTCGACTTGCTGTTGCTCCCGCCTCCACTCCACAGCGCCACTCCTTTCAGCGGAGGGTGAAATGGTTCAGAAGGGTTTACCCCCCCCCCCCCAAGCATTTGAAGAAGACTCCCAGAATTAAATTTCAATTTTTTTCTATTAAAAAAAAACTCAACCCCAAGACTTGAGTTACCCCCGCGAAACGACTCAACAGGAACGAAGTTGAGAAGCAACCGTGTTGACTTTGAATTGTGTTTACCTGCGCTCCTTTCACCCATGAAAAGATTTTAGGATTGGTACTGTCAGGGACGGGGGGTGCGAGGGGAGCGACCGACTATAGAAGGGAGGGATGTAGCCCAGGATATTTCCTGATCAGCGAAGATTAAATATTTTATCAAGGAAGATGGGGATCATGGTTCAGAGAATCTCATGGCCGGGTAAAAGAAGGTTTGTGCGGGGGGTGTAATTGAGCAAACAGGTTGATTTCGTCTTTGAACAACTTGAGCGAATGAAGGGATTGCTTTTTCGCCATCATCCCCGCTCGGCCAAGAAAAAAAAAATATCGGAGTCTTCCTCTCTTCCTCACTACTAGAAGTTTGCTGCGTCAATATCAACAGAAAAAAAAGGGAGTGAGTTAGTGGAGTCTGTGCCCCCCCCCCTGTTTTATTCCCACAGTAAAATGTTGCGTAAATTTGGTTAGATGAAACATTAATTGGTTTTCGTTGACAGAAAATAGTTAATACATTTCAACAATTTAAAATGTAAAACCTCAAATAATTTATGTTGACAATTTACAGCAGCCTATCCAAGCATTGGGGCCTAATACACTCCACCTCTCACCATATCACACACTGTGGCGAGAATCTTTTTATCCTGAAAATTGAGTAAAAACCCCCGAATAAAATAACTTCATTACTCCCTCAGCTTCAACCCATTTCCATTTTAAATTGAATTATTCGAGAAAAAAATGCCCAAGCTGGGATGAGAGTGTGCTACCCCGTTGGATAACACTTAAATTCTCAAAGTTCACGAGATTCTCAACACCGAGAAACGCTAGAAATGCTCACGTATCCCCGAGCTATCGCGCGGGGGTCCTCTATACACGCAGAAAAACTCCCGAAAATGATTAATTCATTCCCCTACCACAGTCCTTATACCCACCGACGAGGATCCGTCCATAATGATGAGAGAACTTTTTTTTATCTGAATCAAGTCACCCCCCCCCCCCTCACAACCACGCGGCTTCATAACCACAAATATAGTGCGTGAGAACAACAACTTGAATTTTATTCCATTTATTTGAAATGGAAAAACGACTTTAGTAATCGTTCAAAAAGGGCTCATGAAAAGCAAGCATGAAAAGGATCGCACATTTGCCTAGCAACATCAAACATGGCATTGAAAAATGCCATGTGAGGCCTCTTTTAACACACGAAATATGAAGCTCTGATGAAACTTCGTACCTTTTAAACCACTTTTGACCTGAACCAAGGTTCTAAAGGCTCGTTCACAAGCTCTATGTTTGTGTTGTGTGGTGTCTATGCAACCTATCAGAATGCTTCATTTTTCGAGGGAATAAATTTGTTTGGTTGCATAAACTCCACACAAAGTAAATGTAGAGCTTGTGAACGAGCCTTAATCACTAACTACTTGACAATATTATAAAGACTTATATCCCAAGATATATGTATAGCTCTGGCTATGCTATTCCAACGCAAATTCATATCTAAAAAGTGTAAAGAGCTGCAATCCAGTGGATATAATTTTGAAATTCGAGTTCCCTCCAACTACTTATTTAAAAGCGGTGCCGCGATTAGCAAAACCGCATGTGTGTGCATTGCTTCATAGCAACTCAAGGTGACTAAACTTTCTATAGGTGCCGCAGATCTTCGGCCATTACTGTCCTTCACCTACGTCACGAGCAGTCCCAACCGCCTTTGCGCTGGATGCAGTACATTATTATTTGCTGTTGGGTTGTGATTTTTGAGAATTCATAAACTTCAATTTCAAAATTAACTTGCTCTGCTGCTCTGGGGTGAGCAATCGGGAGTAAAGGACGGCTGGTGACGTCAGTCCCCACCCCCCCTCCTGATGGGCAGGGGGAAATCTGCGGCACCTATAGAAAAGTTTATTCACCTTGATAGCAACTAATAGGTCCGTTCCATTGTTTCGCGAGTGCTACACTTTTGAAGAAAATCATCTGGTTTCATTCAATTTTCCATAATAAGTCAATGAAAGCACATGGTTTTCTACACTAGTGTAGCTAGTGCAAAAAATGGAACGGACCTAATGTATTTTAAGACAATACCATGGAGGTAGGAACAAGTGTGGAGGGAGTGAAACGCATTTTTCGTGAAGCCGGTCGCCATTACTACGAACCATCTGTTATCAGGCCTCACCTAACAAAAAATTGACAATTTGATATTTGATCAGTGAAAAAGTGATAAATTTCCCCACCCGCCCTCTCTAGGTGAATGATAAGATTATAGGTGTGTAATGGCGGAAAAACCTGCTTTACATGTTTCTACATTATAAAAGCCTTTCTCTCTCTCCACTTGTTCTTACCTCCATGAACAATACAGACCGCCAGAGCGGTGCCGCCGCGGTAACCAACGACATATAAAAGAACTGGATTGCTCATCACTGCTGATAAAGTCTGCCATCAAATAAGCTCCAAGTGGATGAGAGGGGTGGAGTTTCACAGTAAATACGGGGAGAGAGTTGTGTTGCCATAACTATACACAAGGAGAGAGACAGGGTGATTGTTTGCCAGGGGACGACCTGTCCCCTCCACGCCCCTCCAGTCCGATGTGAGCAATCCAGGTTTATATATCGTTGGTGGTAACCAACAAACAATTTCAATTACACATTCGCAAAGCGCAGTCTTACTCGTGTTCCTGTGACTCTCCGTGGTGATGACAGTTATACTAAGCCGTGAGCGAATTGATGAGTCTTCTCGGGTTCTCTGAAACTGCGTCCGCGTCTCTGCTGTTTCTCATTCATGCTCTCCGGGGCGTCGTGGAAGCTTATTATGAGTCGAATACATTTGCCTATTTGCTGCTAAGTTCTTCTTCACTCTGATGCCAATACGTTGGATCACTATGCGACGCTTGGACGTACTTGAATCTTGTCAAGAAAGTTTCGATTGTGGCTCGTGTATTCTCTCATCCCCTTCGCTAACTACATATGGGAATTGCAAGAGTCTTGCAGAAGACTCTTGTTCTTGCGCAAGACACATTCCCGGAGTATTGCAGGAAGTCTTGTCTTGCAGGGTAAGTCTTGGTCTTGGTCTTGCATTCACAATCAAGTCTTGGTCTTGATCTTGTTCTTGACGCAGAGTCTTGCGTCAACTGCGTCTGCTTGCGTCTGTTTCTTGCGAGACTGCAAGAACTAATACCATTCTCGCTCATCACTATATATAGGTCAATTTCTTTCCATTCCCGTCCAAAACGCCTCTATAAGGGGTCGTCAGCACTGAAAATGGAACTTTTCGCTTTGTTTTTATGCTTTTGGACAATTTTTCTCGACTCCAGGCGTGCGCTGTTCCTAGACAAAGACCATGTCCGAAATTGAGAAAACCCCCTTTATTTGACGCTGAAATTGAAATAATCGTAGCATTTGAAGGCAACTTCCCACCAGAAGGCGTGCTAATCAACCGCCTTTGGCACAAGTACGCGCCGACAAGTTTCGAAAAAGCGCTGATTCCCGGCTAGAATGAGAAAAAAAGCGCGAATTAAAAGAAATTCACGAGTAGAAAGAGAAAAACTCTAATTCAAGGCCCTCGCTTAGTCAACAGGGCAAAAATGGAGTAAAATCACTAAGTCGACCCTTTAAGAGAAAACCATCATTAAGCTCATATCGAAAAATGGAAAATTTACGGTTTACGAAGGAAAACTATTGTGGCTGTAAAATTGAGAAAACGATCTAATTCACACCAAGTAAATTTCAAAACATCACTAAATCGTGAAAACCCTTCATTCCCGCGGTTAGAATTGAGAAAAAGCGAAATTGTATGTAAATAAATGTGTATGAAATGTGAGTAAAACGCTGATTCGCGGATACAATTAGAATTAAGAAATTGCTCTCACTCGCAGCCAATATTATGAAAAGCCGATTCGCGGATAAAATTGAAAAAAAGTCACTAATTCTCGACTAACAAAAAGAAAAAGCGCTTTCACAGCTAAAATAAGGTTAACGGGAAACGTCAATTCACGAAGGCAAATTTTGAAAACGCTTATCAGCGGCTAGAATTGAGTACAACGCTAATTCACGGATAAAATTAAGAAAAATCGCTAATTCAACAGCTAAAATTGGGAAAAACGGTTATTCGAGGCTGAAATTAAGAAAAAGTGCCAGTTTGCTGCTAAAATGAAGGAAAAATTAGGGAGTTATTGCATAACCGTCTGGCGGTTAACGCTAACGGTTATGTGACGTCACGATAAGCGTAAAATGCAAATTTTGAGGTTAAGCGTTAATCACCATCATTTAAAGTCCATATGAGGAGGTGTTTTATTAATTTATTTGAAGCAATTAAGTGCATCTATGCCCTACCATGTGTTCACATTTTAGCGCAACTATTATTATTTTTTTTTTTTTTTTTTTTTTTTTTTTTTTTTTTTTTGTATTATTAAACGGGGAGGGAAGCCCAGAAGAAACTATCTCCTACTAAACTCGACCTATAAGATCTATTGTGGTGTCCCCTCAGGTTGCCCTGCCAAGAAAGACGCTAGCTTTCAAGCGTCCTCCACCACCACTCCTTAACGAAGTTGAGGATATTTCCCGTAGCCATCCTGGAGATGTCCTCCGGTTGAAGCACATCATTTCCAAGATGTAGAAAGCATAACCGCCCCAGAGCCTGGCACTCACACAGTACGTGCTCTGCTGTTTCCACGGCCAGGTCGCAAAATCTGCAAATGTCCGTGTCAGACTTCTCCATTAGTCTGAGTGTATATCGAAGGGCACAATGTCCAGTCCCACCAAGATTCTAAGGTCTCCTCGGCTCAGAGAGATCAGGCCTTTCTCCGATCGTCCCTTTGGAGTGACAAAAAGCTTGGCCTGCCTGAGACCTGGTTGTCTAACCCAGTGTTCACGATGCCTCTCGTCCAACCACGCCTGCACCTGCCTCTTCGTGAAGGACTTCGTGACCCCGAGACTTGGCTCCGGGCCCACGTAAGGCATCTCTGATCCTCTCTTCGCGAGTTGATCAGCCATTTCATTCCCCTCAAACCCCTTGTGACCCGGCACCCACATCAAAGTAAGGCTGTTTGCCGTTGCCACAGGCCTGAGGGCTTCAAGACATCCCCAGACTAGCTTCGAATTCACGACGCTTGAGCCTAGGGCCTTAAGAGCCGCCTGGCTGTCAGACAGGATAAAGATCTTCGAACTATTATTTGCAATAACTCTTTTTCCACCGACACAAACGGCTACGCTTATGGTGACGTCACATAACCGTAAACTTTAAGCGTCAGACGGCTATGCAGTAACTCCCTAATGTCCAATTCGGATCTATCAGATTGAGTAAAAGTGCTAATTCGCGGATAAAATTGCGTACAACGCTAATTCGCGGAAAACATTTTCAAAATGCTCATTCATAGCTAAAATTGAGAAAACAGGAAACGCTATTCGCGGCCAAAATTAAGAAAAAAATTGTCATTCGCGGCGTAAAATAATAAAACGTTAATGAGGAAGTTTCACATTTTCCAAAAATACTTTTTTTCGATGAGGCATATCAATCCTTCCACGTAAATAAATAAATAAATAAAAATGTAAAACCCTTCAGAAATATTTTTTACTTCTTAACAAAAGTTATATTTGAAATTCTGCCAAAACGAACATTTTCCGCAACGTAATATCCCTTGTATTCTCTGTCCTTTTCATGCCTCTAAATAGCTCATCTGTTTATCCTCCATTATTTTATTATTAGAGAGCTCTAGTAGAAAATAAGGCAAAGAAACACAACAAACCGCTCTTCGACAGCTACGTTACAGGCGATTTTTTTTTCGGAAGGCGCATATGACACAATCATGCTAGCTGGCGTGTTTGAAATGACCTGAAATTTCAAAAATTGCGAATCCATCAACTGTTGGGTTATTTTACGAACGGATCACGATTTATGGTCTATTTTATCGTAAATAAACCCGAAAAAATAAATTTATGAATAAGTTCTGACCCATGAAACTTCCTCATTCTCGGATAAAATGTAACGAGGACAAAAATAATTCGCGAATAAAATTGGGAGATATTGCTAGTATAACGATAAAAATTGAAAAAATAGTTAATTAGCGGCTAAAATTGAAGAAACAGTCAGAAAGAAGGACATGGTACACAACCCTAACTAACATAACCCTAGGCCTATTTATGTATTTTTCAATACCTACATAAATAGTAATGCCGTACACTTTAAAATTGTTAGTAGAAGCGCTTATGCTATGAGGGTTTGTAGGTTATGCAGGCAAAAAATCGTATCCGAAGGAGCCTACGTTGACAGTCTTCCCTCTTCGAAGTGTGTCATCGACGCACCCGTTTCGGCTGCTCGCAATCTTCAACGTTCAACTTCACAACTGAAACTGCGCAACTGAGTTGCGAGCTGTGAGCAGTCGATGACGCACCTCGACGAGGGAAGACTGACAACGTAGACTCCTACGGCTACGATTTTTTGCATGCATTACGCTTTATTCCGGTATGAATGAGTATGTCTCTGTAATAAAGTAAAATCCCCCCCCTTGCCCACGCAACACCAAAGAAAGCTTTTTTAAACCTCTCTTTGCCGAATAATACAGAGTTTTAAATGAGTTACCCTTGATGATAATAACTCTGGAACATTGAACGTTAAACAAAATCGCCTTGAAAAGTTGTTTATACATCTGTTAGAAAATCGAAAGTTAAACATTGAAAGTAAAATCATGGTCACAACTCTATTACGTCGACGAAAGCTTACCCTTCGCTATTCAAATAAACCACTTGAAACCATACCGTTTTATATTGTTTCAAGCCATTAAGGCTTACACAGTGGAGTATAACCGTCTATATCGTTTAATACTCTAAACCACCCACTATCAAGGCTTTAAACAACAATTAATTAGAAACGACGCGGAGAGAGATAAACGTACGCTATACCAATGCGGGCCACAGATGGTAAAAGTCTTGTCTTGTGGTTTTAAGGGCAAGAGGAAAGGGGGCATGTTAATTGATTCCTTAGACGGTGCGGGCCTAAGTAGTAATTACGTTATTACTCATGATTGTGTTTTTTTTTTTTTTTTGCACTATAACGCCTACCGAGCATCAGTGTGTATCAACCAAGCAAATCTCTGAAGGAAAGCTCTTTTTGATTTCACGCTCAGTTGACCGTGTCTTTCTTTAACAAGTGACGACAGCCGATAAGGAGAAGAATGTGAAGCCAATGGAAAGGGGGAGCGTAAATAAAACAACGTCCAGGGGCATCGGAAAAACTTTCCTGACAAGAAAAAAAATCAAAGTCGGATAGAACCTCGGGGACACAAACGCTTGATCTTGTTTTAGGGCCACCGACAACCCCTGAAAATGGCCTGATTTGTCCGAACAAATTCCCCTAACAACGGGTTTGCGAGCTCGATGTCGGATCGTGTTACCCTTTGAAAGTGTAATTAGTTCCCTTTTACCTCTCCCGACGTCTGCGGTTAATCAGAAACTTATAGTATTATTATAGAACAACACTTCCTTCAATCTAACTATTTCCCGCCGTTTCGAGGAAACAGGTCGGGACTTCAGTGAAGGGGGGGGGAATGGTTTAAGACGCTAGAACTTATTCCCCCACTTTACCCCATTCACTTTCTTCATCGTCCTGAAAGCTCTATTCAAAGTATATTGAGCTTCAGGGAGAGCGATGAATTATTCAGACTTCTATCGGACACCGGGATTCGTTCCTTGTGGGGGACAAATTTATGTGTATAAATCCTCCTACCCTTCACCTATTTTAAGTAAAATGACAGGTGAAAGGATTGAGGAAAGGGCGAGACCCACCCTACCCAATCGTTCATCACAGAGTAGAGTTTTACAAAGGCGGAAGAAGGACGACGAATTTAAATCAAGTGGCTTATGAATTATGTCGTTAGAAATTTGTCTTATTGGAGGGGTGGACGGGACGGGTCGAAAGGGTGGGAATGTCAAACGGGATTTACATCTCCCTCTCAGTATCGTGGACCAAATTACGCGGTGGCACCAGCCCAAGCGGATAATTAAAATACGACTTTAATTTACTGACTAAAAACAGTTTTCCGGGAAAACTGTTTTTACACTGAGTTGAAAATTAATTCGGGCCTCGAATCAAACGTGCCCCTTCAATACCAACGCAACATGTCAAGAACCTTTTGAGGGAGAAAAGTTAAAACAGCAAATTGTTATTCATTACATTCGCACTGGTGTGGAGACGGGGGGGGGGACGTTGATACAACCCCTTCACCTGATTACCAGCGAGGTTACCTTGGAGCTTAAAAAAATAACCAAGGCCTCTCTTACCTCTTAGTGCAAAAACATTACCACTCTATGTTTATGTTTCATCTTCACTTCCCCCCACCCTTCACCGACGTCCTGCAACTCTAAGCAGCAATTCAAAGCCTTTTTTTATCCAGCTCTCTCGTCACAGGTGCTGGTTGTTTCATGAAGAGGGGAAGCTGAGTTGTTGTAGAGAGGTAGCGAATACCGATGATGGTACTGATGCGGTGGTAGGATGGGGTCTTGACTTTTAACGTCGTATACAAAGGGGTCGACTTACTGCTTTTCTGCGTTGTTGTTTTTTGTCTCTCCTTGCTTTATTTATATTGCATAAAACAAGGCGATGGAGTTTGGGATTAGATCCGAAAGTAGTTGAAGAACAAATGTAGATTGCACATGTTGTCATGATATGCACTCAAATGTTATTCTTCCGTCACTTGTATTTTTTACACTTTGAATGAATAAAACATAGCAGGCGGGCGCTATGAACAACCCACGTTTGTTTTACAATGTACCCCCCCGCACCCTACAAAGTTGTTAACGAGATATTTTCTGGGTGGGGACGTATTTGGGTCAGGGTGAAAATCGGAAACCCCCACCCGCCCTGAAAACTCGCTTTGCCCCACACCCCTTTTATTTTCTTCGGTAACAATTCCCATCGCACCGTAGGAAAATAACAAGGCACCAAACTTCTTGTTCTTCCACCAGGACACGACTTCCGCCTTATTACTGAAGAGAAGCTTCGGTAACCCCAAAGTGATGGGGATGGAGGTGAAGAAGAGGGATCGTCCTACAGAACCCTTTCAATATTCACCCCGTTCACCCTTCACCCACCAATCTCATGGGCACATGTATACAGACCTATTTCTCGTTATCTTAAGGAAACCTGGGATTCCCTATGGTTCGAGGATACTGGGGTGGAGGAGGAAAAAAGGGAATAACAATTGGCCAATTTGTCACTATACGGGAGAAGAGGCTTGGCAAGTGAACCATTTATATTTTATTTTATTGCTTCTCCCAAGATATTTTTGCTCTTTCTTTTTATTTTCCAAACGGTAAACGAGAAGAGGGAAGGATGGAAAGGCTTTCTATACAATTGTAGCCATTTGTAGATAAACCCCGGGAAATTCCTAGAGCGAAGAGGGATGAGTAAAAAAAACTGGTTTTCTGTATCGTATTTTAGAAACATCCTAGAAATAAAAAAGGGTTTGAGTGTGACTTGGGGAGTCTTCGTTTTGTCTTTGTAGGGAAGAAAATACAGCATTATATATTCTGTTTTATATCTTCAAACGGGGGAAAAGTCGGTTTGGATGAAGCGGATGGGCTCGAAAGGGTGGGGAATGAATGCCAATTGCTACGTTTTCTATCGCAATGCCGTAAAATGGTCGTCTATTTCTCAAAGGCTGATGATCATGAAGGGTGGTTGAATACGTAAATCACGACGTTTTGAAATAAGGAGCTTTCTCTTTTCACTCGTTTGGGCCTTTTTGAGAGACCATTTGTTTGGTGCGGTGTGATTTGATCGTGTCCATTCGAAAGGGCCGATGGACGAGATGGCGGGAGGAGATGAATGCAGAGGGAGTCTCTTGTATAAGTACTAAACATTTAATAAAAATGAAGAACAGTTAAAAAGGGCCCCTCCCACAACCTAGACAACAAGTCCCCAGAGAGAGCACAGAGAACAAGGAAAACCATCAATAATTGAATGACAGAAAAAAAGTCAGACGAAAAACGCAATAGGAACGACGCCTGAGAGCGACCGTTCATTGTGATGAAGAGAAAACTTCCGTAGGTAGGTAGCTTTATTGAAAAGCCGGGTAATATATCATCGGTCCCCCCGACTTAAATAATATGAAAAGCGGGTGGAAAATACGGTTTGAAGGGTAGTGAAGGGGTGTGAAAACTCTTAGAGGATATCCAGGCATTGTTTGACGACGTCCACCGATGATGGGAGTTTGAAGGGTGGGATATCAAAAGAGGGGTAAGAGGGAGAATTGGGAGATGAAGCTAAGTAACGAGGCGGAATGAAGTTAAAGGGGTAAAAGAATCGGTGGAGGAAAGGGAGGGAATGTTCAAACGAGGAAAGGCCTACTTTTAGCGGTCCCTTCCATGTTCATTCCTTTCGCTAACCAATTTCATTGATGAGAAGAAGCCTCTCATTCACCCCTCGTTCTCGACCCTTTTACAAAATTCTTCCGAGTCTCATCACGGGCCACCCCCCCCCCGCCTTCCCAAAATGCAAAGTCAAACCCACAATACTTGTTACAATTCAATTCGGGAATCTCACCCCCAGAAAAATACGAATCAAGAAGGAGGAGGAAGAGTTTTTTGATCTTCCCCTCGGTAATGCAATAGACGACGATAAGTCAAAAGAACAGGGCACCAGGCAGCGTAGCTAAGGTGAAGAGTGTGGGTGAGACCTTTCGAAGGATGGAGGGAATTTGAAGATAAATTAAACAATTACATTCAAGACAATAGCAAAGCTCTAAAAGTCTAAATAAATAAAAGGGTGCCCAAGGGTGGTGGAGAAGCAGAGACGTTTTTCAAGTGAAAGGCACAAACCAAAGCGTTTTTTTAGGTCGACTAACTTGATTTTAAATTGAAATTAATTTCAACGTTTGAACTTTCGAAAAACCTCAAACGTGGGGGGGGGCGGATTTCGCAACAATCCCGGTAGTACCCGGTAGTTTAATTTACTACCAAGTGACCTATTTTGTTCTCCCCTGCCATATATTTATTCATGCAAACACTTTATAAACTTTAAACGATCATATCATTAGCAAGCAATTCAACAATGAGAAGTTGGACAATGCAAGGATTTTTAAAGCATAAATCCTTCCCCTTTCCGCGGGGACTGTTCAGTGCTATAAAAGGTAAACTTTGGAATACATTGACTTTTTATTCTTTTTAAAAAGCGGGAAAATATTCTATGTTAATTGAATAAGCGTGTTTTCATTGAATACACCGTTGTGGTAAGCTTCACTCGTTTCCTTTAAAGCTGCGTTGAAAAGTTGAGAATTTTCAATTATATCGTCCGCTCCTAAATGGCCTCCACGCCATTGTGCGAGACTTGGCAACGTTCCCAAAACAACACCCTTGTTCGTGGGTGTTTAAAGAAATCAGAGCCTCTCTAGTACAATAAGCGAGGGCTTTCTTGAGTCTGAGACAGAAGAGGTCCCCTCTCCCTCCACCTGCTCGGGCAGGAGCCATACGTGCCGACCATCCCTTTATCCTATGGGCTATGGGGGGCTTAGACCCCGTTCAAAAGCCCATGTCTCCAGTTAACAGATCACATTAAATTCTCAGTAAATTCAAACGTTGGATTTATGCTAGCATGCACTAGATCTTTGAATTCCACCGCTTGCAATACCGTAACGACGGCTTTTCCGTGAGGCACCTCTCCCCCACCCACCACCCCCGCCAAACACTGAAGGCGTGAGTAGTCGTTACCGTGGTAACCAAACGGCTAGTTCCTGAGACATCTTCATCAGTCTTGGTTACATCGATGGCTAGAATTTGTGAATTTAACCACTTTGTACATCCCAATATCGTGGATATGGTGGTATTTTAAACCCCTAATTTTGCTGAATTGGCCCAATTAAAAATTCCAATTTCACGGAATTGATTCAACCAAAAAATCAATTCCACGGGGTTTGGTCCTTCGAAAAGCAAGGTTAAGTTCTTTTGATGCCCAAATTCCGCAGATTTGGCTTTCACTGAACACACAACAAAAAAACACTTCCGCCGGATTGGCTCTTTCAAAAACCAAATTTTGTGGGGTTGGCTCATTTGAGATCCATTATGCTGCGATTCATGAGAAAGAGAGAGTACGAGGGGCAAGACACCCTAAGAAAGCACTGTGACTGCCGTGGTCGCTGCGGAATCGCATACTCCATTTGCAAGCCCTCATTTTTCACGAGTCTGGCCCGTATAAAGCAATATCGCGGAGCGAGGCTTCCTGAAATAGCCAAATTAACGGATTTCACATCCTTAAATCAAAATTTCCAGCGTGCATTTATTCTAAAGAGCAATTTCGCGAGCCTGGCCCACTTCAAACCGGTTACGCAGGTTTAAAACCAATTTCGTGGGGAATTGGCTCGTCCCCCAAAAAACAAATCTCATGGGTTTGACCCACTTAATAAGGCAATTTAGTGGGTCCAGCTTCCTCCAAAAATGAAATTTTTCGGAGTGAGCTCAAAAAGGTAATTTCGGGCGTTTTGCTGTATTAATTTTCCGCTGTTGACTAATTCAGAAAGTAATTCGCGTTTTAGAGGTTGGTCATTAAAATAACTAATTTCGGGGATTAAGCTCAAGGAATTTCTGTTGGATCTCTTCAGATTCGTGTTCCTCACCCCCAAAAAACATAAAATAAAGTCAAAAAATCGAAGACGAGATTTTTGTCCACGTGGAGCTACCATTTGACTGGACTATCTTTCAAATTACAAATTTCGTGGATCTGACAATTTCATAAACCAATTTAGCGGTTTTCGTTCCTTCAAAAAAAAAAAAAAAAAAAAAAATCGGCTCATTTGAGACCCTTCGCGATACTGGTTTCTTTCAAAAGCGAAATGTTGCAAGGTTGGCTCATTTAAAACTCAAAACCAATTTCGCGAGATTGGTTCACTCCAAAAACCTATTTCACGTGGACACACTCGAAAAGACAATTTGGCGGGTCTTCTTGAAAAACGACTTTTCACGGGTTTAGCTCGTTGGAAACCCATTCTGCTGCTCAAGAGCGAGTGAGAGGGAAAAGGCGCCCTAAAAAAGCGCTGCAACAGTGTGGTTGCCGTCCCATAAATACGGCCCGCCCTGAACGCTTCGACCTTAAGTTTTGCCACTTCTTTTTAGCTCCCAGCGTAGAAATGCCAAAACGGGGGGGGGGGGGGGTGAATATCCGAGAACTGACTATAATGTATACTAGTTCACAACATTGATGGTGGTTCTGGTGAGCGACGAGCCCTCCGGGGGGGGGGGGATGAGCAATACCATTCGGGGTGAGCGCGAGAGAGACCAACTTTTTGGAGAGAAAAAAGTACCATGCGACATTTTTAAAAATAATAATTCACTGTTGACCAAGGAAAACTACCGTAGTGGCCTGTGTCGGGCACTGTTGCCCAAGATGCTTAAAAGATCACCGAAGGAACCCATTGGGTACCACTAATGCCGAATACGTACACGCCACCGGTTGCACCAAGGAAGACTTTATCCACTTCACGCGAGTTCTAACCGAAATTGTCCTCTAGTTCATTGTTCTCTAGACTCTAGTTCATCAATGAAACATTCAAACATAGCTCCTGGTTTATTGCCCCTACAAACGCTTTCCATCCCACGACGACTTCTCCTAAACGAGACTTTAGAACCTCCTAACGCCTTCATAACGGCAAAGAGCGTCAAGCGTTCATGGATATGTGCTTTTCAGGAAAAGTCGTGCCTACTCCTGTAATTAATGCAAACATCCATTACGCCCTTTTGGTTCGCGTTTCTCAAACAGACGTTTCAGTAATGAACAATGACTGGGTGTGATAGGTGTGCGTATATGGGGTACGGGTGATGGTGGGGAGGGGGTGGATAATTAATAATGCAAGAAGATAGAGCTGTAACTTCGTTAAAATGGTAACTTGTTTGGGTGGCGAAGGGTGAAGAGGACAATGACTGATCTAACTGAAATTCAGCCGCGATGGAAGGGGCGATGAAAGATTGGGCCTTAATCCCAAATCGTCAAATATTCACTCGAAAACTATTCCTAAACTAAATTTACCCAGCGGTGTAGAATTCGAAGCACAACTTTATTCAAGTGGCTTCAATTTATTTAAGGAAAAAGACAAGAATATGTGGAGAGTGTTGCGGGATTTCGGACAGGGGAGGCAATATCGTATTTTGATAAAGAAAAAACTTCCAAATTCACCAAATTACATAAAACTTTTTAATTCTTGGAGGGTTTAGGTATCCGCATGTATAAAATATGCTCTTCTTCACCCCTGACAGACTGGTTCCGTGCAAGACTCTTGACCGAATAAGAAGAAACCTTTCCAGAAAAACTTTATGAAGGGTCTTCTTCATCCTTTTGGTTATTTGCTATGAAGCAAGTTTAAGATAAAAATTAAGAGAATACTCAAAATTCGGTAGATAATAAAATTGAAAAAATACGGTAGATAATAAAATTGGTCTATTTAGTATTATCGGTATAGTTAGATCAGTAAAATCACACACTTTCATTTTGTCCTTCTCAATGGGGCTTGCACATTTTTCAAGCACTGGTGTTTTTTGAAGAGGGCTCTTCCACAATGCTATTGCTCACACTAAACATTGAAATCAATCAAGGATGTTTTTAGAGCGAATTTTTGACAATTTTGAGTGGGGATTTGATAACGTCAGAGCCTATTTAATGAAATGGATGGTGTGAGGAAGACGGGGTAAGACCCATTTTCAGAGGACAATTTTCTTGTTACTTGTAAACAAAAAATTTTAGAGTGCCCTAATCACATGCTTCAAAAGTAGGGATTGACGTCATTTTCCCTCGTACCATCTATCCCCTCTTGAAGAAATTTGAAATTTATTTTAAAATCACCAAATGCACCAATCGTTGTCATGCGCCAATTCACCAGTATACTTTTCTCCCAAATCGGACATTCATCCAAGTTCCCCATTGAAAATACTTCAAAGCTAGTAGTCCACTGTCAGCGTTTCCGAGCAGCACTACAACGCATGACAACGATCGTACACCCCAAAGGCTTAAATTGAATGCATTACAGCTAAGCCTACAGTGGACGATGTCACATTCATTTTGAGCCTTTGGGATGTACGCTCGTTGCCTGCTCGAAAACGCTGCCAGTGGACGACCGGCCTAAACATGAAAACGCATGAAAATATTTGCGGCAAATGTTTGTATAAATTATACTATACCCCGTCAAGTAGGGATGTCAATAACCTTTAGGTTATAACCGATAACCGGTTATTATGTTCCAATTAACCTCCAATTGTCCTCGGTTATAACCAGTTATTGCTCAAAAAGCCCAATAACCGAAAAAAAACCGTCTGAACTCTGAAACTGAGGTTGCTAAGCTTTTCAGCACTCAGGTCAGGTTAACCAGTGTACAAAGTACTTATAGTGTATCTCGTGTCTCCACGCTCTCCAGTGTGCCGCGCTACTACGCGTGACAACGAGCGTACATGCAAAAAGGCTTAAATTGAATTACTGCAGCTAAACCTGCAGTGGGCGAGTAAATCGCTTCCCAGCTGACATTCTACAAATCTTGACCACGGATTCGGGAAGAACACACTCTTTCCTGTCAGGACTATCTATTTTCGTAAAAAATTAACTATTTCTGTGGCCTCGGCAGCTCCTCAAAGTTTTGCGAAACAGGAATTTTTATTTTTTCAATAAAAATCAATCACCAGAAAAACCTCTTCAACGTGTCCCTTTCAAAATTACTCACGAGCATTTGTTTAATTAATTGGTGATTTTTCGGCAGAAATGACAGTTTTTTTTTTAAAGAAAAAAGAGTGATTTTTCCATTCAAAATCGCTTGTTTTGACCTGTAAATTCAAGCAATCCTTGCGAATTTCAACATGCAAAAAATAATTAAAACATCATTTGAAGCGGTCCTTGGATTGTAACTGAATGTTAACGCTCACCTAAGCATCAAAAGATATCGTTTCGGCAGCTGGCTGTCGTCGCTGTCGAATAGAGTGCATTTCACTACTACGAATTTCAGTAAATTAGCGATTATTTGAGAAAAATTGTTAAATAAAAGTAAAAATTCACACCAAGTGGTAATTTTTGTCGCATAATCGCAAATTAACTGAAAATGTCGAACTTCGTAGTAGTGAAATACACTTTATTCGACAACCAGCTACCGGAGCGACATGTTTTGATACTCTGGTAGAAGTTCACTGTCAGTTACATTTAATGGACCACTTCGGGCGAGGTTTTCATGGCATGTTGAAATTCGCAAGGATTGCTTGAATTTGCAGGCCAAAACAAGCGATTTTGAATAGAAAAATCACTCTTTTTTTCTAAAAAACAGAAATGACAGATTTTTACCCAATTTTTTTCCTTGCACTTATACTCTTCCACCCTGTATAAACGATCCGCCGGTGACGACGACGACGACGACTACTACTATTACTACTACTACTACTACTACTACTATCTCTGCGTCAAGTCCAGTTAGACCAAGAACCCGGAAAACCTGCCTCGAATCCATTTCGGACGAAAAACGAGTGTTACAACCATAAATATAACGTACCTCTCTGCCGGCTGCAATTGAGCGGGACTTGTTTTTTGGCTGTGAAACTAACTATTTTCTCCCTCCCACTCCTTTCTCTTAGTCAGGGCAGTAACTAAGGATTTTATCAAGGTGGCGGAGGGGAGTGCTTCATTTTTCCACCCATGGAAGAGAGATTGCCAAACTTAATAGGGGAGAGACGGGGGAACAATATTTCGATAAATTCATTCAAATCAAAGTTAATTAAAGTGATAAATTAATTAAACCGATGTTGTCCGGACGACTTGGAAAGGCAAAGCCTAACACAATCCAAGCTTCGAGAAAAAATGGGTTCCCCGGCGGGATTTGAACCCGCAACCTTTGGAATGTTAGTCCAATGCGCTGCCAATTACACCACAGTGACAGTGTGACGCCCCTGGGAGACGCAGAGGGAGGAATGAGCATAGCCAAACCCCACCCAGGGCCATTTTTTCTCGAAACTCTAGGCGTTTCTCCTGATCGGTAAACCACGCTGCATTTGATCTTATCTAGATGTTGATATTGTTAGTGTGATTGCTTAAACAACGAGGGTTAGTAGGTAATGCAAGCATAAAGCTGGAGCCGTAGGAGCCTACATTGTCTGTCTTTCCTCGTTGAGGTGCGTTAAAAACGAACCGGTTTCGGCTGCCCGCCATCTTGAGATTGGAAGTACAACTGAAACCCAAATTGTGTTACGCTTTGCCTTTCCAAGTCGTCCGGATAACATCGGTTTAATTAATTCATCAGTTTAATTAAAAATTCCAGCGATAGAATATTATCCATCATATCTATCCAAATCAAAGTTGTTATTTCCTGTCAGACAACTTTTCGGGACTCACCAACACCTCCACCATTTTTTTGAACCGTATAACGGAGGTGTTAGGCCCACCGAGACCGCAAAATGGACAAGTTAGAGGAGATAAATACCCTCAAAATGCAAGTTTAGAGAAATGCCTAACCGCGTTCAATTAGGAGTATCGCGATTTTTTTGCAAAAGGCCTTTTCACCCCTTTTCTCCAACGAGTGATCAAGGGTTGGGGGTCCTAATTATTTTAGCTCAAAACTTAGGGAACAGATGCCCTCGATCGAACCATTATATTTCCGTAAATCCCGCAAATCCGTTATCGCGGAAAGATTCTTTTTTCCACTCAAAAGACTAGGAACAATAAGATAGAAAGAGACAAAAACATTAATTTTAAGTAAATGGCTGAGTGTGAAGGGGAGCACACAAAAGGAGCCTTTTCCCCTTCTCACGAAGAAAAAGGCAGGGAACGCCAAAAGGGAAAAGGGTACCTTATCCGCTACGCCACGCTCACCACCGTTCGAAAATGTCATTCTAGAAAGCAATTAACCGGAATTATCTTTCCCGATAACTACCTAAAGTCTCCTCCGTAGCTTCCCCCCGTGAGAGAAAGGGGAAATACTGGGATTTCGTGTCCGTGGGAAGGGGTGTAGAAAGATATAGAAAAGGGAGAATCTACTTGTGCGCCTTTTTAACCTTTCCTCTTTGTGAGTGGTGTGGGTTTTGTAAATGTAGAAGGGGGTGGTACTGAAAGGTATTGTGAGGTAGAGATTTTGGGTATGAAATAAGTTCCCCCAACTTTCTATCTCCGTCCTTATTCCCTAGCCATAGCACTGCCAACTTCATGCCAACCCAAAATCTCTTCCTCACACTCCTTCTTATACACAGCAGCAAAAGCTGTCTTTGTTAATTGTCCCGCAGAGATTTGTAAAGACCGAATGTTGGATTTGCCTTTTGGGGCGATAACAATGATACCGGCTCTACTCCACTTACCCCATCGTCAATTCACCAACGAATGGAATAATGGTTGGTAGGGTTTGGGGCGACGGGGGTGGAATAAGAAGAATTATGAACTTATAGGGCGTTCAATGAGCCTACAATGCAACAAACTGTCGTTATGTGAATTTATAGTTCTCATTCTTCCTCAACTCTACTCCGCCACTTTTTAGCCCCCTTCGTAAACAAAATAGAAAACTTGATTCCGCTCACGTCTTCTGCTACGACGACGCCTCCCATTTTCGCAGCACATGCCAGAATAAGCAAAGCAACACGGGATATTTTCAGAATGGTGAAAACAAAACCCACCCCACCATCACTTGACTAGTCCCTCGATTACTTTTATCTCCCGTCCCAATATTGAATACTCTGATCGAATTTGAAAGTAGCCCCCAACGCCACCCCTCTGACGCTCCAACGTGTCGAAGGCTATCGAAAAAGCTAATTCCACTTGTGGAACGACGTCACGCATAATGAAGACACTTTTCTCTCCCTTCGACTGCCGTCATCCTTATAAAAGCGAGTACCTAACCAGCTCGCCCCTTGTCTAGAGACGAAGACGCGAAGTCTTCTTTCCCCTTTTTTAAGTAGCGGGTACGTGTGTGCTTTTCCTATGAATTGAATGAGTGAGTATAGGGTAGCATGAAGGGGGGGGGGTTGAAGTATATTGAATGTGTGCTTGGAATAGGAAATCGTTTGTACGCTTTGTTTTCTTCAACGAAACAATGTTTTCTTCGGATAAATTGTTCGGGAATACTTTGTTGTCGAGAGGGGTCAGTGGGGGATCAATAAGTCCATTACTTCACCTCCACCCCCATACTATCATAGTTTAAATGTTGAAAATATGAAAAAAGTGACAGGGGTAGGGTTTTAATTAGAAAAAAATAAACCGCGGAGAAAAGCAATTTTTCAGAATTACACGGGTTTTCCAGTGCCATCGCTCTGTTTTTGATGCCTAGAGGGGTTGAGTTAGATATTTATCAATACGTTTGGCTCAGGAAACAATATTTTTTTTTTCGTCCCTGATGGAAAAGAAATTCATTCAATAACGTTTTCCAATCCCCCACCCCACAATCCCTTTTAGCTCCATTGGCTCTTTTCCACTCCCTGCCAACTCTTTTGGTGCGACGTGGAGGAAGGGGGGAATTTGAAACGCGTCATTTGATTTTCAGATCAGGGACAGATTTCTCATTCTCACTCTTCTTCCCTTTTCCACATAGTTAACAACCTCCGCCCTCCCCACCTCTTCCCTTCCTTTAAAAACCCCTCCACACACCTTGTTTCATGCGTTTCTCGTTCGGTCTTTTCCCAAACCCTCAAGCTCACAAATTCAATTCATTCATCCCTTCCGCTCTCAAGCCCCCCCCCCCTCAACAACATGTCTCACGTACACTCATTCGAGCAAAAAGCAAAAAAATGCGCTGACGTTCGTTGGAACTGAATACTCGAAGGAGAGGGAACTATACAGAGGCCGTGGCTTTGATATTAATACGTTTATTGTATTATGTGCCCTATATTCCCACCAGCTGTGCTGTATTTATTTATTCCCTTGTTATATCTATGCTCGTATTCCACAGTTGCTGTTCCTCGCAATTAATTCCCCCACCCACCCACCCTATGCATGCCCTCTCAGCCCTTGTTTTTACCTTCTTTAAACGAGTAATTTCATCCCCTTGGAGAGACCTTTTTTAACGCGCAACGTTTTGAGAAAAAAAATGAAAAGAAGAAGAAAAAAATTAAAGCGCAAGCCTCTTTCAACTAATTAAAAACACTAACATCAAAGATTCCAGTAACAAGGATGATTAGCTTACTCTGTTGTGATGAAAAACAGTACAAAAAATACGATTCATCTTTCAAAAATTGCGAGATTTTTAGGGTTCTATATAAATGAAAATGCACGAAAAATTTCAGAGTTACATATTATCTAAAGGGAACCAGCTGAAGAGGAGCCAATTTGCGACATACAGACCCCGGGACTATATCTCCAGTGTGGTCTATAAGCCAACAGGTGTACCTACTCAGATTTTATTTATAACATTGATATAGACCCCACTCCAGCAGTGCCGGCCTAAGACATTTGGCACCCACGGGCGAATATTTCACAAGCGCCCCCATGAAGTCGCCGTTCAGAAAATGAGCCGCAAGTTAGCGATTAGCCGTAAATTAGCACTTTTTCCAAATTAGCCTCGAAGTTGCTTTTGGAAACTGCGGCTAACCATTTTCTCAAATTTCCTCCAATCAACCGCCCGACCCAACTAGCAATTTTACCTCATTTTAGCCGCTAATGATAGATTTTTCTACATCTTAGCCACGAATTGGAGTTTTCCCCAATTTTCGCCGCGAATGACCTAACGCTTTTTCTGAATTTGGCCGCGAACTCGCGATTACTTTCACTTTCTGGCACTTTGCCTTTCAGAAGTCGCGAATTGAAGTTTTCTCCATTTAAACCGCAAATTAGCGTTTTTTCCTTACATCAGCGCATCTGCTCAATTTCATCAGTGAATTAGCAATTTTTCTCCATCTTAGCCACGAGTTAGCGATCTTGCTTTACAATTGTAGCAGTGAAAAGAAAAGACGGTCGTTAACAAATTGAAAATATAAATAAATCTGTCCAAAAAAAGAAATAAAAAAATAGCTAAGTCCCATTTTCATCGACAAAATTGTTCTCGTTTAATGTTGATCATGATTAGTGGCCATAACTACCCAAATATATGAATTCTGATATGACTGTTTACATTGTAATCGTGATTAGTTGTTGATCATGGTTGACCTTGGTGAAGTCGGGCCTAAGTATTTTTCTTACTTACCTTCTTAGGTCCTTAAGCGGAAAAAGATGAGAAAGCGCACTTTATGCTGTTCCTGGGGGAAGTATGATGCAAAGATTTGGAAAAACTGCTAGTATTCGTGGCTAAAACTGTGAAAAAGTGTTTACCAAGGATATATAAAAGAACTGGATTGCTCATCACTGCTGATAAAGACCAGCTGATAATAGCCATCAAATAAGCTCCCATAGTGGATGAGAGGGGTGGAGTTTCAAAATAAGTGCCATATTGCCATAACTACACAAGGAGAGGGACAGGGTGATTGTTTAGGAGGGGACGACCTGCCCCCTCCACGCCCCTCCAGTCGTCTATGAGCAATCCAGGTTTATATATCGTTGGCGTTCACTCGCGTTATCTAGATGAAACTTCCAGGCCAAAATTGAAAAAAAATAATTGATCCACCGGTTTAAACACGGTTAAAACAAAGAAAACACGCTTATTTGCTAATCTTTGATAAAATTGATACATTTCGCGAAAAGGTAAAAAGGCGAAACAAAAAAGTTAAAGAAGGCTAGAAAACACTAGGTCTGTTCGTTTGTCGTCCGGAGCGGAGCTGCTCTGGACTGGACGAACAGTCCGAAAAGCGTTCATTTGTAATCCCGAACTACACTGAAAGCGTTCGTTTGTCAAATCTCGGACTGTTCAGTGCAGCACAATCTACACTGAAAAATTAGGTGGAGCTTGCTGCTCGAAATGTTATAACCTGCTCAATAATTACCTTTCGTCAATCATTTCTTCTGAGAAGCGGAAATAAATCGTAAAGGTAACGTTTTTGTTACCGTAAGGTTAGCCATTTGCACGAAAAGTGTTCGTTTGCTTTAAAGAAATGACGTAAATCCCGGACTGCTCGAACTACACCTGCACCACTACACTGAACAACAAACGAACAAACCTACTAATTCACGGCTGTAAAAGTGAGGAAAAACTTGCGCTAAAAATTGAAAAAGAAAAAACAAACCAACAAAACACTAATGCAGAGCTATAATTGAGAAACAGCAAATTCGCAACTGAAATTGCTAAAGATCGCCCTTTTGTTGATACAAAAGTGAAAAGCCGCTAATTCGCAAAAAACGCATATTCATGACTGAAATTTAGCGTAATGGCTAATTAGCAGCTAACATTAGGACAAACTTATTGGGAAAATCGCCAGTTAAATAACCGCTAAAATGAACACAAAAAAATCTGTAATAAAATTATCAAAAAGCGCTAATTATCGGCTAAAATTGGGACAATCCTGATTCACGGACAAAATTGAAAAGCTAATTCGTTGACAAATTGGGGAAAAACGCTGATTCGTGGATGAATTATAGAAAATAAAAAATGAAAACAATCGGCCAATTCACGGCAAAAAAGTCAACTTCAGGGCTAAAATGGCACTGTTCCATGGCTAAAAGTGAATAAAAATGGATAATGCGCGGTCAAAATAGTTCATACATGCAAACGCTAATTTGCTGCTCAAAGTGAGAAAAAGTGCTAATGTTGAAAGGTAAAAGATTGCTAATTTGCAACAAAATGGAGCAAATTCAATTCGTGACAAAAATTGAAACATATAGCTAACGTAGGATTAAATGAAGAGAAAGTTGTAATTAGAGGCTAAAGGGGTCCATGCACGTACAATAATTATTGAGCAATAAATTTGTACAATATTTTGTTTCCAGATGTTTACGGACAAATAATGGGTTGTTTATTATATTGTGCAACTCATCAATACAACCCACAATGTTCAATTTTATTGTGCAACCCCTAGTTTGCGCACTATTTATTGTACGTGAATGGGCCGCTTAAAATTGAGTAAAACCACTAATTCACGGATTGTATGTAGAAGAGGCTGTATGTCGCTGTAGGTACACCAAATTTTAGGCTGTAATTGAAAATACACCAATCCGTGGCACTTCAAAGCAACTTCGGGGCTAAAACTACGTTAGAACGGGAGTCGAAATTGAATAGTTTAAAAAATAAAACCAGTCACATTATTTCCGTCAAGTTACACTTGGTTGATAGCTAACTCAAACTATCAACTGTGTGCGTTAGTTTTCTGTAAGGCCTGTGAAAGTAGATCTCTAGACAATCCCAACAATCCTTTTAAACTATAATTTATTTCAAATTCTGTAGTTTTCAAATATTCATAAATTAAATGCGCTTCTTAGGTCATTTTTTCTCGTCCGTCTTTCGCCTCTCATTTTGCTAGACGCGCCCCTTAGGACACGGCGGAGCCCCCGGGCGACCGCCCGGCTCGTCCCCTCGCCCCGCTTAAAGCCGGCACTGCACTCCGGGGTCAATATGCCAGTTTGATTTGAATTTGACCCCAAACCGCGCACAGACCCCCGAGTCTATCTGCAGCGCGGCCTATAAGACGCGACCCCCCTTCACACCCGCCGACTTTAAAGGTGAACAACATTCAATTTTCAGGCATCGAATAAGTATACACAAATCACGAAAAATCATAAAATTCGACTCACTACGTAAAAAGTGGTACGATCGATCGAAAGCACAACCGAAGATATGAGCCACTCACCTGTAACAGAAATACATAAATATTAATTATCACAACTGCGAAGAGAGAAAAACTTTAAACAAAAGAGTATACACCTTATTGGCTGCTTTTCACCTCTAGCAACTCTAGCAGTCTACTAGAACCCTCTAACGTTATAAATGTCACCTCGCGATGAATACACATAGAAGATTAACTATTTCATTTTTATTTTTATTTTTTTAATCGGCCGAAATAATTGCCATTCTTGAATATTAATTTAGTTCAACTATTCATACGTAAATGAAAACAGCGAGCACCACCACTGCGCCTTTACACACCCCATCTTTTCCCTGCTCTACGCAAACAGCTTTTCCGAATCTCATTTCTCTCTTCTGAAAGCGTTGCAAACGTTACCCCACCCGTCGATACAGTTGTAGTACCCATAATACACCATCAAACCCAGCGGGGAGGGCAGTGATACAGGCGTTGGCGGGGGTGGATGCGGTCGAAGGCCTGCTGAACCATCCATGGGTCCCCCCCCCCCCCAAGAATGGTTTGACAGGTGCCAGGTGTAATTGGTTCGAGTCCGGAGGTTTGCGAAACGGCTATGGAAGGGAGTGTTCTGATGGGAAAACGAAATTTTCCAATCAACGTTACCGAACTGTGGGAGTGTGTGTGCGTCGGTTGATGTGGGGGGGGGGTATGTTTGTATGATGAGTATGTCGTGAATTGAAGGAGTAGTAGAAAAGGGAAACGGACTTTGTTTGTTCCGGAGAAAACTCATTTATGCACCATAATCGCAAAATCACTGTTCTCACGGTGAAATGGATGTGTGTGGAGAGGGCACAAAACAAAGCCACAGTTATCACGACAAGTTTTAAAAGAACTAAAAAGTCAAACTAGTCCCAAACCGGAGAGAAGAGTTTGGTTTCCCAGGATGTTGACGCCTGTTCTTTCCATCTTAGGAGCTCCTGTGAAGAAGCCCTTGAAGTTTCCCCAAGAGGGAATGACAGGCTCCAGATAAACGGGATGTGGGGGAAGGGCAAAACATCACCCGGTCTTTCTCATCATTGAGCATCAATTTAAATTTTTTATTCGCCCTGAGAACATTTTCTATAAGTGACTTTCTCACATTTAGAAGCAGAGCGCCTATTTTAAAATGTATAAACAGACTAGGTACCTCAAGTAGGCACAGACAATTTTTGTTGTCTCTATTTAAATGAGATTGGGGGGGTTCTGGAGTTACAAGCTCCGTGGGTCTTTTTTACCTCACGCTAAGTTATCCACTTGAATAAAAAGGCAAACTGTACACTTGCTCCAAGGCTCTGAGGAAGATTAATAGCAGATGTTGCCTTTGCATTTCACGCGAATTCGCCACCCTCTCCCAAGATGTTTCTATTAGACAATGTATTTCTCATTTTCGTAACAAAATGACTTAGCTTATAATAAAAAGTTACTTCGTGTTATCCCGCAGGATTTAGCATTTAGTGTATTATTCACTCTGCATAGCACACCAATGTAATCAGTTAGGAAAGGAATGTGCACTCCCCTCCCCCCCACTAAATCCAAATGCGTTTCAACATGCTCTGAGACTATGTAAGATTGGATTTCTGGATCGCCCGTCCACCGTACGCCGTTCGAACCAAATCTTGCCGTAGTGCTCGAAAAAAATTGGTTCTTTCACACATAGACCTCTTCTGCGGGCTCCAGTTGGTCCTAACTTCTTGCCGGTTCAATCACTAACTCTATGGGTTTTTAAGGGTCAGAAGTGGGCGCAAAAATGGGGTTTTCAAAGGTTTTGAGATTACAATCGTAGGGGTGTGGGGTGTCGAATTTTATGTAATTTAAAACAAAACCTTGCTAAATTCATGAATAATGAACTGATGCGTAAAATTTTATAGCGTTTTTTGCTTATTTTTTTTATAAAAATAAAATAATATGTAATCAATATGATATTTAACATAATCATTTTTATGAATAGCTCATTGTTGGCATGGCATTGATCCGCCACGAAGCGCGACGACACAAAACTCAGCGCGTGCTTTGAATACAAATTAGGACTATAACGCGAGAGAGAGAAAATCCACTAAAAGGAATCTCTCCACCTTTCAAATAGGATTACTCATGTACACATACAAAGAGGGGAGTACTCAACACCCCCTCATCACACAGAAAACTTTGTTGAAGAAAGGGGTTGAAGAGCATGCGAAAGGATTATTTTTGTACGACAAAAGAGAGTAAAAAAGGTGGCATCATTGTAACCAACACCTATCAGCGGGAAAACTCTTACTCAGTAAATTTCCTAAATACCAGCACTTATGATGCTCTACAAACGTGCTAGACAGCACACTTTTGCACCCTGCCCAACGGTGCGGGCGAAGGCATGCAGCCGCTTCGAGAAGCTGGGCAAACTCCCGCGTCATCAAATGACACGCACACTTTACTCTAGAACTCTAAGCTTCAATTAACTATAAAGACAAAGCATTCGGTTTCGTTCAATGATAAATTACTTCTATGTCGACGTTAAGGTCTCCCCCTCCGCCCCACCACTATACGTGAAATTGTGCGTTCAAAGATCCGCTAGATCCCCAAAATTCTCCAGTCTTGGCTGTCACACAGTTCGACTCAAGGGTCGGAGGCGGGAAAGAAGCAATGGTAAACCCATTAGTTTGGGAAGGAGAAAGCGCGCGGGTACCACCTTCTCCTTTAAGTGACATCATCGGGGAAACACTTTGGGTTTTCAGGGGTACGACCGAAAGAGACAGAAACACGAGAGAGCAGAGAGTGGTTTTGTGAGGCATCAAGGGAGCATTAAGCCTCACTCACTCACACCCTTGAAACATCCTCCATCCCTTAATAGGGATCACTCTCGCGCAAGGGGGCGGGAGAGTCTTTTTCTGGGGCTGACCTCCCCCTCTTGGGGGAGGGGGGTTCTGAAAGCAACACGTGATCCCTGTGTGCTCATTTGAAATATTTTTTTGTTCATCTTCTACCTACTAAAAAAAAAAGAAATTAGCAGGAAACTACAACCCATGCGCTTTTTTTTAGCCATATCAACCCTCTCTTAACAAGAACGAGTTTATAATATGCGATGATGGTAGGTGTATCTCTGAACTTCACTATTGTTTTTTTGCCACAATGAATGTCACCAGAAGAGGAAATGAGAAAGGGGATTTTTTCTTTCTTTTTGTACAACTTCCCCCTTGTCGGTTAAAGTTTATTTCCCTATTAGAATTTTTCCCCTATCGGTGCCACAAAATAATTTTTTTAAATGTCAGATTTCTTTGAAATCGCCATTCTATTGACGAAGGCGGCCTAGGCGGAAAATGGCGAGTGGGTGGATAGAAGTGAAATCATTTTTCTCAGATGTGACCAAATCAATGTCAAACTTTCAGGTGGACCGTGTAAACAACAATGGGACACCCTGGACTTTCGAGACGAGCCCGAGTTCCCGAAACAGGCGTTTCGTCACCAATGACGCGTGTCACCATGACGGAAAGACCTGCATCATTAACCATAGACCTGTGACAATTTGTCACACACAAAAACTGCGCTAAAAGCTCCGAAAGGAAGTCCTTAAATTATAGACGTACTCAGGGTAAAAAGGCAAAAGAGGCGGCGAACAACTCCTCTTTTGTTTTTTCACATCCCTTCCACCTCCCACCATCACCTTATTCTTCTTCTTTTTCTCCCTGTTTTCTCTCCATAGTCCCAGGGTGCTTCACTTTTCACCCTTTTAATGAGAAGGCTGTTTATGCTTCCAAAAGACTATAGAATGAACGCTGGTTGTTGAGAGGGCAAGGGAGAGTGAGAAGATGGCGAAAGAAAAAGCATTTTAATTACCTTTTTTTTTTTTTTTTTTTTTTTTAGGTCAACTTTTTTGGCATGAAAGGTAAGGGAAACGAGAGAGCTGTAATTAAGGTATGCGACAGATCAATGAGAGGGAAAAACGTATTGCTGAGCCCCCCCACCACCACCACTCATCACTCATTTAAGCAATGAGAAAAAATCGACATTGGGTACTCAATGAAGGCCAAATTTAAAGTTGCACTGAAGGTGCAGTCCACTCTCCGTTACGACCTAAGCCCTTCAGCTATGCCCCACTCGGAGGAAGGATACGAGAGGCGGGAGCATAAGTTGGAAAGGGTGACGCCGATTTTCGCCATACTGGTGCCACTGGTGGTCCCTCGGTCATAAGATTCAAGATATAGATAATAGAGCAGGAGTAATGATAAAGTAGTCCTCAACACAAATCCTGATGCGTCCCCGGACTACTTATTTGGCGTATCTGTATGTACTGGCTTCATCCCGTTAACTTGATTTGACATCTACTGCTCCCTCCTCTCTCTTCATACCTCCATGGTCTCATCAGCGCGGCAATTGAGCTAATCGAGAACCCCCTCAAGGTTTGCGTCAGTTCTGTTGAGCCGGGTCTTCCCTGGCTGGGTTTTGCCAAGACGGGCTCCCGGCGAGGGATGGTCTATGGTCCCAGGGCTCAATAAGTGCTGCAGTGCTCTGCTCATTTACCAGGCTGATGAGACCAGGGCCGAGTGACTCTGGTAGCTGAAGTTCTGAGGCCAAGGGCATCTAACCAATAGCCGCATCATTGCAACATTCCGAAGCATCCACGATATTGGAATTTTCTTGGCTATAAATATTCACATGAATCGATTCACTAACTACTCGAAGAATCATTCGATTCTTTCAGAAGAATCGCGATTCTTTTCTTGGAAAGGTGGGGGTAACATTTCGAAATAAATACATTGCTTTTTAACGATATTTTTGTAAGTTGTTACGAATTGTTTTTGTCGAAATGAATACATTGTGAATAATATAAACATAAAAAATAAAGCTCTTTCTTTCAACCTTTTATTTCCTTCTATATGGCTTCGAGACAAAAAGAATTAAGATTACTAAGTAATAGTATCACATTATTCACATTTATTATCCGGGGGGGGGGGGGATTGGTGAATCGCTCAACAGAATCGATTCATTTTACTGAGTGATTCGATTCTCCCCGATTCACCTCAGTGAATCGATTTGGCCATCACTAGTCTATAGTGCTAGAGCTACGCCCTTGCCAAGGTTGGTATTAATATGGGGTATCAATTCAAAATATCTCCTGGTCACAGGTATGCCAAATCGCCCGAGTAGGTTATGCAATTCTATAAGACACCTAGTCCCCCCCACACATACACGTACTGGTGCCCTTAAAAACCGCAAACTACCAACTCAACCCAACAAAGCAAAACCAATCCAACCCTTAGCCCCTTAACGAAGGAATCCGACAGGGTTTTCTATGTTTTGAGTTATGAGAGGAAGTAAAAGGTGATTTTGAACTCAAAATGACGGTGCGAGTTTGAGGCGTGTCCTCACCCCGCTTCACATATACCACACACCCCCCCCCCCTCCGATCACAGCAACTTTATTTAAGTGGCAGTGGTTGCGTGGGCATAAGGGGGGGGGGGTGAATGGTGAGAGAGAGCCTATATATACTCGCTGAAAGTTGGCCCATTAGTCTGTGTTTCCCTTAACTCGACGAGTATCCATCAACTTCATGGGGGTAGCCGAGTTTTTATTTTAGTTTGTTTTTATTCTACTTCGAGGAAAGGGAATCGATATTGTGCTCACCTAGCACAATTTATCACTACCTCGAATCGTATTAAAAGCCACTGCTGCGACAAATCTAGATCGCCCCTCCCTGCACACCGTCATAACAAGGGCGTCCACACCCACCGAATAAGGGAACGTCCACAGTCAAAGGAAGTGGCCAAAAGTCATTTCCTTTTTCCCCACGCGGGTCACCTCGTAACAATTGTTTCATTATTGCAAGCAATTCTACTTCGTCTGTAGCAATTAATCATACAGACCTTTGTAACTTGAAAATTCGTCTTAATTGAGAGGGCGAGGACATGAAATAAATTGTAAAAAGGAATTTATCCATACACCCATAAAAGAATCCTTCTGGAATTCATTCCACGCTTCCCTTTGAAACTTTACGCCGGTATCTCCGAAACATGGAAGAGTCCGTCAAAGGAGCTTTTCAAAGGAAAAATCAACCTGTTAATTAAAGTAAAATGAAGCTAATTGATAACATTTTATAACAACACAGTTCACTGTTTTTTATAGCACCAAACAACTAACTCCAACTTGAGTAAGAGGAAAACTTTGCGAATAAAATTAGAAGTCACCCTAATACTTTTTTATGAGGTTGGGGCCCGAACTAACCCAGAGGATTTCGACCCCCCCCCCTCCAACCCTTTACCGTTGGGAGTACGCCTGTTTTGAGTACAAAAAGGGGGCCATTACTCGAAGACAGTTTACTGGATCCACCAAGGTCCTGCAGATTGAGTCGGAATGGTGAGTATAAAACGCTGAGGCTCCTCGATGGGAGTCCAAGCACGGCACGGATCGCCGTGTGCCGTGTCTTCTAAATGCCTCAATAAACCCAAGCTGTATGGGGATATCAGGAAAACTCCGCAACTATCAACTAACACCGCCAACACCACCTATTCCTCTATCTTGGGCACCTACTTATGAGGGCAATAGAATCGGATGGTTAAATTCGTCGATAAAAATGGAAATATTGAAGCTCACAACCTTTCTTCCAATCGGGCACTACAAAAAATGTTAATAAAAAGAATTCTCCGCTTCTCACTTTTTTGTTATAAACACCTGAAAGGAAAGTTTCCTTAACCGTTTTTTTAACTTTCTTACACAAAAGATCTGGGAAGCGGATAAATCATACTTCCTGGCCCCTCAGACCTTTTGAATTCCACTCGACTACCCTCCAAACCCTTAGCATAAAATTCCTCCTCTGCCCAGGGTCGTTCTTTTTAAAAATATAAAAAATCACCCCTTAAAGTGTCATAATAAAAAAAGAGCTATTACACTACGAGTTGGCGACGCCTTTGGGGGGGGTCTTGAGTTTGATGGCGAACTATGAGTCAAAATGAACTCTTTCAAGTCAGTTAAAGAAGAAAACTTTTCCAAGGATTAAATGAGAGTTTTTTTCGTTTATATTTTCACGCCCCCGGGGGCCTTGCCATTATTCCACCCCCTCTTCACTGCTGAGATTTTGACTTGGTTTTGGCAAATTCGGTTGAACTTTCATAATTTGAAATAGATAGTAAAATTAGTCAAAATTCTAATCAGTGGAAACGTTCAAGAGAGCCGTTTCAAGTCCTGAGGGCGTTTAATTGTTACTAATACCCTCCCCCACCGTCAATTCACTAAGCCTCTTCTTCGTGACAAACCAAGTAAGTTATGGCTGACACTCTCTCCTATAGTAATTGATGAGAACGCGTCTTGAATGTACGATGAGAGCGTTTCACAATGTTAATCATGTCAAGTGATGAGAAATAGCCAAAACGGGGATGAGAGGGGTACGTGGACGGGGTGTCAAGCGAATGCAGATTTCATGAATTGTATGATGGAAGGGGGGGGAGACAAACGTTTTCGCAACATAGTCAGTGTCGCCTATTTGCGCTCCCTAGGTTTTTTTTTTATTCTTGAACAATCAAGAAAGGGAAAAGGGATGAGCTGTGGGTATACCTCGCGAGCAGAGAGAGAGAGAAAGAGAAGACCCTGGATCTTGAGGGGGCTGTGGAAGTAAACCTTGCCAAGTCATCAACGCCGGCACCAAAAAGAAGAAAAAAAGGAACAATACGTGCCGAGAATTGTCTCTACTCATTCCAACTCACCCACAATTTTGTTTTTGGCTCCTGCAAAGCCCATCCAAACCTCGCCGCGACCCCATTTCAACCGCCAAACCCTTTTTTTCTGCTTAAAAAGCTTCTCGCGCCGTTTTTGTATCCACACCGGACCCCGGGATATGAGTGTTCAGGTTCAGAATCCTGTTTTACATACGAAAATCGTGTCTCAAACCCCTACCGCATAAAAAAAAGGTTTGTTTCTTCAAAACATTAAAAAGGTTGGGGGAGAGGTATAAATATGTTTTTGAAGCTCGCGCTCTGAGGGATAAAAATAGAACGCTCGGCATGAGGGTGGATTTTCATTACATGAAAAGACCCACTGTGGGAATTTGGGTCGACAAGAGGAGGTTTATTTTATTTTTGGCTATTGCTCTATTGTTTCAAAAAATGTAAGGATTATCGCAGTACGTAGAGGCAGCCGTATGCAAGGACGTGCCTTTTTCCTAAATGATTTTAAAAAAAACAAAACAACAACAACAACAAATAAACGCTCGCCCACCACACACCGCCGACAACCATTGGTCTTTTACCTGGTCAAAATTCATTCCACTCGCTACTTTCGCTCGTATGGCTTCGCGAACAAACTCCACAGATTCAAACAGTGATTACTAACACATACAAACTTCCTCTCCGTAAAAAGTAAAATTAAATTACAATGATCAGGCCAGAAGTGAAAATTGTTTAAATAATTAAACGCACGGAGACTAATTATAACCGGGTCACGAGACAATTAACAATGTTACTTCCGTTCCCCTGCCCACCAAACAACGGGGATAACTTGAAAGTTAGAAGTAACAGGTGTAACAAAAACACCGAGGGGATAATATATGAGGATGCGAATAGGGGTAGTAAGGATAGCAGGAGAGAAGTGAGGCTTATACGTATCAAATTTCAGTTTGAATAGTTGAGTCAACGAAGCTCGAAAACCCTGAAAACTCTTTCTACAGTTAGTTACGGCTTTATAAATGAGATTAGCGGAAATGTAAAATAATTCTATCATTTTACGAAGGGAAGGGGAAAACCACGACCTTCTTACTGTTGAGAACCACTCACTTAAGAAAATTCCACCAATAGTCTTTCAGTCGCCAAAATAAAAATAAAATTACCTTTGGAATGCGAGCTGAGATAAAGAAAGAGGAACGCAATTTTATGAATATTAATGACTTAATCTTAGATTGAATGGGAAGAGCTCCCCTGTCACCCTTTTCCCGCCCCAACAGGTTTCGGTTTTAAGTAAGTTAATTATGAATCCCCCACCCACCCACCCAACCAGAATTGGTGGCAGTGGAGATGACACGGCGAGTGTCTCTGCCACGTCTATGCCTTGCCATCACTGTGATTTTGCACAATCAGGAAAGCCATTAGGATGGAGGGGTGGCTTAAGGGGTAGGTGATGGTGGAATCCTTGATGGACTATTTATCTTGAAGTAATTTCGACCGAAAAAAGGGGTGCCCCCCCCCCCTATCCTCCTTCCGTACTGAACACCTATAGACCTTTGAAAGTGAAGGACGAGCGTAAGAAGACAAGAAGAAGAAGTATAAAAAAACAAGCTCAGTCAATTAATAAAATAAAAGGAGAAGGAAGGCAATTTTGATTCCATCAATCAAAGGACTGTCATCCTCGTTTAAAAGACATTTTCCCGTTTTTTTTTTTTTTTTTTTAAGAGAAGTGGTTTAAATTTTTAAAGAAAAATCGATGTAACAGAATAACTTGAACACTTCGTTCAATGGGAAAGTCATGCACCTCGCCCCTTTCGCGGCTCTTGATGTGGAAACGACCACCCCTCTCCGTCATATTACTAGTGAAATATGCGATTATCTGAGGGAGCGATTTCGGAGGAAATGTAGAAGGCGCGATGAAAGCTGATGCGAGGAGACGCGTAAAATGAAAAAAGCAAGGCCTGATCATGAGATGTATAAGGTTTGGAACGGGGAGGGGGGTATAAATGACTACGATAGTGAATAGAACCCCGAAATAGAGGAGGTACTGCGTATGACATCCGCATCTGATGGGTCCTTAAAACTCGCGTCTTCAATTTCCTCAAACGCCGAACCTTGAATGGTACAAGAATGAACCAATTTAAAAAAAAAAAAAAAACGTCGGAGGGGGAATCGAAAACCTCAACATAACAAAAATCGGAACGCCATTCAAATTCCAAGTTGGCGTCACATTGTGGGATTACTAATGGATTGGGGGTGGGGGGCTGAATTCCAACATTTCAAAACGTGTAGATCCAATTAACACCGTGACAAAAGTTTCGATTGTTCCCTGTAGAGGTGCCATAGCTTTTACAATCACATTTCCCTTCAAAAACCTATTGTCTTAACCACAGAAACCCCTCCACCTCTCTCCCTCCCCCCTCAACACCCCCTCAACAGCAGTGCCCTCGAGAGAACAGAAGTTGGTATGAGGAAAGAGAGGCTGGTGGGCCCCAGGTTTTCAAGAGTGGATGTGTGTGAGCGTGAGAGAGAGTGTGAGATAGTGGGAGAGAAACAGAGAAAGGAGCCTCCCACCGAGTATTTGGAGACAAAAGACAATCATCCGAAATGCGAATGATGATGGGAAGTACGGTGGAGGGAGAGGAGAAAACTTTGTTCCGGAAAGTAGGAGAGACATCGGCATCAAGTATATACATGAATTGTTTATTCCCTCTTAAAGATTCCCTTAAATTGTAAAATTAGCTTTCTCGGTTAACTTATTAACGGTAAAACTCGGCTTCCGTATTGCTCACGGAAGCGCGGTCTAGATTTAGACTCGTAAATAAGGACTGTTTAAGAACAGCGCGCTCTGTCACACTCAGAATCATGTTCAAGTATACGACTAATAAACAAATCATTAATACCTGAAAAACACATTGAGATTGAAACGCAAAAAAATGGGAAAATTGTCCTCTACACCTACCCTCTCTACGCTGGGAAGAGTTCAAAAACTAAAATGATAAATTACATTTCCCCGAAATGTGAGTTAACGCTCATATTTCAACTAAAGCTTCCACCCCCGAACACCACCCTAACACTAACGGAAAACGCGTGGGAATAACCGAAGCAAACCCCTCCTTCCACTCTCCCCTGTACTGTGGAGTTGTGGATTCGGGGTGTGATAGGTCACATACGTGGGCAACTGGGCCTTGCGACACGACCCTTCACCTTCGCCCATAACAGAGCGAAAGTGGGTACCTTCCCCCGCCACACACACCCACACACAAAACAACCAGAAAAATGTGATTTAGCATCACCAAATGTCCTGCTTTGTAGTTAGTAAACAGCATCCAAAGAAATCACCACCAATTTTTAAACGTAGTCGCTGGCTTTTAATCAAGACTCGGGATATTTTATACGGAACAAAAAATGTGCAGCCATCCCCTTCGTTTAGAATTGACGGCATTGATTAGTACTGGGTTTTATAGCGAAAGATAGTAGCAAAGACTAGAACGATACAGGCATCTCATCTTCCTATATTTCTCACACTCCGTAGCGTTTCATAATGATTTAAAGCTTGCTCCTCCATCATCTCACCAAAACCCCAACCCCACACCACGGTAGTTCTAATTGTTTTTTAATCCTCCCCAGTTCAGTTTATTAATTAATTTTCGAGTGAGATTTCCGTCTCTTAACTCGTTTAAATCATCCACAACCCAAATACCGCGTCATTCCTCCCATTAAGGAAGCAACCCAGTGATGCGGAAAGGGACTAGGGATCACCCCCCTTTCTATCGTTCGGACCTCTTTAATTGCCCTTTTTTTGGAGAATTTCTTAATATCGAGCGTACATTATAAATTAGCTATAAATAACAGCGTTTTCAAGTTGAAGTTTTTATCCCAGCGTCATTTATTTCTAATTAAGGCTAGGGGACTAATTTGTTTGTTTGAAAAAAAGGAGCAATTCTTTATTTTCTCTCTGATACTATCCAGCAAGAAATTTTTAACATATTAACACTAGTAGTTACTGCGGGAGGGGGGGGGCTAGAGGGACAGAAAAGGCTGACAGACTGGTTAAACTTGTTTAAAATAATTATACTGTATTATGTATCTACTTATGTACATATAAATACTTACGCTTACCACATTTTGATCGTTCAACGGCTTTCAATCAACGTCAGTTTTTAAGCAATTAGGAATGTTAGGTATGAATGGTCAATCTTCATTGCTCTACTCACTACTCTGCACATTATTTTTACGGGGGCTAGTTTATGGCAGTAAAAAATCGTTAGGTATTCATTTTTTCCCGCGATGATGATCTCCCTTCCTCTTTTTGATAATTATATTTTTTTTATTCGCTGCTCTAAATACTTATCTATCCAAGTTTCAGGTATCCAACTTATAAATAAAGCCTCCCTTGAGGGAGAAGATAATAGTAAAAACAGGATTAAGGGGGGGGGGTCTTCCGAAAGTTTTTCTTAAGTATTATTTATACATTTATTTTCAGCCTCAATGTTCGACTATGGGGCAAAGTTTCTTTTTTTGGCGTTTTGAGGGATGGACGAGGGACAATTTTAACTTCTTTTCTTATAAATGTTTACCCATCTCGTACGAAGTTCGACATAAGATGGACGCTGGAGCGTGGAGTGAGACTCGTATGACCAAAAAAGAAAAAAGGGACGGAGAAACTTTTCGTGTCAAAGCAAAACAAAAGTAAAATTTCTTCCAGCCCTTACGCTTAAAAAAAACCCTAAGACAGCGTACTTTCATTCAGGCAATGGATCGCACGGAATTCCCTGACTTTTCCCTGACCAGTTTCGTGAAATTCCCTGTCCAAATTCGGGTAACATTGGAAGAAAAAAGTCAACGAAATTACACACTCATTAATTCTGTAGACAAGAAAGTCACTGAGTTGTAGTATTGTGTTCTAGTCAATTAACCTGCGTCAAAATTGGCAATCGATAGGTCAATCGTCCGGATAGATTATTACCGGAATTCGACCATCAAAATCTCGGACTCACAAGGCGCTTCCGGCTGGGCTCGGGGCCGAAACAAACCGAAAATGTCCCTACAACTTGTGTTGGTTAATTATATTTTTTGGCGTTGATGCCAAGGTTGAGACAATATTAACGGAAACGATGTTGTCGTCTTCACTTGTTTTTATTTTACACCGAATCGATTTTCGCACGGTTCATAAGTGAGCCGTCCGAAAATCGATACTGTGTAAAATACAAACAAATGAAGAGGACAACATCGTTTCCGTCAATATTGTGATGGTTAAATCCTTCGCAATTGTAGTGAAAATTTCCCCAATGTAAAATAAGTAAAATTCACAAATTTGTCTATAAAAAATCGATTTGGTAGATTATTCGCTTCCTTACACATCAAAAAATCAAATTCGATGGATCGAGTCTTATAAAAACAGAATTTCGTGAGCTTTCAAAAAAACCAAATTTCGTTGGTTATATTCGCTCAACAAAACATTTCGTAGAGGTTGGGACCATTAAAAACCAAATTACAATTTTGAGGGTTTGGGCTCTACTGAATGTTGTGTTTCTGGCACTTTCAAAACCCCCAATTTCACGGAATTTGATTGATTGAAATACTATTATATATAATATTATACATATATACAGGGTGAGCCACGGAAACTTACTTATTTGAATGGTCAATAAAAAAAAAGTATTGCAGATTTCGTAATAATTCTTTTTTTATTGTAAAGGACAACATCCCAATTTTTTTTTCAAAGAGTTTTGAAAATAACATCCATCAAATGATGATCCTCATTGTTTAAACACTGATTTAAGCGATTTTTAAAGTTCCTCTCCATTCTGAGTAGCATGTCGATGGGTATTTCGGCAATGGCGGCGCGAATATTGTTCTGTGGTTCGTGGGCGATCGACGTAAACAATTGATTTTAAGTAGCCCCATAAAAAAAAATCACATGGAGCCAGATTTGGGGAGCGCGCCGGCCAAGGGAGATCACCTCTGAGCGAGATGAGGCGGTCGGGGAAGTGCGAACGCCCGCTGCTCTTTTGTCCAAAGCATGATGGCAACTAACGGTTCAGGTAACGAAAATTGGGGAGCTCCCCCTTCCAATGAGCCATCTTCCCCCCTTCGACGACCCCACCGATTTTTTCAAATAAGTAAGTTTCCGTGGCTCACCCTGTATATAATAGTATTATGAGTTTTCACGAGTTTGGCTCTTTCATAACCAAACCATTTGACTATCGAAGTATCGTAACAGTCAATATGAAGGGGCGCGTTTCTAATTCAAAAAACGCAAAAATCGGGGGTTCGCTCACACAAAATTCTTTCTAAACAATTTTGGCTCCTTCAGCAGACGGATTTGCTCTCAGAAACACCAATTTCGCGATTTTGACTCTTTCAAACCCAAAATTTAACGATTCTGGCCCTTTCAAAACCCTTTTTTGTGGTGTGGCTCTTTCAGAAACAAACTTGAAACCCCAAATTCATGGATTTGACTTCAAGATTTTGAACGTTTTATCGAAAATTTGGAAAATTCAAATGTCGTGAAATTGGATTCTGCAAAACCAGATTTTACGGTTCACCATCCGTTCAAATTTTGGCTCTGTCAAGCCCAAATTTCACGTATTTGGTTCGTTCAAAGCTGTATTCCACGGAAATTTTTAGGATTTCACTTCTGTCAATAAACAATTTTGTGGATGTGGCTCATTATCACTATTTATCATAAGCTAATAAAAGTAATTAAGCTTATGAATTTGTCACGAACTACGGAATTGACTGCGGGCGCTCATTATAACCTTATAAGATGGTCAACTGAGTCTTCGAATCAAATTATTTAGTCTGTTTTCAAAGAATTATTATGCTCATACTTTATGAGAAATTTCTATTTGAATCCGGGACAAAATGCGTTCCGCGATGGTCTATCCCGGGGACGACTGGCGGCCCTAAAGAAATGCCCCCTGTCGTGTGCGAATGGGCATAAAGTGTACGAATTTGCATTGGTAGCAAACAAACAAATTTGTTTCTCATGACACGCTCAAACGGGCGAGGAGTGCGCTATGATTCTCCCACCATGACCAAGCGCGGTGGTCTTTCCTATGCCAACCCAGTTTTGGACTCTTTGGCATGTTTTCTGGGTGCCTGTGGAACTCGACGCTCAAGATATTCAATATGAGGTGTAGATGAGGGAGGTGATGGAGGGTAGAAGAGCTCGCATTAGTTCAATTTGTTTTTCTTCGTTTAACCATCAAATACGAGGAAGTATAGAATAGGGAAGCTGTCCACTCATTTTTCCCTGAATTAGGAGTCAAAATTAAGAAATTCCCTGACTTTTCCCAGTTTTTCCCGTCTGCGGCAATCCTGTCTTTGGAATGAAAATGGGAGCCACGAGAATAATTCAAAAAATCATGCCGAACTGTTAATTTTCAAAAGTAGTTAATTGGGCTAATTCTATAGAAAAGTAGACTGGAAAGGCAAGGGGAAAACTCGAGTCACCCTCACCCCACCCGAGGTGTGCTACCATTGGATCTCTTTCGCCACAACCCTATCTTGGTTATTATTTAAACTTCTTCCTTGAATGGGTCAGAATTTTCCAATTTATCAGATCAGCGGTACTCATTTTAACAAACGATCCTCACGATTTTCAGTTAATTTTAGAAGGTGTCGGGGTGGCGCTTGAAAATGAAATCCGTTTCGCACACTAACAAATTTAAATATTTTTATACCTTATCCGGAGCTTTTTTAAAATTTTTTTCTTCTTTTTTTTCATTTACTTTTCAGAGGTTCATTACGAGAAGTTTCCTCAAGGAGATATAAAGCAAAGGAAGTAAGAAAGATGCGCCACGGAAAAAGGTTATAGTGTATACGGAGGAGAAGAGCTTTCTTCCCGCCCTCCACCCATTCGTAGTTTTCTGTAATTAAAAACCATGCTAATGAAATGCAAACAGCCCTTTTCCTTTTTCACACTATGGGAAAAACTGTAAGGGGTTTATATGGCGGGGAAGGGGGTCGAAGTGGATAAGGTTTGTGCTTCTTACGTGAAGGGTTTAAAGAAAAACTCCGTTGTTTTGAAAGGATTTGAAATTTTTAAATGGCCAGGAATGCAGGCGATGGTACTGAATGATTAAATATAACGTAATTAGTTACAGGTATAGAAGTTCAATGAAAAACCTTTCTAATCAAATGTCACTCACATTGTTTTACGACGGATCATTCCATTCCCCTACGAATACCTTTTTATTGGATTTCCCGGCACCCTGTTCATGTTATTTCTCCAACATCCTTTTTACGTTGACAAAACCTAACAGCTAAGGCAAAGCCTTGAAGTTTGTATAGGGGCAACGTAAGTAGACGTTACGATAAAAGAGTGAAGGGTTAGGGGAGGGATTGACTCCCGAAGGCCAGGAAACGTGGTTAAGGGTCGAAAGCAAAACCCGGAGACTTTGAGTCGAAATCCAGTTTACTCTTTGGGGGAAAGCTAAGCTTCTTCTTCACCCCAGCCCATTCAAAAAACAGACAACCCCAAACGGAATTCTTCCGTTCGAAGAGAAGCTTCTCCTCTCATTTCTGCTAACTCCTTTTTATCATCCCCCACCCCCATCTTGTACTACCCACCACTCCTTTTTTTTATTTACAAGAATTCATCCTTTGAATGTACCGTTGAAAGAAGAGGAAACACAATCATTCCATTCAGCCTACTAGCCCTTATTTCGGGTTCGCGCGTAAATGG
This sequence comes from Corythucha ciliata, assembly GCA_038030265.1. Lineage (NCBI taxonomy): Eukaryota > Metazoa > Arthropoda > Insecta > Hemiptera > Tingidae > Corythucha > Corythucha ciliata. The sequence goes on along the minus strand of CM075938.1, from coordinate 23,728,569 downwards.
TAGAGGACACTGGGGATTTGAAAGGAAGAAGAGTCATAGGATAGGACCAAGAATTCCCTTTATTTTTTCCCTTCTAGAGCTGCATTGAAATATTTAGCAACACAGTCGATAGGCCTAGGAAATAAAATCATGGCCGAGGTTCCCACGGGCGCTAAAAAAAAAGTGCGCAAGAACGATGTCATTCATAAAACAATCCAAAGCACATCATTATCCAGGGAATCACCCTTCCTGTTCCTCAAAATATTTATAGGTCAACTCCGAGAGCCTACAGACAGGGGTGGTTTTGAGGGCTTCCCAGGGTCAAGTTTGAAAACCGCGAGAACTTTCCAAAAGTTACAAAGCCACCAGAAGCAACCCCTTCTCGCCCCTTCACCAATCTACACTGGACGACTCCTCTTCACTATCTCTTTACGGACGAGTTAGAAACTGGGTGTCAAATTAACAGGAATGTGGCTCAGGAGGACCCTTGGTCTTACCATAAGTTTTTTCAATCTTTCGCCCGCACCACTAATTTGATTGTCTCGCAATTGCTCTAGAACTTGTTTTGAAACGTGGGTCCCTGAAGCATCAAAAGTGCCCCCCGCCCCTCCCAATCTCTTAACTGCGACTACAAAACTCGTACATGCCGTAACAAGGTGTGAGTTAAGGTGTGAGGGGTGGGGGAGCGTCTGCCACTCAAACAATCAAGTGTCTTAAACAGAGATTTACGTTGTCATGTAGAGTAAAATACACAACAATAGGAGAATGGGATGCCCTACGTGGATAATAGAGTGGCGTGAAAGGATCGGGAGGGGGGGGATGGGCTAGCCTCCCCAACTCTCCAACTATGAATAAAGTATGAAGTTTCTTTAAGCAGAAGAAGAGCGAAGGCTCAGGGGTAACCCCTCCACTCCTCGCTGCCACACATACCTATCCGGTACATATCTGAGTGGCGGCCAATTCTTTTCTCACGTAGGCAAGGAGCAATTCCTAGCCGGAAAAGACGTACTTTTTTTTTCTTCGCAAATGCGCGAGCCATAGCTATAGACTGAAATCTTTATGAGAACGGAAAAATATTGTTATAACGTGTATAAGAATTGGACGGGTGTGAGTTAGCAGTGAAGGAGCGAGGATTGAGAGTGGTTAGGGGGAATGGACTTTGTTTTTTGGGCTTTATAAATAAGGAAAAATTCCCTGCGGCCCCTCCATACAAGGCAAGAGACGTTTAAAACGTTCTTTTCTCAAAATACCGAAGGGAGTCCTTCTCTAAGTGAATGTTGCCTTGGTGCACAGGGATTTCCTCAAGTGAAGATTATAACTCTCGACATCCCATACGCCACCCGACCCATTTACATGCATCGTAAAAATGAGTTTAAAGCATGGACCGGAAAAAAAAAATGTTCCCACACTAAATCCCTGCCCAACCCTTATCTTTCAATCACTCGCTATCTGCAGTGCTTGAACGTACCAAATAGTGGCAGTTTCAAGTATATCTAAAAAATAAAGCCTTGTGACGTGAACCGCAGAACGATGGGGACTAAAAGGAAACAAAAAGTGCAGGCTTGGCACGTATTTTTTTCCTTATAAGAAGAAAAAAGATAAGAAAGGAAAGTATCACAGTTTTTTTTTTTTCTAAAAAACATATAAACGGGGCAGAAAAAAGGAAATGTTCTATATACGAAAGGCGCTGTGGGAAGTGTTTCTCAAGACGGCGATTCCGCCGCATGGACGACTAAAGAGCTCGTTAGAAAAGTGGAGTACAAAGACTTCAAGAAGTGGCGAGATCAATATTGAGCGACTCTATCGCCAACTGGGAGGAGCTGATTCTATCATTTTTTCTTGTTTCAATGATCGTTATAAGCTTTTTAGTACAGAAAAACTCTTCGGATTGTTTAACACTTTTCACAGGCTTTTCTTCGTTCTAGGAAACGGAAATTCCCCGTTTTTCACGCATTCTTTCTGCAATGTTTAACATTCAACAGATAAGAACTGCATGTTAGGAATTAAAATTGACAGTTTTCGTGACTGCCTCTCAAATCGATCATCTTCTTAGGTAAAACGTTCATAAAAAGTTTTATCAGTACGAAAGCGCCCCCCCCCCCTGATTCAATGCCTCGACTGGGGAATTGAAAATCAAAGCTAACTTTTAATCCGCAGAGATTAAAGCCGAGACAGATAATCCAGCGCATGGGATCCCAGCCAAATGCTACGAGGGGCTGAGGTACGGAAGGGACAATTAATAGGTTAGCGTTACTTCGAACAAGATATAAAGTAAAGTCCATTTAAATGAAAGTTGAAGCCATAAGTTTTAACAAGAGTTTCTACCCCATCTGCCACTCCCAACTACTACTATCCCATTCACAACAAAGCTAGAGCACAAAGTTGCTTCTCATTGGGTGTATGGACAAGGTAAAAAGGTAACCAATGGGTTAGGTCGAAGGTGGGCAAGTTAAGAGTTGGAACCCATTTCCGTTTCTCATAGTTAGTAACCCTGTAAAATTAGTGGTGCAGCGACATTGGTTGAAAAGTACCTAGCGAGAGTGGGGTCGCTCATTGCAAGCGTGATCAAGTAACACGAATGTACTATGAACGAATAGACAAATTAGTGCCTTATTCCCTTGGATTCCGCGGCATTTCAACCCCCCTCCCTCCACCACGAAATATAATTAGTCCTCTCAACGCTATCGTAATGAATGAGTAAAAACGCACCGCTCAATGAACAAAATCCGGTAGAGCGATAAATACATTTTTAAAAAATCTGGGGCTCCATCGACTTTAGTCGCGTGGGAACCAGGGTCGAATCAACCGGTCCAGCAGGTAACAGGTAGCCTTCCTCATCCTCGACCACTATTACGTCAGAGTATGTATGTGGTTGTGTGTGTGTTCGTGAAGAGTCAAGTGAAAAAGGAAAAAAAAAAATCTAGTTTACAACAAAACCAGTTCACATAGTGTGAACGAGAGAGAACGAGCGAGTGAAAGGGCTCCGAGAGGGAATCAATCAGTAGAAAAAATAAAAAAGAAAGGAGGCTTATTCAGAGTATTTTATCCAAACCATTTTTTACGTATTAATAGGTTTTTCTCTCGTTCTCCCCACCTTCACCGCAATATCAACGCTACAAAAGGCCAATCTTAGCATGTCACCGCCAGTAAAGTGAAAACAAAAAAAAATCAGTTCGGACTCGATTTGTTTCACGAACCTTTCCCGTCTTCCTTTCCCTACGCGAGCATGGAATAAAAGGAGTCGGACAGCCCCAGCAGGCTGATTGGAAACCCAGTAAAAACGATTTAAGGGCTCAAATGGGGATCAATGTGTAAATGATGGGAGGTAATAGCGATGATTCAATCTCTTCGGGAGTGATTATCGCAGTGTCCTTGTAATTTCACGAAAAAAGAACAAGTTTTTGTACTGCTATTCCACTATTTAAGGAAGCCTCATATAGAAGTCGATTAGCCCAAATCTTCTTGCTGAGTAAGGCTTGAGAGAGAGGGGGAAATCTGTAACTTTAATGCATAGAATTTTATGTCTTTGGCGTTCATCCAATGATACCAATGAAATTAAGTGGCGTGCAACTGGAAAAAATCTCCGGACCCCTCCACCATTCTCACTTCACATAAATGTCGGTTATTGGTGAGCGAAAAGAAGACGGACTCAGACAGAAACCCTCAAAACTTAATCAATTTATTATGAATGATGGTTTGATGGTAGTACCTATCATTTTGCTCCTAACCAAAATGAAAATTGGAAACAGGTGGGGGTGGCGTTGGGCGTATTTGGTGAAAATAGAGTTGCGGCACTCACGCACAATCCCCTTCCGCACAATCCCAGAGAAAAAAGGGAACAAAAGAGTTTGGCCTGAAACATCTTTCTGTCCTTTATAAGATAGTATATATATTTTTTTTTGTCCCTGTTTTTCGCCTCTTAGCCCTTTGGCCCTTCGGGAGAGCAACTTATAAATCGTTCGGAGTTACTCTTTTAATCCCCACGTGCGTCGTTCCAAAGGAGTACGTGACTCAGTGTCCAAACAAGAGCTAAGTTAACTGGGCTTCTTCACATGACCCATACCCCCCCAACCAACATTCGCTGCCATATACTATTGCCCTATTGCCGTTGACGACAACTAGAATTAAGTTTTTAGAAGACCGAATTCTTTTTCTTGACCCTCTTCAAGCATTGCCTTGCTTCTTCCGAACCTATGCAGCCTCTTTACGACACGAGACGGCTCAAATTCCGTTCGAGAGCATTTTAAATTGCATTCTCCATTAAATAATTTAAAAACAAGGGAATTGCTTGAAGTTAGGGGGGGGGGGACTTAGGAACTGTAGAACACGTTTGTAGTCAAACGATTCTTCAAAACTGGAAGCCCACTCCCAAAATACTTTTTAGCGATTTTGTTTGTTTTCTTTTCTTCTTCTTTTTTTTTTTTTTTAAACCCCTTTAAGCTCACTGAGATTGATTCAAACAATAAACTCTCTCTCACTCACTCAATCTATCTCTTTCTCCCTTCCTCACACTCTAACCATTTCTCTCTCATTCGTTTCACTCGACAGATCTCTCGGGAGTTTAATGAACCAATTTTTCTCTGAATGAAACTGCTGCGGTTCAAGCGAGAGTGGAAGTTTTTAGTCGCCTACTCTTTTTGCGTGGTTTCCGGTCGTCAAGTGGTTCTTTTTCTCGAGAGTCTCCAGGTGGCCTCAGTATGATTTTGAAGCGAACTACAAACAAGACAGGGTAAACTGACGAGTGGGGAGGGGGGTGGCGAGTTTCAAGTGGGACGCTGACAAAATACATATAAAAGAAAGAAAGAAATAATTATAGAGAAAAAAAACTCAGCGTGTTTGTCCTAAAAGCACCCCAACTTTCATTCATCACACAATCTAGAGGAAAAAAGCAAAACAAAAGATTAAAGGACATTCGCTTTAAATAATTCAATTATTTATTCATTCGCTGATTTGAGATTTAATCTCTTGATTTCTTTTGCAAAAACATCAGAGACGAAAGGGATGTAGTGTAGAGGGAGAAAGAAGTTTTATTTTATGACTAAACTTCAACAATTGGATCTTTTCCTTCGTCTTTGTTGTCCTGAAGCCCTGAAGTGTATTATTGGAGTTGCGATTGTTGGGGGGGGGGGGGTCTAAAATTTGAACGCCTGTAGCTTTGGAATGAGTTGGAAAATTACTCCTCCTAGAAAACAGAAATTCAGAGCGTTATTTGACTCCGCTTGGCTAATAAATCACCGCTACATTAGTTTATTATGAGTTAGCGGTCACCGGTAGAAAGAAACCTCATCAGGAGTTAATTACAGCATGTAGACTTCACTTTCACACTACTTAGAAGTGTTCTTATCCCGCAAAACTAAGTAGTTCAACTAGTTCGACGGAAAAGGAATCGTATTGCTATGTACTTGTTTTACACCTCAGCAGCCCGCGATTACAGTTAACCCGCGTTTCAATGAATTCAATTTTATTCATCGAGGCGGACTCGGCGTTTACAACCATTTGCCCGGTTCTAAATAACGCCTTTTTGTTTGCTTTGTTATAATTTTTAGCCCGAAGGAACCAGAAAGGGAGAAGAAGAGTTTCTACTCAGAAACAGAAAAATAACTGCGCGCATCAAAAACACTTGATAAAGCATTTCCTGTCCAGCCATAGAGAACTGCCAACTCTTCCAGATTTTATTCTGTTGTTGGGTTAACAGTTTTTTGTATCGCAATGCAACCCAGCGAGCGCCACTCAGCTCACAAGTCGAATTTTGGTGGGATACGTATAGTGGCACATTTTTCAGAAATCCATCGTTCTTGGTCTCACAAATACGCGGGTTATTGGTAGAAAAATGTTATTCCGCTTTCTAAATCAATTTTCCAGCAGTTGGAGTATTTCACGGTAAATTTGAAACACTCAATTTCTGCTCATACCCAGCAAATCCATACCTAATAAATGAAGAGTTGATTGCACAAGGAAGAGCTAAAAATAAAAGTGGCATATTTTTAATTTTCATAATCCCCAGACAGTATGACTCCCTCACCCAAGTGAACATTCAAAAAATAGGATGAGCTCGTCACCGAAAGCTTTTACGTCCGCCACAACTTTTCTCTTTACCGTTTTTCAATTGGACGAAAGCCCTTGGAAAGTCAAAGGGTGGGGGGGGGAGCTCCACGAAGGTAAAAAGGCTGTTAGAGGAAAGCCCGGCCCAACATCCCTCTACCAACCTACAAACGAAGGTTGACATTTGAAACTCAACGTCACTTTTGCGGGGAAAGCGTTTTCCCAGCACTGAGGCTGTATATGGTGTGGTTGTGAGAGAAAAGCGGGGTCATATACGAAGGTTGGGTGGGGTGGCTCTTCTGATGAAAACCACTGACTTCTGTTGATGACAAATGGAGAAAATTACGGTTCGCTTGTTCAAACGGGGATGAAAACAAAAGAGAAGGGGTTAGGAAGGGGAGGGGAGCAAGAATCGGTATTGGAATAGGTTCAAGGTAGTAGGGTGGAGGAAGGGGACGTAAGTGGAAAACTTTAATGGACAAGGAATGTTCTTTTGCGGGAAAACATTATCAGTAGAAAAACAAACTATTAGAGATTCAAAAAGGATTAATTGAACCCCTTTTCACAGAGCGTAATATTATTATACGTTCTAATTTTAAGGGCCGTATTCAGAAACCAACTTTAACCTTTACGTCTCCTTTAAGCGCTTCAAAACAGATGACACATTTTAATAAACCGTCATATTTTTCAACTCCTTTAGTAAAGGCTTCGTAAAGGTGGGTTTCTGAATACGGCCCTAAGTCTCACGTCCATCTCACCCCCATCCCCATCACACATTTGCGATCTGCTGCCGTTTAGCGTGGGTTTTTCTTAATTTTGGACACTCCTTTCTTCCGGTGAAAATTTTATCCCGAGAGGCCTGCAAACTGTAAGGAGCTTTCCCAAGGAATTAACTCTCTCGAGTCACCTTTATCCTCCAGTAATGAACTTCACTCCTCCATTTTCTGCCCCTCCAACCCACAATGCTATATCCTACAGCTTCCAATCGCTTTTAAGATAGCCAAACGCCCTAGAGGAGTTTTACTCCACCCCTCCCACCGATCCACAAATCTCTAGGAAACCCTTAAGGGAAAGTTACTGTTGCTCTTAATTGCAATTTTTAGGTGTTTCCCCTCCACCAAACCTCTTTTTTTTTTTTTTTTTTTTTTTTTTCAAAGAAGACAGCCAATTGTTTTACTAAAAACTCAAGCTTCAAATTGAAGGGAAGAAGGAGCCTTGAAACTTTAGGGAAAGGTACGGACGGACAACAGACTCGGTCTTTTGGACCAGTAAAACGACACAAGCAAAATAAGCTGCTCATAAAGAAGCAATGCAACATAATTTCTTTATTGCCAGCACCTCCTCCAGAGCAGGCATACCTATTCTTCATTTCAACGTGTGTACTTTTTATGGTGTCCCTTCCAACTCAACCTATCTCATTTAAACAGGTAGCTCTTCCTTGCCGCTCCGACCGGTTCCTCCACTGTTGTCTAAGGGGCCTTGCGGTGAAAGGTCGGTTTGTAAATCACTTCGTGAGGTTGGAAAAAAGAAGTTGCTTGGCAAGAGGCGCGTGGCCGTACAAAAAAACATTTACAGCCTATACCCTTCCACCTTGCCCCTTTACGGGACCACACCCTTTACGATCATTCTTATCGTATTCCAGTACCCCCACCCCCACCAATGATTCATTCAGAAGACCATTACTTTTAGAAACACCCTGGGTTTCTTATACACTATATTATTTTTCTTTCCGTCAACGGGAGCCACAAGAAAGCACTATAGACTTATCTATACCTAATTTCTTAGGTCCTTTACAAGCTACAATGCCTATACGAAGATCATTACATAAACACTTATTACCAAAGGGCGGTTTTAAGGAGTAGGCGACCACCTAGGGGCCTTTGATCAAGAATGAAAATCCTCAGAAAAATCAAAATTGTATACTTAAACGAAAAATTGGGGGCCCCCCTCTTGATAGGGGTCCCCCGGCCGCCGGCCCGGGAAAAGATCTGAGCAAATAAGAAGAAGAAGAAGAGTTGATGTTTTTTTTCAGCTACTTCTTTACACTTGTATGGGACCCCTTTATTTTTCGAAAGAAAAAGACGAAGAACCATGAAACATGTATTTAGGCCTAGAATCTGCGCTATCACGCCACACCACATAGCCACCCACCAGCTAGCTAGACGTTCAGCGACAGGTGATGTGGAGAAAAACGCTTCTGAAGGCAACATTGTGGCTATAAAATTGGGAAAAAGTGCTAATTCATGATACAAATTGACAAAAGTAGCTAATTTACTGGTAAAATTGAGACAAGTCACTAATCCGTGGCTACAATTGATAAAATCGTCAATTCGCCGCTAAAGTTTCGAAGTGAAGTTTCGAGTTCCTTCGAAAACTATCAATTTCTCCCCAGGAATTGTCTATTTCGTCATGAGAAGTTGTCAATTTCATCCTTGTAGCTCACAATTTCGTCCCGGAAATGTCTATTTCGTCATTCAAAACCGTCAATTCCATCTACACTGTCAATTTCCTTCTTGAACCTGCCAGTTTCGCCCTGGAAATGTCAATTTGATCATTCAAGACTGCCAGCTTTTGGGATTTGGTTGATATTCACGACTCCCGAACTTCCAGAATTGTCCCTTGAGATTCACGTGCACTGTTATTAGAGATCCGTGGTCAAAATGTAGAAATAAAACCGCAGATTTCCGTAGCGCAAAATTCTGATGAAGATTGAGGAAAAAAGCAATAATAATCGTTGTTCCTTGGGGATGGTCCGTGACCGAAATTCCGCCAATTCACAACTAAAATGTGGGGTAGAGGCAAGAGAAAACACACACAATCATGAAAATACGCTAATTAGCGGTTTATTGAGACCTTTTCACGACTAAAAATGAGAAAAGGGGATCGTCCACAAAAAAATGAAAGGAATTGAGAGGAAGCCCTCATTTGCGGGAAAATTTGACGAAAAACGCTAATTCGTGGTTAAAATTCAGAAAAATGCTCTTTCGCGGATAAAATTGAGAAAGCGCGCCAATTTCCTTGTTTCGCGATGCAAAATCCAAACCAAAAGTAAAGAAAGCAGCTAATTCACGCTTTATTGAGACCTTCTTAAGGATGAATTGAGTAAAAGGGCTTGATTGCAGCTGAAATTGAGATGAAACATAGTGAAACATATTTGTGCTCCCCCCCCCCTGTGTGAAGCACAAATCTGGACGAAATTTCGTTTTCAGTAAGCAGGGTCTTAATTTTCAATTTAACCAAAATTGCGAGCTTTAGGGGTTTTTTGTGTTTTTTTTGTCGCATCGGTTCGAACTGCCTGACGAACTTCGTGAGCTTGACTGAATATTCACAAAATGGACAGTTTCGGGGAAATTGCAAGTGTAGGGTCTTAATGTTGGAGAAATTGCAAGTTTCGGGACCTTTCTTTTTAGTAGCCGCTTATACCCCGGGATCCAGCCAGGCCATAGCTACGCTTGATGAAACCCGTGACCCCTGCCCCCTGTAACATTACCCGACGTTTTCAACATTAGAAGATCTCGTGGTCTGGAATGCGATACGCAGCTAGTATCGCTAGTACGCTCATGCGTACTATAATATCCCGTAAGAGGGCCCCGCAATAGCAATCGCCTAAGGGCCCCGCGAGGGATAAAAACGGCCCTGCATTATCATATACGGACGCAAACGGGATTTCCGTAGCCATATATCTGCTGCTTGGAATTCGATTTCGTAATGTTAATTTAAACAAGCTCGACGCTCGACCGTTTTAAAATACGCATCCATGATTTTTTAACGGCTAGTTCATCAGAAACACATCTCTACTCACGAACGGTCACGATTAATGATAATAAAAACGTCTAATCGAGGCATCTCGGCCAATCGAAAAGATCCACCCAAATCATTGATGTCTTTTTGATGAAATCAAAAAGCAGTGGAAGCTAAATAAATGACTTCTTAATAATGCATTGTCAAACTAGACGGCAGTAACAGCAGATTGATGATTAGGTAAGGTTTACTCGCGACAGTCGACACTAATTATTCCGAAAAGTTTATCCTGCCTGACCTTTGTTTTTCTATACTCACTCTTACTGGGCCGTAAATGTCGTATATTTGATGCCCTTCTATCAACTTCAGTTGAGAGATTCTTGTTGAAAATAGAACTTAAAAACCCTATATGTATGCAGGATTTTCAGGGGGGTTTCTATTTACGTTCTTTCGGCTTTCACGACTTTCAACGACAGAGCAATTTTCTCTACACTCCTGAAGGAGAACGGAAGGCTGATCTTTATTAATTTCAGAGTTGAAGGATTTTCTTTGATCTGCTAGTACGCTTACGGCATTCCTATTTTCTTGGAAACGGATGAATGCAAGAAGAAAAGCCAGTGAATGAAATTTATATCGATCCGATGGAAAGGAGACCCAATCAGTTTTTTGTTATACTGCGTTTTGTCATACATTTTCATCACAGTCAAAACATACCTGATGAGAGTTAAGAAAAGGGAAGGGATAATATACGCTTGGTCGAATGCCAACGACGCTCGTTAACCCAACTGTGTTTACCTTGGTATACTACCAGGAACTGTGGAGCTGCCCCAACCAAACAAAGATCTCATCCCTTATAAGGCTTATTAGGATTAGTTAAGCCCTTCCTCCCCCCAGACGTTGTTACAGAGGAACATCCCCTGCAACTAAAGTTTGTAGCCAAATCTCCTAAAGGGATCGCCTAAAAGCAAGGAAGGAAAGGATTAATAAGTAAATTTCGAGCTGTTTTGTACAGGGCAAAGGGGCATTGGTGTGCAAAGTGCAGGGGGGCAAAATGATATACACAGCGAAAGCTAACAACTCCCTCACTCTTTACACTAGGAAAAGGGATGTGGGAACCTTTAAGGACGATTTCTGTTTAAGCTCACAGTTCGCCTATAACCCCCCTTTTCCACGTTACCCACACCATTATTCCCGACCACGCTTGAAGAGACCTTAAGTGGCCTTTCTTACGCCTCCCCCCTTTTCATATAGGCCACAACACAAAGCAGTCTCCAAGTAAACGCACTCCTCAACCCTTCCTCCCCCCCCCGGCCACCACCACCTCCAAAGCCACCCGATCTGTGCTAACAGCTGCTGACGGCGCACTAAAACCAATCGAAACCACAAATTACCATTCGTCCAAAGAAGGGAAACTTCTCTCGCCCAATGGGTTTGTTAGTTCGCTCTCTACAATAAAGCCGGAGAAATATATGTATTGAGCCAAAATAAACTATAGGGATCGGATAAATCAAGCGGTGGCTAAAGCGGGCGGGGATTGATCATTTGATATTGAATTCACTCTAGATTAGACTATATGTAGAACTAGAAAGTCCTCCCTAATTCTTTCATGGTCGCAAGCAGAGGAAAACTGGGTCCTTTAAATATTCCGGGACCCACTCCTCAATACCTTGATTTTTCAAGAATTTAACGTTCCACAAATATTTAATTTAAAATTTATATATGATACAGAAAACAGTCAATTAGCTAGAAATATCCCACCCACAACAAACCAGCACCACCACTATAGGGCATCAAAGTAGTAACCCAATATGATGTCCCCTTCCATAAAAATGTAAGGTTTGGAGCACCATCTTGGTCATTTCAGGTTGATGAAATGGAGCTATGGGGACAGTGGCCTTGGCTTAGGGGGGGGGGGGGATAAACTTGGGAAAATAACCAAGAGGAAGGCGAGGGGGAGAGTTTGTACGGTCCGAGTAAATAAAACATGACCGAAGCATTTACTCCCGCTTATTGCCCCATGAGCTTCTCCTCTAGAGGGGGGGAAACGGGGGTGCCAAGAAATGGGTTGTGTCGACACGTTTTATGTGTGGTGAACCCTCAACCCAGCCCCGGGGGAGTTTCCTCGAAATCTCCGTGTTTGACCCTTCGCTCCTCACAAAATAAGACAGAAAGACGTTTTCCCCCTTAGAATCAATAATTCACACTAGAAAAGGTTATAAGATTGTGTGGGTTGAGTTTCAGCAGAATCAATTTCAGGAGGCTAGCTCGATTAAAAATGAATGCAATTCTGACGGAAATAAATAAAAGATTTTTCATACAGGTAAGGAAGTAAAATTGCAAAAAGGGCTATAAAGCTCAAAAGTAATTCGCTTCAGAGATAGTGATACAGGAGGCATTGCAATTAAACTCGGGACAATTCTTCCACTCGAGTTATGCTGAAACCAAGCAAAAACAGGGGGGGGGGGTGAGATAGAGATCAGTATTACAATACGTTCCTTTCTGTCTTATTTCAAAAAGTCCTATCAGGAAATAAAACCCTTAGGCTGCCACGGACATCCGTTGAATCTTTAGAGTATTTTTTAAATAATTTATGGCCTGTGTGAAGCAATCTTAATACATAGAGGATTTAATAAGTATAGTAAGAAGTGAGGGTCGCGTTTCAAAGACCGGAGTAATAAAAAAAAAGTCTTTGAAAATTCACGCTCCTTTAATTTGAAGCTCTTCAACCCACCTTCCAGCCCAACGACAAAAGTCCTCATCAAGCTTTGGAAAAAAAGATGGATAAAAAATAAATCAAATTACCAATTAAATTAACTAATGAAACTATTGACTCAGGGAAACAGAACGACCCATTGATTCAATTTAAGGTATTCACGCTGTTTCTTTCCGTAGAAAAATAGTGAAACGTCAAAACGAAAATTCTTTGACTTAAACTAGCTACAACAAATTATGTGAAGAACCGGCGAAGGGTATTTTAAAAAGAGTAGAAAAAGGCGGGGTCACTAATTAAAAGTTCTCGTTGCAGTCATCAAAAGCATGTTTGTCAACCTCCCCCTGGAGGAGAGGAAAAACAATATGCTTCAACTACCTTTCATGTTTTACAAATATGTATATATTTTATCGTTTACAGGGAAAAAGTTGAAAAGGAAAAAAAATAAAATGGTGGTGGAAATGTTGGGGAGGAGCACGAATTTCAAACCGAACAAGTTTCACGTCACGAAAATAATATTAGTTTCTGTCAAAGGTGGTTGTTAGACGGCGAGGGGTTGCCTAAGGAAATTTATGGTTCAAGTTTACTGAACGGTAGATGGTGGTGAAGAAAAAGTTCGAAAGTTAGTTCGCGTTGCGTGAGAAGGCTGGCTGGGGAGTGGGGAAGCGGTTAAAGTGCAGTCGAAAATTCAGGAAAGCCGTTTTTAAAAAGAAAAAATGAAATTGGTCCGGAGGGGGAGGGGACTACCCATCAAAATGACAGAACTATAATCCATGTCCCAGCCATTCACACCACCCCTTTTTCAGGTTTTCCCAATTTACCAGTCCGTCGCATAATAGTGTAGCGAGTGTGTGGAAGTGATGGGGGGGGGGAACAGATGAAGCGGAATAGAAATAATAATTGGGACGAGAGAAGCCCGCCGTCGTTTGGGATGTGACAAGGAAAGACAGCGAAGCAAATGGGAGGCAATAAGGGCAAAGTGTTGTTTTTAGTTATAAAAAGGGTGGCTGTTGGTGAAAGCCCGTCGTCTTCTACAGAACCCGAAGGTGAATCGAGCTTATATGGGGTATAAAAACTTGTAGAAGAGATGAAAAAAAGTGGCGTAAATGATGTTTGGAGGGGAGAGGGCGAGGGTGAATTGTAATTCTGAAGGGCGGTTGGTTGGTTCACTGCTAATGAAGAAGTTTCATGGGTCAGAACTTATTCATAAATATTTCTAAGGTTTGTTTCATCTAAAATAGAGCATAAATCGTGTTCCGTTTGTAAAATAACCCAAAAGTTAATAAATACGCGATTTTTGAAGTTTTAGGTCATTTCAGACACGCCAGCTAGCATGATTATTTCAGGTCCGTTCCATTGTTTCATGAGTGCTACACTTTTGAAGAAAATCATCTGGTTTCATTCAATTTTTCAGAACAAGTCAATGAAATCACATAGTCTTCTTCACTAGAGTAGCACTAGCAAAACAATGGAACGGACCTATTGTGTCATCAGTGTCTTCCGAAAATAAATCACCAGTAACGTTGCTGTCGGGTTGGTCTCAGTTTGTTGTGTTTCTTCGCCTTTTTCTACTAGAGCTCTCCAATAATAATAATGGAGGATAAACAGATAAGCTATTTAGAAGCATGAAAAGGAGAGAGAATACAAGGGATATTACGTTGCGGGAAATGTTCGTTTTGGCAGGATTTCCAATATGCCAACTTTTGTTAATGAATGAAACATATTTCTGAAGGGGTTCTTTGTATCTATTTATTTTTTTATTTATTTACATGGAAGGATTGATATGTTATTTATTAATATTATCAGTTTCAACTTGATTAATATTTTATTTTTTGGGTTTTGGCCTTTTTTCTTCTTCTACTTCTTCTTCGTTTCCTGAGCTTTCGCCTTCTTGAGCGGAAGGCATCGTCAGAGAACATTTTGGGTTTTTTCTTAATTTGAAATATTAATTCCAAATTAATATTGAAATTAATATTTCTTAATTTTGAAATTAATATTTTAAATTAAGAAAAAACCAAAATAGTTCTCTGACGATGCCTTCAGCACAAGAAGGCGAAAGCTCAGGAAACGAAGAAGTAGTAGAGAAAAAAGCCAAAACCCTAAAAATAAAATATTAATCAGGATAGATACATGCCTCATCGAAAAAAAAATTGGAAAATGTGAAACTTCCTCATCACAAGCGTAATGACCCGACTCGGTTTTTAACAAAAAATAGAATCCTGACCATGAAATTGGCATATTTGTTTTTATTTTGACGGTTTTTCAGGATAAATTAAATTGCGCAGGAAACTAACTTTGAAAAAACACCATACTTTCTTTCCCTAAGGAAAGAAAGAAAGAAAACAAAAAAAAAAACAAAAAAAAAACGTGATAAACCACAGCTGCCCTGACAATCTCTCGCTGAAATAATCAATTACTCAAAAACTGAGGACAGCGTCCCCCCCCCCCCGTAGAAAATAAATCATGAATTCTCGCCCCTTGCGTACTCCTACTCGAAATTTGGAACAGAGAAAAGCACAAAATGAAAATCGGGAAAGAACCATGAGGAAGGAGGGGAAAGCGTTATGGTTACGTAAATAAGGAAATGAAAAGGAAACAACTCATTGCTAGGAAGTTTTCCAACAGACCTTAACCCCCGCGGAACTTCGATACACGATCCTTCCCACCCCTCTTTTAAGGGCAAGTTACTTTATTTTTACGCGTTTTTCTTTTTTAAGGCGTGATTAGAAAACTTTTGTCTTATAAATTTCTTCGTAATTTGCAGAAATGGATAAATGGAAGGGAGTTGCATTGTTTTGAAGGGCTCGGTGTTCTATTGTGGTCGGGACGGGGGCTTCTCATTTATAAGTAAACTTTAAATTGATAAGTGGTGTAGTAGCTCATGTTTTGCAATAAAAAATCGAGTCATTTCCTTTATAATTCACAGCGATTTAATAAAAATTCCCAACTCTCGTTTTTTTCTGGAAAAGGTTTTTTTTAAATCAATTGAGAGGTACATGGTATGAAGATATGTACGAGTATAACAATATCTATTTCGTTTCCACTCGCTTTGTCCATTTCAGACCCCACCCACCAACCGTATATATTTTTTTCGTCCGGGAGGAGACAAAACCTGGTGAAAAATACCCTGTTTCCTGACTGCCTAAGGAATTGCCTCGGATGAGAAACGGGGTGAGAAAAGAAGCAAACTTCCTATCTTTCCCTCAGCCCACTAACTCTGTTTTTTCCTCATTCTTGAGTACACTGAGGGCTCTATGCCCTCTTGCTCAACGCTGCATAAAAAGAGGACACTTAAAAAGTGCCGCTCATGGAACTAAGAAAAAAAAAAAAAAAAACATGCTGGGAGTCAAAAAGTCGAGGTGTATAGTTTGCAGCAGAAAAGTTGAAACAATCCATCATCCCTTCTTCACAAACTCACACCAACCATTTGCACCCTCTATAGCCCCCCCCCCCCACCATCGTTAGAATTTCGAGGATGAGCCCCTCCCCTCAAACCGATCCTTACAGCCCTTTTCCAGGGCATAAGTATCGGTGGGCAGAGAAAAGGGACAAAGACTGCCATCTTGAGTGTCATCGTCTGATTTATGAGCTGTTCTCTTCAGTCGTCATGTCTAAAAAAGAAAAAACCTTCTCCCACCACTCCTCTCTACAAGGCGGAGCCGTAACAATATTTCATCTATGGAACATAATGGTTCAAGTCTACCCCCTCACCACACCATCCAACCATAGCGACACCATAAAACCAAACCAAGCTGGGGCGTGAATTTTCGGTCGACCTCTTAATTAATCTCTTGATGGAGGAGCCACTTTATAGGTTAGAAGGACGGAAGAACTAGGTGGAGTGGGAAAGATCGCGGTGAAGGGATGAAGATAATATCACCCCAAAAATGCGGATTATTTCGGCGGCGGAATAAAGATCAACGAAATTTAATGAGGCGTAAAATAACAAGTTGGCATAGTCACAAAGGCGGCAACATCAGGTTTGTGATGCACAAATAATAAATGATGACTCAACTTTCTGCCTATAAATTGAATTAGAATGAGCCTGAAGATTATATTTTACAGTTCATTGAGTGATTATTACGTTCAAAACGGTTTAATCTCGACCAACAGCCTTTTCAAAACTGCTCTCACGCAACATTTAATTTTAATTACAACTTTGTTCACCTCAAGCACCGACCACTCCAACCCCCTGACTTATTTTGATTGAGACCTGTTCTTGATTGTTACAATCATCAAACGTAGTTTAAATTTTAAAAACATCGCGCTAAAACTTAAGAAGGAACCTGAGAGAAGATGAAATTGTTTCACAATTCTCTTCACTTAATTTTCATCCCTCCTTCAGACAACTTGAACCCCTGGGGTTGTTGCCCAAAAGGATCAATGCGCTAAATGCGTTTCAACTGCACAAAAGGAAATCCTTAGAAGAGGATCTCCCAATCCCCATCTCCAGGGGTTAGTAATCTAATATCCGTCGGAGTGGTTCTACAGAAAATCATGAGGTCAAAATTATGAATGGTCCCTCTGCAGTGAGCATTGACTTGATACTATAGTTTAACCAAACGCTGATGGGTCTCGCAAGGAAATTTTGAGTCAGGTTGTCTAGCGTCTTCACGCGCTCGTGGTTAGTGATTAGCGAACTCGGCTTCGCCTCTATCGCCTAACACAACTCGCGCGAAAAGTGACGCTTTCCTCACTCGTTGTGAAATATACTATTACGCCACTACTTTTCAGTGAGGTAAAGTTTTTACATCACTGGTGTGTATCTCTCGACTTTTCTGGACACGCGAAAAATAATTTGAAGGTTATTATGAGAATGAAAATGAAAATTTAAGAATTTGGAGTTTTTGGTTTTGTTTTTTATACAAATTAATGAAAGACAACAAACGGAGTGCTTTTGTGGGACAGGCGGGGCAGCACAGGTCATCCACCACGACCAAGATGACAAGGATAAATAAAGATGCCGCAAAAACCGATGGCAACACTCATGTATTTCGCACACTAACGAAGAAAGGTAAAGAACACAAGAAACGGTAGACGAATTCACCGACTGCTCAAATAAGGCATACGCAATGCGAATCGACGAGAAAACTTCCAACCCCGGATATACTTAGCGAAGAGAAATAAGAGAATACGCTGGAGCCAAAAGCGAAACATTATTTTTCTTGACGAGACTTGCGTCCAAGCGTCGCATTGTGAATAAACGTATTGGCAGAGTGAGGAGGAACTCAGCAGCAAACCGGCAAGGTATTCGACTCATAATAAGCTTCCACGATGCCCCAGAGAGGAGGCCTGAGAAACGGCAGAGACGTGGACACTTTACGCTCAAGACTCAGTGCATTTTCATCGCCTCGCTGGGTTACAGGAACACGAATACGACTGCGTTTTGCGAATAATTAAACTAAATCATTTTATTTAAAATTAATTGTTTATCACAGTTATTTACAGATTTTCTCCGTTTCGTTCTATTTTCATTTAATAAAATTAGAACGAAAACAGACTTCAAAATACTGTCCAACTGAAGCGTTCCACATTTGAACTGTGAGGTGAGAAGGAACTAAGCCGCGATCCTGGCCTATAGCTTCCCCGCGTACCTCCTGATTCTGATTTTCTTCAGTTTTCAACCAGAACGCTTATGGAGTGCATGGTTCCAAAGTGGCGCCAGCTTTTTTCCCAAGTGTCTCTCGGGCGGCTCGAGTTTCCTTTGACCTCTTGAGCAAGAAGGCCACGTCGAGGAAACCACAGCTGCTGATTCTACAACAGGGTCTGACCTTATAGAGACCAACAAGGGTCTTACCCCCCCTCGTCTCGTCCCGGCTCCTCTGACGTCTGAGGACTAAATCTATATTTTCGTACATAAAAGAACCTGAATCGCTACTTGAGGTATTTATTTCTCCCTGAGTTCAAGAGATTTCAGATCCTCGAAACAAAATTCATACTCGTCTTTGTATATTGAAGTGTCGGAAAATGTCTTTAAAAAATCTTCGTCACGTTTTCGATGGTTCTAGAAAAGGCGGTGTATACCTCCAACTCTCAAGCTTTTTGCGACCTCTATAGAGTTGAGGTCTGAAGCTCTGAGAAACTAATTGAAAATCTGTACGTCTACGGAATATGAGGACTGGATTTGGAAGCGATAAGAGACTATCGGCGTAGCCAGGTGGTTTACCTCAAGAACAATGCGGCGGAACCTTTGGCCGTCAAGCACGGGGGCCAAGGATCAAAATTATCGTGCCTCTTCGGTTTTTGGTGCTATTATCACATTGAGCAGCTGTCAAAACGCCTGAATGAGCTGTAAAACGCCTGAATGAGCTGTAATTGCGTTGAAAAGCTTAAAAAAAAAAAAAAAAAAGCTTTCCGTTGTCCGTTGTCTGGCCTTGCGACTGGCAACTTCGGGATCTTTCATAACCTTCTCAGGTAATGGAGGTAATGGAATTGTTCTCTGGGGTCGTTCATCGAACGCAAAAATTATTTTCACTCTCGAAAAAAAATAAAAAATCAATACGGACCATACCGAACGCTGGCCGTGAAACTCACTGTCAGGAGCATTTCCGGAGTCTTTGAATCCTGACGTTGGCGTCATTGTATAAGTCCGTGTGTTTTTTACGCGCTTGAGAAGAATGACAGTTGAGCTACCGGTGGAGCCCTGCGTACCGAGCGATAGCGAAGTCTAACTTCATTGGTCAGTCAGTCGACTTGTGCGATAAGCTCCCGCTTCTAGTGTGGGCTTTACCGGCCACAGTCGAACGACTCAAATTGTTAATGTTTACACCTTGATGACGACTAATGTTTATGTACCAAATGGGAAAATAATGCTTTTTTTTCAACTTTAGTGAACGATCCTGCCGTTTTCTCTTATCTCTGTTTTCTGTTATCCTCAGGCATCTTTTTTTTTTTTCTTTCTTTCTTTTTTTTTTGGACAACATGCTTGTGGTTTCATATTTTTCAATTTTGAAGGTTTTCATGGTGTATCTGAAATGATAATAGATGTGTAAATCTTGTATAAGTTGTCTGTCAAGTCTCTATTGTAGTTCCAACGTGTTGTGTTTCCTAATTTCTATAATTTCTAGAAATTTCCTGTTGTGTGTGTTGATTTCTTGGTGTAAAATTTTTGGGTTGTGCGAATCTAGTTTATGTGAAAGTTCTTTGGCGTGCTGCGACAGTGATGTGAGAGTTGTGTTATATCTGTTAAGCTGCGGTCATGTTGTTTTAGTATTTCTTTCAAGTATTATCGTTTTTATTTTCTTATTACTATTGTTTATCATTGGGCATCAACTACCGAAGGTTATTAATTCTTGTTTGGTAAGTAATACGTAATACCATTACCATTTTTCCACGCAATACCATTTATATTTCCTCAAACTAGAGCCATTTAGCACTAATTTATCTATCACACCAAGTTACAAGTAGGGGAGCGCGGGGCATGTTGTCACTAGGGGTAAGTAGGCACCAATGTTCTAGAACTTCCTCTTGTGGTGGTAGTGAGCAGGAGAGAGCAGGTTCGTAACCTTCAGAGGGTCCTCTATCTGTGACAAGAAATTCGGTTGGTTTGGGGTACGGGTGGTGACAAGAGGCTTGAAGAACTGTTTTTTGTCCTAGAGAGTAAAAATTGTTCATCCTTGTTGCCTGAGTAATGTGATGGAGCCAAGTTCAGTGGCCCATTTGAATCAGTAGGACTTAACGTATATAGCCCACGATCCGTTTTTTTCGTTTTCCGGTTTGCACAAGTTTTAGTCGACTCATTTTTAGTGCATTTCATTCAAAAAATGCACTATTGGTCTCGCCCTGATGGTCGCACATATGGGTTGTGATACTTTTTTTTCACGTTTCAGAACCCCTAGAACACGAATCCGAGGTCGGTTCGATTTGCTATATATATATATATGGTCCCTCGCTTGTTAGCACGATCACGGTCGCAATTTTTGACTTAGGGCAACCAAATTTGGTCTAAAAATCAATAGCGTGAATATCTCGGACGAGTTCGTGATCCAGATGAATCGGTCCACGGGAACGGTGTGAAAGAGGGGTTTGAATTAGTTGAAAATTCGCTACCGCACGGCTGTTGCTGCAATTGCCCCCAAAAGTGACAGGAGTAATGAGAAATGAACGCGCTTTCGTATGAGACCCTTGTGAACCAAATCCGTTGATATGGCAGGGGAGTTCTCGGCGGAGGGGAGCTATTAAATTAATCCTATGCCTTACTGGACCACCCAATCACCAAAAAATTTCATTGACATTGTATTTTGAGCCGTCTCTTTTATTTGATTTGCCTACAGCCTAATAAATCTTGAGTAAAAAATCCTGAGATGGGCAAAAAGGGAGGAACAAAAAAGAGTTTAAAAAAAAATTGTTTCGGATTCGAACCCAGGCACTCCGCATTCCGCAATCGTGAAATTGTGACATACCATTTAACTGATCTGAAAATTAACGTAATCTGAAAAAAGTTTTGTTCCGACAGCAGCCTGTCGGGAAAAGTGCATTTCATTCATGCGACAATCGAGTCGAACCTCATAAGTTAGAACGATATCAATCAATTATGAATGAAATTTAGGCCGGGATAAATATTTTAATTGCAAACAACTCCTCTAACAAGAGTCCGCCTTCCCATATCGTATAGGCAACCAAACCTTTTCATTTTCATAATTTTGTTCCCCCTCAGTTGGTGCCAAAAAAGGGGCCTGCGGTAAAAAGAAACACGATTTTATGATTTTGACTTTCTATACCACGGCCTAAATGTCATTCATAATTGATTGATATCGTTCTAACTTATGAGGTTCGACTCGGTTGTCGCATGAATGAAATTTTCAAAATGGAGTAGTGGGGTAAGTTGGCTCTATCAAAATGGGGCACGTCGGCACTAGTGCAAACTTAACCTCTGACTAGTCCTGTCTTCTCTGTTTTCGTTATTGCGCTTTTTAATAGTTTCATTACATTACTTTTCGGACTCAAATTGGTCGGAAAGTCAAAAAAAAAAAAAAATTATATAAGGGTATCATACCCGATGATAACATTATAAGGAAGCGTGCTGTGGAAGTTCATCTCATCCATAAAATCAGTTTGACTGATGCGCCCCATCAGTTCAGCATTCCATGGAGAACCTTGGCACGCTACTGGCCGAATCGTATGCAAAAAAATGGCAGGAAGAGAAGACCGAAGAAGTGCCTAATGTTAGAGGCTACCGCTCCGTTGGTAGACGTGTAGTGTAGGTGTTTGTGCAACTTCCCTGTCCAACGTTAAGGCCATTCCAATATTTGGATCTACAGTGTCCATATTTGGGCTACAATTTTGTGGCAACAGTTTTTTAATGACAATTTTAAAGCAGAATTCTTTGAAATTTGGTAAACGGGTGTGCTGGTCTTTACAACTATCATGAGGCGTTGTCCTTTTTTTTCCATAGGTGTTACTCTTGAAACCATTATTTTTATAAAATTATAAAATAAACCCTACCTAATTGCCCCTAATGGGTGGTGGCACAGGAAGTTGACACTAAAGCCAACTTACCCCACTGAAGGGGTAAGATGGCACCGGTGATCTATGGGGAGAAAAAAATGTATACCCAAGTTGGAAATTAATAAAAAAATTCGGAACCAACAGGGTTTTATAGCCAAGATGTGAAGGAAGCCAACCCATTTTCCAGATTTTTGAAATCACTGTTCACTAAAAAACTAAAAATAAAAAACGAAAATTGGTGCCAACATGCCCCGCGCTCCCCGTGACGTTCAATTCAAAGCAACGTTCTCAAGTCAACAGTCAAAGGTTTCAAACAAACTTAGTGGATGAAACAGGGACGCCATTCCTTAAGCCGGATTATTTCGAGTTAGCAAAGCAAATTTTCACAGTTTAAATTCAACCGGAAGATTATTCGCGTATTTCGTTGACAATTTAATCCTCTTTATTAGTCAACCAAAAAAAAACATCTGTATTCAATTAGCTTATACTGTACCTTTCACGTAATAAATGCCGAATTTCTACAATAACTATTCCACGGGAATTAGTAAAAAAATCTAATGGACAAACTAAAATGGGTGTCATTTCGAGAAAAAAATTCAACATCCGGCAATCACCCTTTCCCCAGTTGCCGTTTTCATTTTTATGATTTTTTTTTTTTTTTTTTTAAGCCTCGCCACCCTTGATGAGACGGAAAACGAAAAGCGTCGGTCCAATTAACAGTAACAATTAGCAAACCCTTCATCGCTGAGAGTGAGTAGAGGGGTAGCAGGCCTTTTCCACTTTTCACTGGGTCTCATCCCCTGCGAAGCTTTTTTCCACAGTGGAAAATGGCTAATAAGAGAAAAAGCATCAACGGTGCTGAGGATGGGGGGGATGAAGAGCCGGAGAGATTGTCTGGCTTTTCACGCTCATGAGTGGGCGCGGCTTCTTGCAGCTCTATTAAAACACCTCCCCCGCCTCCGCAACACAGGCCACCGCCACACGCTTTCCCTTATCATTACTCGCCCCATAGCCCACGGGGGAGCCGTCTTTTCAGAAAATTAGCTTTTCAAGACTCTGGCGCAACATTCACCCATGGATATCTCCCGAGCTCATCTCCTAGAGAAAGAAAACTAGGGTGGCGCGGTTGGGAGGATCAGCAATCCAGCTTTAAAACGTTTTTTAAACTGATATCCCGATTCCTCATACCCCTATCACCGACAATATTCCTTTAATGTCTTCATTATTAATATAAAAAGAATATTGCAAACTTTAAAATGAGGAATGAAGCCTAGAAACAGATGCCCCACCATTTACGAGCGAAAGAGACGCTTTCAGTAGCACGAAATGAGAAAATTCCTCCCATTTCTACTATTTTCATTATCATACACAAACACAAAGCTATTTCTTTATGCAGTAAGACACTTTTCAACTTAAGTTTTAGTACAATATGATATGACATAAAGGCACGGTTTCGCAAACTCCAAAGCTCTATGATAAGCACACCCAAAATGCCTCCGACTGTCGTTTCTCCCTCCACAAAAAATGTAAGTTTAAATGAAAAAAGGAAGCCTCATGTTAGAAGACTATACCCGCCCCAAACAAGCCATTCCTGAAAGAGAGAACAAAAAAATGAAACTTATTTAAGCCCCAAGTTAATCAAACTAAAAACCTTATTTGCCTTTTTTTATTCACTTAACCGGAAAATAAAATTATTGTTAGGAAAAGAGAATCCTAAGGGCTGAATATGGCACAGGTTTGGAGAGTGAATACGGATAGGGGGCAAAAGTACTATTTTCCGCCCTCGCTTCACCTTTTCAAATGCTCTCTCACTCCCTAGCTCTCTCTCGTTCTTGTTTGAACATTTTCAGTCATTACCAAGTCAATGGACCGAGAAAAACACCCAGAGAGACAGTGCCAGGCCGTGGGTGGGAGGATGGAGGGGGGAGTTTGAGAAGCAAGAAAACCATTGTCCTTAACCGGAAACTTCAAGCAAGTGAAGTGTAACTTTGGATATTGAACAGTAGGAAGGCTACCTCGAAGAAAAGGTATGAAAAGAAGTTTTTTTCTTCTTTTTCTTCTTCTTGGAATAGGTTTACACTGGGCAATCAGTATAGAGGGGCAAGGTTTCGTTTAATCAACAAATTGGATAGGATTTTATTCCCGTGCTCTTTCAAAAATAGGCAGGAGGGAAAGTTAACATTTTCCCGGGCGTTTCGGATGATTGCAATCCCCACTATCCATTATTGGGCTAGAAAATCACGTTATTCATTGTAACTTTAATGAATCGAACCTTTTTTTTTTCATGTTAATTACAGGATGCGGGTTCGAGTGCCACCCGAGTTTTTAAAATGCGGTTAGGATAGGAAAAGTGTCTGGCCGTTGTGGACACACCACCGCCTTATCGCCGTATTCGACTAGTGATTCGAGCAAAACAAAGAATGAGAAAAAGTCGGTCCCGAGCTCTTCAAATATAATAAGACACCAACAAAAATCAGTGAGTCTCTCGTGGACTCGCCAGGGCAGTGTGCCGGGGCCAGGACTTCACCCATTGCAACTGCTATCAGAAATGAAGGGACAAGAAGTGCAACTCCAGAAAATAAAATAAATAGGTATGTTCTGAAATTCACAAGCAAAATAATACAATTTCATTTGACCTAATCTGTGGCGGATTTACGGGGTGGTTTTAGGGGTTTTAAACCCCCCCCCCCCAGAAGATGCCGCCTACTATAATTTTTGGGCTGTTGAAGGGGGAGGTGAACAGATGATTCCTCGATCCCCCTCCCTCGACTACAAAGCAGCCAGTAGTGGACCAACGTATAGGGGCGAGGGGAGCAGTCCGCAACGGGCTACCATTCAAAGGGGAGCCCGAAAATCCAAAATAGGGATTTTTACGTTTCAAAGCGTTCATTAGTGGCTAATATTGAGAACAAGCGCTCATTTGCCAATGAAATGAGGAAAATTACACAAATTCGAAGTATCTGAAGGTAACTTAGCGGACAAAATACAGATAAAATACGCTAACCCCAAGTTGCTAAAGGTCACATTGAGAAGGCGTCCTAACGTGCTTATCTTGGGGCAAGTATAATACTACTAATATTCATAATAGCACTAATATTCGTAGCGAAAAAGCACCGAATCTTAGCCAAAAAAAAAAAAAAAAAAAAAAAAAAAAAAACAAAAAAAAAAAAATCAATAATTCGTAGCCAAACATTGAGAAAAAAACACTAATTTGTGGCCATAATTAAGAAAACGAGCTGTGAAATTGTATTTAATCACTCAGCAGGCTCAACTATAATATTGAAATAACGCCCATTGGTTTTTCGAGGCAACATCGGGACTGATTCGCTAATTCGCAGCTGAAATTGCGGGTTTTCTGAAAATCCATAAATTCGGGAATAAAATTGAGTAAAAGCAGTAATTCGCGGCTAAAATAAAGAAAATTCATGGCTAAAACTGAGAAAACCTTCAATCACGCAGCTAAAATAGAAAAAAAGTTGAATTCATTGCCAAATTAGGCACAAAACATATACATTTTAGCATTCGATGCAGCTAAAATGAAGAAAGATAAAGAAATTCGGTGATTCGTGTCTGAAATTGAGAAAAGCCCTAACAAACGGCAAAAATTGTGTGAAAGCGCTATAATGTGCTGCTAAAATGAAGGGAAACGCTAAATCAATTATACACTTGTTTAAACCCGCTTAATCACGGCTAAAATTGAGATAGACCTTCAAACCCCCCCATCAGGTAAAGAGCTCATTCGTATTGACAAAAGAGGATTTTCTGAAAATCCATAAATTCGGAGATAAGATTGAGTAAAAGCGGTAATTCACGGCTAAAATTAAGAAAGAATTCGCGACTAAAATAGAGAAAAAGCGCCTATTCGCGGCCAATAATGAGGGGAAAGCGCTAAACCGCATGACTAAGAATTGAGGAAAAACGCTAATTCACGGATACGTTTGATAAAATCCGCTGAGTCATAGGGTTAAAACATGAAGGGCTCACCCAGAAGTATATATGAAGAACTCGGAAGGGGCTCAGAGAACCTTCCGTGAACGCCGCAGTCACCGGCTGCTCCGTCCATGGATACCACCGAGGTCAAACACGACATTGATGGGACCAGGACGTACCTGTGGAGGGCAGTTCTAAGGAGCATACCCGCCGAGGGGAGTTTTTTTAAAAAAACATACCCTCGGCGGGCCGCTAAAGAACACACCCCGGTGCAGGGGCTTATCTTTTCGAGTGCAACGCACTCGGCGCGCGCTAGCTCGTCATCCTTGTCACTCTTGTGCTCAAGGGTCCAGTTAGCGATTATCTCTTATCGCTTCTAAGAAGCGACGACCTCTAACCTTATTAAGAGGAGAGAGCTATCTTCGCAGGATCAGCATTTTCGGGCTTCACACGCCTGATATGTTCCGCCCAGCGAGACTCTAGCTGAGGACCTCCTCAACCTCATATGGTGAGAGGGACTCTAGACTAGACCAACCGATCCAAGAGCGGCACAATAATCCACTTAGGATTCCGTACCTGGGGCGTGTGCCATGCCCCTGCTCTTGGATAGTGGAGGTTAAAAAAAAAAAAAAAAAAAAAAAAAAAAAAAGGGTTAAAACAGAAAAACAGCGTGATGATTCATAGACAATTGAGATAAAATTCACATCTACAGCGGCTAGAGTTGCATGACAAGAAACT
The DNA here is from genome assembly GCA_038030265.1 of Corythucha ciliata. Classification (NCBI taxonomy): domain Eukaryota; kingdom Metazoa; phylum Arthropoda; class Insecta; order Hemiptera; family Tingidae; genus Corythucha; species Corythucha ciliata. The sequence continues at coordinate 23,701,982 of CM075938.1, read as the reverse complement.
TTCGTTCGCTCCAATGAATTGGAAAAAAAACGGTAATTCGCGGACAAATTTGAGAAAATCCGCTAATTCACGGCTGAAATTGAGGAAACGCTGTAATTCGCAGCTTTAATTCTCTGTTGCTGGCCTAACTTCTATCTCTTCTTTATTAATTTTTCTTCTTCTCTCTTCTTTTTTTTCGATTTTCCTTTACGCCAATTATGTTTTCATTTACTGACTGATAAATTATTTTATTGACCAATGATTTTATATGATATAAGAATCAATTATTATTATTATTAGCAATTTTTTTAAATAAGTTCATCGACGTCGAGGTCATTAGGGTATCACCATTATTAATATTATTATTATCAGTTTAACTCGTGGTTTTTAAGTTCATTTTTGTTCAGAGCAGTGTATTTAATAATTGTAATAATAAACATTTAATTGAGTTATAGGTATAAGCGACAATTTGCGGGTAAATTAAACAATTATTCGCGGTTTTAATCAAGAAAATAATAGATCGAGGAGCATTGAGATCATTCGCAGCTAACATGCAAACAAACTCATATTCACGGACCATTTGACAAAATCCGCTTCACGGCTAAAATTGAGGAAAAGCGGTGATTGGCGGCAAAAATTGAGAAATGGCGTTTTTTTTATGGCTAAATTGAAAAAAAAGGCGCTATAATGCACGGCTAAAATAGAGGAAAAGTGCTTATTTGCGGCTAAAACTGAGAAAAACCGCGTGTACTGATTGCCGGCTAAAATTGAGAAAAAGCTGCTAAAATTCAGAACATGCGTTAATCGTATGCTGAAGTTGACAAGAAGCGCTCATTCGCAGCTAACGAAAAAAAAAACTATGAATCGCTGACGAATTTTAGAAAATCCGCTAATTTACTTCTGAAATTGAGGAAACAATGCATATGAAATTAAAATATATATAATTTGGGACTTTATGTCCCCTATGGCAAAGCCCGTTATTTCGGAGGTACTCAGTAATCTGTATGCAACGGTTGGACAATGTCAGCTTTGAACAGAAATGGCAATTCGGGCGTTGTACAACTACTGGCTTTGCTCGAAACATCAATAATAAATTCATCACGTCCAGAGAAAGTACCCCACGCCTCGCGGTCTTGTTTATCGTCACAGTCACTCTCAACAGCTCAACATATTAATAGTTTGAAGAATATATAAACTAATTGTAAGCTGCCTACTCACCCACACACCTACGCGCGTACCAACCCACTTCATTGATACTAATCTGACTTATAGATCTCTTGGAGGTCCTTTGGCTTCGTATGCTATAAACTGTATAAAAGGAAACTTTTCCTCAAACTTCTTCCCCCCTCACTTACTAAAAGTTTGCCCGTTTAAGTACCCTACATGATGAGAACAAGGAATAAATTATTTTCAACTATATTGGAGGGCAGTCGGGGGGGAGTTAAGTATAACAACAGACGCCTATTTTGGAGGCCCAGAACAAAACTTTGGCATGGAATCCTTGAGCTCCGCGTCTCATAAATTAATCATGGACAGTCTATAAACGAGTTTTCGAAGAAACGCAAAGGCCGTAATTGGAAGAACATCCTGCTTATCTGTAAATATCACAGGAAAAATCCCTTCCTAAATTGGAACTGGTGACAGGAAAACTTGAAATTTTTTTCCCGTGCCGGTGTTTTTATACGGGAGGGAGAACGCTGAAAAAAAAAAGAAAAAAAAAAAGCTAATTGCACCGAGGAAAAATGCTGCCACTACATGATTTTGAGAACTTCTGTCGGCACTAGCGAACAAGGATAAAAATCGCCCCAACACAAACCCCAATTCCAACAGCTCTCCTGCCACCCCCTCCCCACCATCAGCACAACTGCATCGGAACACAAGTCTGAGAGAGACGGAGACAATAGTGGACCCGTTCTCCCGTAGAAATTTCCCTCCTCAACAAACCCATTCTAAAATGGGGGCCCTATAGAGAGTCGGTCCACTCTCTGCCGTCACTATTCGTCTGACGCAGCTCACAATTAATTTTCTATTGTAATCAATTTCCATTGTGGATTGGAGAGACTGGTTTGAGTATTTTTCACTCTCTTTGTGGAAGTAGGAATGAGAGAGGGCCAAACGCGGAGAAGGAGGGACAAGTTCTTTCTGGCTATATACCTTTATACAATTCTCTCTAACGCACCTTTCTCGTTTTGAAATGGGTTTTATTCGAGCATTAGGCATAATTGGGAGTGAAATTTGAATTAATCAAGGGAAAAAGAGAGTTCCAAAAATCCCAGATGCATTCATTGTCAACTCCCATCCGATTCATGTGCCTTTCATTACTACAGTTTTCAACAAAATCATAAAATAAGAAAACGAACCCTTTGTCTAAATTTCATTAATTTGTCATTATATGTTATAGGTATAACAATGAATCTTTTCGTTTCATACATAATAGTACTTATCGATTCCTCAAATTTTCATGTTTGAAATAACATTTTCACACTCTAAATTATAGTATATACAGATATAAAATTCGTACGATTTGGAAATAAATGGATTGACCCCAACACACTAAGGCTAGGGCAATCGGCCAGCTAAGCTTCAGAACCTTTTTTTCAACTCACCCCTTTATAGTTACCCCGAGTGCACTTGCTTTAATATTAAACACGGTTGCTTCCCCCTGGAAGGGTAGGGGGGAGGCAGGATGCCAAGATTAACTCGCGACAAACGGTAGAGGGGAGAGGTAGTGGGATGGACACTCTACAGGAATAAAATTAAATTATCAAGTCCCCGAGGGTGCAGAGAAAAGCCGAGAAATGGATGAATTCCTTTTGATGACTATACATATACCCTTCCTCTGCTTGCCAAGGCTACAAATTTGATGTTTTTAATTAAAACGGTATAAATTCGATAGAGCACTCCCCCCCCTCCAATAGGGTTATACATGATTTATTAAAGTTTGAATGATAAACTTCCTTTCAAAGTGACATCCATGCAGTTTGAATGCCTTCCTCTCCACCCCCCACCACTCATCAAAAATGGGAAACATCTTCTCTCCCTGATTTTAACGACTCTCGCCTGCAATTCTCTGTCATCATCTTATACACTTCCGTCTTTCCGCAGCTCCTCCAGATCAAAGGCAGCTCGAAGTACCCCACTTGACGTTTTATAAATACCATTAAAAGCCCATTGATTACACAATGAACTAATGAAAGGAAGCATCCTTGGATTTTCTGACGCGGGGCATCCTTTTTAAGTGCTGTCCTTCTTCTTCTCCCCTTATCATACCGCGACAACAATGCTTGCCACTTTTTCCTAGCCTCGTTTGAATAATTGATTTTCTACTTGTTGTCAATAGTTGAAAGCTAACCTTGCGTCGTTGTCTTTCTAAGTTGCTCGTTTGATCAAAAAAGCTTCGCTTTCAGGAAAGAACGAAAAAAGGGCGCGGTGTGAGGAGTTTCTTTTCTTTAATAATGTTGTTTTCTAGGAAACTGACTTTGAATTTTCTTTCCAATAAAGTCAATGTCAGTTTGGAAAAGCACTAGCATCACCCATTTGTTCATTTCAAATAATGAAGACAAGGGAGTTTTGGAGAAAAGGGGAGAGTATTTGGAAAACATGAAAGACTAGCGACGCCATATTGAACGGGAGATATTCGTATTTATCGCGTGGGTAAATACATGCGGAAAAAAAGTGTTCTTTGTGGGGAAAGGGGAAGGTTTAACCACTGATAATAGCGTTGCTATCAAATTAGAGTTGGCGTGGTCCAGTACAAGAGTGTACACATAAATGAATGATTCAAAAAACCAATGCTTGCTGAAGGGCGTGTAGGAGGACAGAAACCTGCCTTAATTTGGGAACATGAAAGAGAAATAACAAAAAAGAGAGGGAAAACCATATACGAATCTATTTTACTCTACCACTCTTTTTGATTTCCATTAAGTACTTTTGTTGGTTTCATTTTCATAAATTTTCCTTCTCTCTTTTTTATGACAATATGTCAGAACATTTTTCCTCCACATTTTTTTCTCCGTTTCTTTAGTGCAGGGCCCTTTTATACCTCTTTTCCTATTCTCTTTTCTGACTCAATTTCTTTTTATTTCTGCCTGAAGGCAACCAAGTCATTGTCTCGTAAAAAGATTCTCTTCTCCCTCATTCTCTTTCCTATCTTCCGGCAACCACCTTCTTCAAGCCAAAGAAGATTTCGTTTGAAACAAGAAAACTCCCTCTTTTTTTTTTTTATTCTTCACTCCTTCCACCCCCACCACCACATTCTATAAAGCCCCTTTCGAACAGAACAGAATGTGAATAAAATCGGCATTCATAACAAGCAGTCATGCATAAGTCACTCTAAAAACACCCTTCCAAACCTATTTCCCATATCCAAAGAGAAACAACGTAGAAAAGGATGGCGGTGGGACTGAAGGGGGGGGGGTAGTTTTTAGAAAACAAACAGTCAGGGGCGTAGCTAACAAGATCGGACACCCTTAAGAAGATTTCGAAGGAAAAAAAAATGTGGAGGGAGGCTGGACAAATGTACCCACCTACACCTATTTACAGTGTTTCTTCCCAAGGGAATCAATATTCCACGCAGCCATCAAGAAAAGAACGGAGGCACGGACAACAAGATTGAATTTAACGGCTGTCAACAAAATTGACAGTAATAGGTGATTGGTGGAAAGGGGGGAGGGGTTTATGTTTGCTTTGTGATAGTCAAAACAGGTAAAGGTGTCTGGAAGAAGGGCACGCTATGATATGAGAGTGAATACTTTTATATCAATCACCCCCCCCCCTCATAACACCTTCTATGCGAGAAACCATTTTAAAGCATCAACCAATAACGCAAGAGAGAGAAAAAAAATTGTTGACAAAAAATATCATAAGAATGATGTGGACGAGGAAGGAAGAAAATTTACACGCCACAGTCCCCTTTTTTTCGTTCCTGTTGTTGTGAAAATGTGCTTTGAAGATGAAAAGCATTTCCCCCTGTCAGCGTTCACCCTCCTTTTTTTATTTCCTTCTGTTTATAAGTATTTTCCTTAAAAAGTCAAGTCACAAACTCCAGGATGCGATGAGTCTCCCCCTTAGCACTTACCTTGTTCTACCCTTTTGGACTTGTAGCGAGTAACAACCCCTCTGACCTTTTTTTTTTTTTTTTTTTTTTTTTTTTTTTTTTTTTTCATTTCCCAGGTTGCAGTTTATCCTGAAGACAGAGAGCTGTATATGAAGATGAAAATGTTCTATACACAGTGGGAGAGGGAGGGCAGAATGTTGTTCTATGATACTCTGCAGCCCTTGCTATTTCTTTTTTTCTAAGCTCTTCAGAAATATTGCTCCCGTAAGGGTGTTCGCTACAATAACTTCGTAGTGGCGTCCTTAAATTGCGAGCTGTGACAGCTAAGGCATTGAGCCGTAGCCAATCAAAGAGCAACTCGCGTAGGGATTAATTATATTTCATAGGATACAGCTCAAACGCTGAGCTCTGACAATTCTCACATGAGAAGGCAGCTATAAACTGCATAATTCATTTTCTATAACTCACAAAAATAAACAAACGGAAAAAAATTTCTCTACACATACCGTAGAATAACCCCTTTCCCGCTCACTGAAGTCTCCTCCAACGTTTAGAAATGGGCCACTTTCTTGCCCATGGGCGAGAATACTACCCCAGTGCGAGAAAATATTAAAAAAAAAAATCAAATCTGACAAATAGAATTCACCTGTGATAAATAGACCCCGCCCACTTCACCTCGCGACTCTCCAATTTACTATTTCTTCCTCCATATAGGACTTCTTCTAGTAGTAGTTAGGCTGTTTCCGAACGATTTCGTTCGAAATAACATGATCTTATTCATTAAAATTAGACCATAGGCAGACCTTGGTTCTTGGTTTGTTCTTTTATCTTTGGACATTGGTATGTGTAGAGAAAATGCCGTACGATACACGAGCGGAAACAACTCATTTCGGAGCTCGTACGATTATGCCGCCACTCGATTTCGCCTCGAGTCGGCAACTATAATCGTACTCGTTTGGAATGAGCAATTTTCCGCTCTCGTATCGTAATATACAATTCTTAGTATGTATTTGTTTCCGTTTCATTTGTGCCCTGTAAGATGTGAAATGTCAAAATATTAAGGCTCCTTTTCTGCAATGTTTCTCTTTTTCTTTCCTTAAATAAATAAAAAAGTTGTTTGCCACCGAATAAGTTTCCCAATAGGTAGAAATGGGAGAGTGAGAAGAGTTGAAGGGAAAAACTCTCGCAGAAAAGTCTTGAAGGGGGAAAGATAAAAAGCCATAGAGAAATTTACTTTTTTTCTCTCTCTCTTTCTTCCCTCTGAATTATAAACCTTTGGACCCCCGAATTACAGTTCTTACCCCTTCATCATTCACTACATTTCCGCCCCCTTCAACATCTCACTACCTCACCATATTGTTTACAAAAACATGGAACTATGGAGGATGGAGGGCAAAGACACGCTTAGTGAGTGCTTCCGGGAGAGCTCCCATCAGGCTTCTTTCCACACGCCCCCCCCCCCCCAACACCCAACAACACAGTAGCAATCTCTGAGTTTTACCGGCGAAGAAGAAAACTCCCTTTTGGCCCCCCTGTTTAAAAATTAACGATTTCAAACGGATCAGACTCGAAATTAGCTCGGGGATGCTGGGTTACTGCGGGGAAAGAGGGGTGGGGAGGAGATTTAGAAGGGCTAGTATACTTGAAAGGTCGTGATTACTTATGCTGTTGAATAGTTAACGGAAAAATGAGTGAAGTTTCAGGATGATTTTCTTATCGAATCAAATCATTCAGCCATGCTATAATTCGAAAATTCGCAATTAATAGTTTATTCCCAGGTCACAAAATTTCGTAGAATGCTAAGGACGACAGGCGGATTATGAAATAGTTGTGACTTCAAAGGAATTTTTGATCCCGATCCGAGCCACTGGCATATTAAAATATTTTGCTACAATTTACTTAAATGCTAGCTGTCATTCTAAAAGATTGTCATAATTTTCTTGAAAAGTAGGAAACCGTCAGTTAAGCCTTGAGTATCAAGCTCTGAAAGGGCGAGCAAGAAAAAAAACTGCCATGAAAAAAGCTTCGGAATAAATGTTAACCCTTCTATACCCTCCCACCCTATCTTTTACCTTTCAGCCACCTTCGTTCCTTTTTATGTAAATTCTAGTTAAACTAGGACTTGAGAAAGTTTCTCATCCCTTATTCAAATAACCTTCTACGTACACCCTCCCGCGCCACACACCGTCCCCTTCGTTATCCTTTTACTTCACTTTTAGCGTGAAATAACTCCCCTCGCACCAACCCCTTTAACCCACAGCATCACACATCTTACCCCCAAAAGGGAATTTTCTGTCTCTCTCTCCCACCAACCCGTATATACATTCGAAAGGGACCAAGCAACAAACTGGCGAATAGAAAGGCAACAAACTCCGCTAACAAACTGTGTTTTCTCAAAGTCAAGACTCTTAATTACACCGATTTAAAGACGCTCATCAAACTCCTTGAATAAGGCGGGACGCTGGTGAAAGAGGGGATATTTTCTTGAAACTTAGGAGTTTCTCATCGCATTACATACGCCAATTCGTTTTTTTTTTTATTTAATTGCTCCCTTCCTTCTTAGCTCCATCAAGCATTAGTTGTTGTTTTTTTTAATACGAGTTTCTATTGTTTCAAACTTGGCTCGCTGGTGTGGGGAAGGGGTTATTTCCGTGGGATTTTCGCACGAGACTCCACTTTCCACCATCTTGTTACTCGGTTTTTGTGAAGTTGAAGGGGACATCGAACTCTCGATGTTCATTTTTTTTTTGTTATAAATATTGCCACGGTAAAAAGACACTCCAACCCAACAGAGCGCAATATGTCTAGGTTTATATTACAAATTCCGACCCACCCATTGCCTTCTCTATACCGTACAAAGAAAACGAAGCTATCACTTTTGAAACACGTGGAAAAGTTAACGAAATTGAGTCTCGCGTTTCGGTTAAGTGAGCCGAAATTGTAAACGTAGGATGTGTGGGGGTGGGGGAAAGCTTCGAACCGTAACGGAAAATAAAATAACAGAAAAGATGCCATGATATGCTCGCACGTAACAAAAAAAAGTGTATCCCGGGGCATACAAGAAAGGGAAAATAGGTTTGAGTGAGGTTTGTGCGGGGGGGGGGGAGATATTTGATTCAGTCTGGCGTATCGGTAATCAATAGCAAAAAAGAGAAGAATCAAAGGGAAATTGTTTTGATCCCCTCCCCCTCCAGTCCAACCATCTTCCTTCGGGGTATAAGCTTCTGGGGTAATATTTTCCTGTATATCCTCCCCACCCTATCCGTCGTATCAAATGGAAGTATATTCATACTCGGGGCCGTGAAACCAGGACAAGATGCATGACGGTATGGAAGACGGACGTGGTGGTGGGGGGGTTGATGATGGTAAGGCGGTGCGGTGGAGGGAAATTTTTGTTGGGCAGTGAAGGGGCAAACTTGGGGGGGGGTGACGAAAAACTGACTTAAAGGGAGGAAGCCGACGGTCATATTTCATTCGGATAATAGACATAAATTTCCTTCCCAGATAAGAGGAAGAACCATGGGAAAGAATACGCGTTCAGTGTGATACACCATATCAGTGTGAGGATACCCTATCCCCCTTCAGTGTTCCTTTTTAACAGCTATTTCGGGTTTTTGTGTAGCTAAGTGTGTAGCCGAGGACTAAAGGACTCGCAACAGAAATCGAGATGCCAAAATAAGGGCAGCCTCAAACACCGCAGAATTGAAATTTGAGTTGATAGAGTAAACAAGTAAAATTTAGTGGCCTTGAGAGGGCGAGACCAAAAAGTAAAACTTGAGCGAACCGAGAAGAAGTAAAGAAAATTCAACAGAGTAACCTATAGTTGTTCATTCAGTATTTCCCTGGGAAGTTTTCAATTCAATTAATCTCACGACAAAACAAAATCCCTCCTTTTTAGCTATCCGTTTTCTTTATTTTTCTCTTTCCTGTACACACCCTTATGCATTTCCCATGTTTAATCATTAGATACCCCCCATACTGCGACACATGACACATGAACCCCCGACACATCACATGAGTTGTAAAATTCGATACCCATGCACGCAAACCCATCAATTAAGAAATACATTAATACATATAAATAAATAAATAAGAGAAGGCATCTACCTTTTTCCACGGTTTTCAACAAAACAATACTATACCGCGAAACTTTATTTCTATCAATTTTATAGAGGCGTTCGACCGAAAATATATCCCTGATAGGCTTGAAATAGAGCGAGGAACAAAATATTAATTGGTCTCTTTTGCTCACTCTTTTTCCCTCACAGACACAAACACAACCACCACAGAAAATTCATCATTTGTGGAACTCGGAGGAGAAATGTTATAAAAAGAGTGGGTCGTGAAAAGGACACGCAGATACAGATCGCCGTCCCATATTCATGAAAGGGTTAAGGAGTATAGAGGGCGTCAAGAGGGGAAACTTTCCTTCCCGGATGAAAAACTCCGAATAGGGGTGACTTAATCCTATTTTTAAAAAAACACCTCATTAGGGACAAAAAGGGTAGAAGGGATAAAAGATAGTATAAAGCAGGGGCTGAGAAGCTGAGAATGAAGGACAAGTGAGAGGCTTTACAGAATGAAATACCTATATTATATGGGAATAAGGAAATGTTTGAGATTACCAAATCCTGTAGCCTATAAATTAAAACAGGAGCACGTTCAATTCATACAGTAATAATAATAATTATTATTATTAAATTATGATGATAATAATAACTTTTAAATTGTTAGTAGAAGCGCTTAAACTACGAGAGTTAGTGGATAAAGCATGCATAAATCTGTAGCCGTAGGAGCCTCATTTGGTTTCCCAACTGAAACCAAATGCTGAAGATGGCGAGCAGCCGAAACCGGTCCGTTTTTGACGAAACTTAACAAGAGAAGACAGACAATGTAGGCTCCACGGCTCCAGATTTATGCATGCTTTATAATAATAATAACAATAACAAGGCCAATGATCTTGATATCGACGCCTTTGGGGTGGCGGTTTTAGTAGGTAGCCCCGTCTTGTTGGGGAGTCCCACACCTCGCGTAACCAGCATTTCCTCCGCCCTTATAAAAAAAAAAAAGATTCGCTTTAACAGAATTCAATTAAGAACCAGCTGATGAAGGCGTCGAGAGTAACTCACGTTAGTTGAGTTGAACTCTCCGAGAGTGCCAGGATGCCCTTCCCGAAAACTCGCTGACCCGTTTAGACTGGCGAGTTAAGCTCTCGAGAGTACTCACGAGAGCAAAAAGCTCTCAAATGTAAACGCAGCTCAATAACTTTAAATGATGATGCCTCAATAAAAAATAATAATGCAATAATAATAATGCCACGTAAATGGCGCAAAATGACCATGTGGCCGATGCGCCAAAAAAGTTAGGACCAACTACAACCCAAATCGAATCTATGTGCGAAAGAATGTTTTTTTTTTTTTTTTTTTTTTCCCCGAGTAATCTTAGGTCCAAGTGCAAAATCTGGCCCGGAAGGCATATTTACAGCGGAAAGACGTTCCAGAAATCCAATCTACACGGAAAAACCGGGCTGATATTTTTAAGTGAGATTTGCTCATGGCTACAGCCAGCATTACTTTGACACAAGCAAAAATCAAAAAAAACCTCGTTACTTCATAAAGGAAGGCGCAGTGAAATTTCCCTCAGCGCGCAACGAAAATTCAGTAAAGTACTTGTTACTCCTTCAGCACTGTACGGAATAATCCACCCAAGAGTATAATTTATAGTTCCCACGACAGAGTTTATTGTACGGCCTTGTAAGGATTGTAGTGGCAAAAAATATTAAGTACTACTGTGACAGGCAAAGCTCGCGTTGCTATATGGACATTGAATATTATGCCGTGGTCCAACAAACCATTGATGTCACCACTGTAAAAAGAGATGCGTCCCCTTAGTATCGGATAAGAAGGGTAAAAAGTAGTGCGTCCAAACACACGGTTAGTTGAGGGTTGACTTTGTAAAAACTACTGGTCTCCCCAGTAAAAAGAACTAGGTTGACGTGGTAAAAGTGACTTGTGCCCCCTTGATGTTTCTTTGTGTACGTCTTCCTTCCGTTGGTACAGGTAAAAGTAGAGGGATAATCTTCTTAGTGTGGTGACTTGCCCGGGCCTCATGCCTCATCAGCATTTCAGTTCTCAGTGTCAGTGCTCCCTCCCAGTTTCGCGAGTCGAGTTTTGTCTTTTGTGATGAATTTAATGGACTGGAATAAGACTCAAGTGAAAGCGGTAAAGCTAAAGGCAAGGATTACAATTTTTCTATTGTGTTAAAATCCTGTTATGTGTTAAGTCTGCAAAGGAATTATTTGCTGATAAGCACAGTGGAGCCTTAATTAACCTACTGAGGCATCATGGCCAGCGGTGGTGCGTCCACAGCCATTTCTAGGCTCGGGCAGTTGAGTTCTCAAAAAGCCCGCCCAGCATTTTTTTGCCTTTTCATATTTTTTGTTCCTTCGCCAGCCCTGATACTTACCATTTCAAGCCTCTAACCGAGTTTCCATTGTACTTACAATATGACAATTACACTCGTGCAGCGATATCAAGAGCCCTGTTTTCTCTCGTCCACGGAGTACCACGTCCTCGCAGTAAATATCGCCAGAAAAAGTTTTTCAGTGTAGACTAAGCTTAATAAAAAATAAAATATTGGCGATTGTTGCTATCACTAGCGGCGCTAGTGTCGTGTGATAATGAAACCGGTACTCCCTACAAAATGTTGAATGATAATAAGTTTTGTGTTTTTGTAAAGTGTTTTTTCGGGGTCAACGTCCGTAACATACCGGGAAAAAAGTAGTCAGTTCGCCTAACGTGGCAAGCTCCCAAGTCTTTCGGCGGTCGACTTTCTCCCAACACTGGGCTAATTGATAGCCCACCGTTTAAGGGGGAACTGCAGTGATGATTCCTCGACCCCCTTCCAATCATGCCACGTCCACTACTCGGCATACATTTTCTGGCCTTATTTCTGCACCCATCCTGGTTTTTAAGGACTCGTTCTAATCTTCAGGAAATTCCGCATATGCAGTAGTTTTTCTTTTTTCAAATAAGTCGAAAAAAAACCGTGAAATTACAAGGTAAAAGTTCAAGGCGAATTTAAAATAACTTCTGGGATGAAATTTGAAAAAAGGAAAACTACTGCATACGCGGAATTTCCTGAAGATTAAAACGAGTCCTTAAAAACCAGGATTGGTTCAAAAATAAGGCAAGAAAATGTATGCCGAGAAGTAGGCAAGGGATGATTGGAGGGGGGCCGCGGAATCACCCGTGCAACTCCCCCTTAACCCTCAATTTTTGGGAAACAATGAAACGGCAATGTTGTGTTATGTTGTGATTCACCTTTGAGAGACATCCCACGAGCGCCTCATCATTTCTTTATTGGTGCTCGCCAGCTCACCGTTTCATTTCAGTGCTCAGAGAACGGTACGGGTTCAGCAAAATGGTCGAGGACGTTTTTGAATCGGTGTTTTCGAGTTTTCTTGTCCCAACAAATATCCAGGAGTGAAAGTTTCTGCGCACACCGCGTACACCCGCATAACCGTCTTGATTTCTTGATTCGGTGAAGCCAAAAGTCGAGGCCTCCTCGTCACCGTCGGATTGTTTAGCCGTAGTTCACAATAAAAAAGTGTCACTGACCAGCATTTTTGATACATGAACTTCCTCATTATAGAAAACCAAGGTGACTAAACTTTCTATAGGTGCCGCAGATCTTCGGCCATTACTGTCCTTCACCTACGTCACGAGCAGTCCCAACCGCCTTTGCGCTGGACCCAGTACATTATTAATTGTTACTGGGTTGTGATTTTTGAGAAATCATAAACTTCAATTTCAAAATTAACATGCTCTGCTGCTCTAGGGTGAGCAATCGGGAGCAAAGGACTGCTGGTGACGTCAGTCTCCACACCCCTCCCGACCGATGGACAGGGGGAAATCTGCGGCACCTATAGTAAAGTTTAGTCACCTTGATAGAAAACCTTTGTTATAGTTTGTTGTCAAACGGCAACAACAAAATCACATGGAGAACCGGACTCAATGTTTCTCTGAAATGCCACCAGATATCGTATCACTTAGCTACAATCGCCAATTTTCCAAAAGTAAGGCCCGTATTCAGAAATCAACCTTAACCTTTACGCCTCCTTTAAGTAGGGGTGAAATCGGTCCAGTCCGGTCTTTACTTAAAGACCGGACCGTACCGAAAAATAATAACGTCTGAACCGGACCGAAAAAAAAAAGGACTTGGACCGGACCGAAAAGGACCGATTTTATTTTGAGTCTTGAATAAAATATCGCTGGAAAACGTTCACTATATTCGAAACAAAGTATATAAAAGTAATAATCCTTGGTTCACAAGCTCTATGTATGCATTTTGTGGACTATTTAACCCAAAAATGCTTTAGAAATTTGCAGCACGTTTACATCCGATCCAAAAGTGGGGGCAACAACGGGATTGCCCCTAATAGGCTAGTAGAGCTAGTCAAATCGCTGAAAACTGCAGTATGGGGAGGCTGGATATGGATAAAAGTATAGGTGTTACTCCGTAGGAGGGTTTTCTAAATCCCCCCCCCCTTTACAAGGTCTCCGATCGACCCTTTGATGGTTGTGTACGTCACGGCATTCCATTTAAACGTACTCGAGACATTAGAAGCACGCAGTTCCTAGACGAAACGAATCCACATAACAATTTTCTGTTTTTCTCTGTATGCCAATTAAGGACCGACTTTTTTCGGGTCAGTCCTCACAAGAAGACCGGACCGGACCGTAATTATTCACAGCCCGGACCGAAATAAAATTGCTGGGACCGGACCGAGGACCGGACCGAATTCGGTCCCGTCCGGGCTAAAGACCGGGACCGGTTTTATCCCTACCTTTAAGCTCTTCAAAACAGATGAGAGAGATGACGGCTTTGTAAAGGCGAGTTTCTGAATACGGCCCTAAAACTCGTTAATTTTTTTTTTGTTCAAAGTAAAATTGACTAACAACTGAACGCTAAATCAGTCTAAACTAACTTTGTAAACTTATATCCTTTTGGTTAAAAATTGCACCACGATAATCGGAATACACCGTAGGCAGTAAACTGAGGAGTCGATGTTCGCAGCTGATTTAACCGAAAACTCATCTTACACAATACAAGGAAACGGTTCGGAGGGGGGGGGGGGAGTCGGGCTACTGGAAATCTGACGCTCCAATCTTTATTGCTAATACATTTCAGAGGAAACCCCTTCACACTACCATCCAGATAGCAAGAAACCCCAGCCCCTTTCCCTTCTCGCCGAATACACTCATTCGCCAACCCCACGACACACATCTTAGACACGGGACGCTCGCCCTGGATATGTAGCGGAAACTGGCAATATCAGTTCCCCCTGCACCCCTTCATCCTTATCGACCCAAGAACCTTGCCACCGCCCATCATGGGTCTCGTCCATGAATTCTGAGAAGATATTTGCCTCGGGGATCACAAAAGCTTCTAAAGATGGTGTTTTGTATCAAACCGTTCATCTATAGGAAGCGCTGCGGGACGATGTTGGTAGGAAGAGGGTATTTTCTTTCGTTTCTATCGTTATCACACCAGTTGTGAAATATTGGATGACGCCCTTTCAGCAAATGCGACTTTTGGCTATGGGGTTTTGTCTACAGTCTTTTTTCCCCCGTGGGAGAAAAATTTATGATTCTGGGCAATAATATTTAACTGTGTTGGCCACTGTAATGAATAAAAACGGATCTATAAGATAAAAGTTATTCTTCGTGGCAAAGAACGCAAGTTATACGACAATACGATAAAAAGACAAAACTGAAAGTGAGTTATTCGTGGAGTAAAAACTTCCAACATCAGAACAGGGTTTTGTCTCATGAACTTTCTTCTGCACCTAGCCTTATTCTATCCTTCAAAAGAAGCGGACTTTATCCAAGACCAGTTTCCCCCACCCCATCTATCAACACAGTTTTTTTTTCTTCCTATCGCTTTTTTATTCACTTCGAGGCGGCTACCGCACCTGTTGGGGTCTGGAATGAGCTCATTCAGCCTGTGAACAAAAAAAAAGCCTGGTGCCCTCATATGAGGGTGACAAGAAGAAGTTGGGGAAGTCTTCGGTTACTCCGCAGGACTGAGTGTAGGCTCATTGCGTAATTTATGGTCTTGAGAAACACAAAAAACTGGACGAGAAACTCGACTTTGTAATCAAACAAAACTACTGTAAAAAATGGGAGGCAGCAGTCGGCAGCCTGTTGCACGGTAAAGTTAGAAAATCGAATCCTTTACTTATACATGGACAAATTTTATCCTCCTTTATAACACACCGTGATTTAACTGTTTTGGCTTCTTTCGCAAGTCACGTGAAAGTTTTTTTTTTTTACTCAAACAAATATTTTTTCAACTTCTTCTTCTAATAAATCGGCGGAAAAAACCAGGGCAAATATGTGGGATAAAAAGAGTAAAGGAGAGGGCAAACGTGCTCCAACGTGGGCAGCCGCAAACAGGCTTGCCGCCTGCTGATGTTTTTACCGTAATAAATAATTAAAAGTGACCGAGCAATCAGATCCAATTTTCCTATAACCCGTTCCTACTCCTTTTCAGCCTTTGAATAGATGATAAAAACTGAATAAATCCTAATCCCTCGAATAGAAGTATTCTACTCCGATAATACAAATCTAATCAATCCAACAAAGGTGGTGTGGCTGGCAGGAGGGGAGAAAAAAAAAAATACTGTCAAGCGAAAGAGTGGCAGTTAGAAGGATTCTTATGGGAAATCAATTATGCTCTGCTTTCAAACACTGGAATGGGACACCGGGGAAAGATTGGGGTATGAATGAAGGGGTGGGACCTATTCTCTTTTATGCGTTTCGAAAAGCGTAAGCCTAAGCCAAACCATAAACTCCCATTAGGCGATTTAAAAGTAAGCCAGAGATTTTTCGGGGAAGATGTGCTGAACACATCATTCCGTCGGTAAGCATGAGCAAAAAAGTGTGTGTGTGAGAGTGCGTATAAACATTTGGAAACCGAACTAAGTTGAATGCAACAGAATCAAAATAATTAGTGTTAATGCTGGTACAGCAATTATAAGCCATAGATCTCACCCCCGCGCTTTATTCGACTCTGTTATAATCTAAATTAAACGGGCAAAATGTTGTTTAAAAAAATCCCAGCCCACACCATCACACCACAACGAACAAAATGAAGAGGTTATTACGAACAGAAGAGTTTCTAACAGAGACAGTTAACGTCATTATAACGTGATTACTAAAAAACTTCTTTATCAAAAGGAGAGATCTGAGGGAATAAAAGATTGTTTGTTTTTTTTTTGTCAAGAGGTCGAACGCGGTTAGTGGGGGAGGGAGGAAGAGGATTCGTGAAGACGGAAAGATGCTACGGCATCAAAAGCACATCACTAATGTTCTGTCTTTTTTTTTGTTTTTTTACTTTTTCCAACAGTGACAGCAACAATGCTAAGAAATATGACTCACCTCACTATTACACCACAATCCAGCACAAGCTACCACGACTTTCGCCCCCGTAGTACCGTATTAATAAATCAACCAAGGATATTTTCTTTGAACTGGAGCAATAGTCATTAATAAAAATTAATGAAGTGAATAATTATATTTTTCATATCTACCCATTAAGAGATCCCTTAATGACCCTTAACGTCATAGCAAAACAATGAATCACTTTTTTTTTTTTTTAATGCAAAAAAACTCTAGTTTGGGGAAAAATTTAAATTAGATAGGTAGAAGGGTTTTCTACTTACGAATTAAATTCAGATTAGAACAGGAATATGAAGAAAGGCCTGTGAAAGGACTTACCTGAAACAAAATTGAAAACAAAAATGTTAAAAAATATCGGCATTTAACGAGCAAGTTCTACACGGTTCAGCCGTTTCGCTGTCCGCCAAATAAAACATAGAGCCACAATAAACTAGGTATGTCGACGTATTCTTCGCAAATCGCAGTGCTGCTCCCTTTTCCAGAGGAGAAACAAGCTGGGGCGAAACCGATGCATGGTTTCTAACGTGTCTAATACAGAACATTTGGGTGTTGAAAGGGCTAAACCAGCGAACTTTATTTTTCAAAGCACCAAATCAGTGAAATTTCGGTTTAAAGGAGGTCAAAGCAGCAATAATGCGAGCTACCGATGTAACCAAGACCGTGAAGAAGAGGAAGGTGAATCGGGAATCATCTGTTTTATCTCGCCGGATGGCTTCCCGAATAGCAAACCCACGCGAAATTGAATTCTATGAAGTTTAAATCCGTAAATTTTTTGTTTTAAAGGGGCTAATCCCGCGAAATTGAATTTTGTGAATGTGCCAACTCCGAGAAATTTGGATTTAAAGGGGCGAAAGGATATTTCGGGGCAGACTCTTGCTATTCCCAAAACTGGAATGACCAGCTTAGTCGACAGCTCATGTGATTGATATTAGAGAGGAAGTATGATTCGTGAAATTGGGTTTGGAAGAGTAAAATCGAGCGAAAATCCTCTGTAAAATTGGAGTTGAAACAGCAAAAATTACGAAGTTTGTTTCTTCGATGTTACCAAATTTTTCTAATTGGCCGAACCTATGCGGAACTATAATTTCAGAACAAGCCAAACCCACGTAATTAGGTGAATGAAATAGCCAACATCTGTGAAATTGGGGTTTGAATGAGCGCATATTCTACGAACTTAGAGTTGGAAAGAGTGAAAATCCGCAAAACTAGTAATTTGTAAATGAGGGTCAAAATAGACCCTTATATTATATTAGAATGAGCCAAATTCCTGAATTTGGTTTTTGAAAGAGCCAATTAATTTCATCATATTGTCTTTAAAGATGCCAAGTTTCAGGCCGGTCGTCTACTGGAAGCGTTTTCGAGCGGCGCTTCAACGCACTACAACGAGCGACATCGAGCGTACATACAAAAGGACATAAATTGAATTCATTGCTGCTAAGCCTGCTGTGGACGATGTCACATTCAATTTGAGGCTGTGGGATGTACGCTCGTTATAGCGCCGCTCGAAAACGCCTCTAGTGGATGGCTGACATCAAACCTTTGGTTATAAAAATCCCCATCGAAATTGTGGTATGAATAAGCCAAAACTATGAATTTTGATTTTTCGTCGTTCGTTTTTCACCAAATTAGTTTTTCCAATCAGCCAGACCAACGAAACTCTGATTTTATATAGAGTCATCCTGTTACTTTGTAGAGCCCTGAGGTAGGAAATAAATTCTCGGCAATAACCAGCTCGGCAAGCTGTGGTTTTTGTTTTCTGTGAAGGCCATCGTCCCAATATTAAGAATGGGTAGTTGGACGGCGAGACTGCCTTTCATTTCAACTATTGTAGAGTGAGGGGCTTGGTGTCACACTTTATTAAGGGGAGGGGGGATTTTGAATGGAATGAAGAAATTGGAACAGTTTTTTTTTGTTTAAAAAAATGTTTAAGCGCTTTCGAAAACTTAACAGGGAGCGTTTGCCCACTTGCCCAGGGGAGCAAGTACAAGGGGTGTTATAATTTTAACACGGCGGCGTTATCCTGCCACAATTAAAGTGGTTGTCACGTGGATACCACTCAACGTGACAGGTGCCCTTTTTCCCACCCTGGTGACAGGTGAGTATGCCATACTCACTTTCCCTGATTTTCATGATTTCAAGCATTTACAATCTTGTTCCGCGATTCTTGAGTTGTCGCCGACTTTATAACCACACCGAAAGTTTTTAAATGTATACGTGATCAGTGATAAAAATTGTGCAGTAATTTAAAATCTAAAATTAACCTTCTTTACTACGATGATGAACGGAATTGCTGGTTTATTTCACATCATTTGGGCGACTCGCGTTATTTTGCTGTAAGAGGAGAAAAAAAAAAATACTGTCAAGCGAAAGAGTGGCAGTTAGAAGGATTCTTATGGGAAATCAATTATGCTCCGCTTTCAAACACTGGAATGGGACACCGGGGAAAGATTGGGGTATGAATGAAGGGGTGGGACCTATTCTCTTTTATGCGTTTCGAAAAGCGTAAGCCTAAGCCAAACCATAAACTCCCATTAGGCGATTTAAAAGTAAGCCAGAGATTTTTCGGGGAAGATGTGCTGAACACATCATTCCGTCGGTAAGCATGAGCAAAAAAGTGTGTGTGTGAGAGTGCGTATAAACATTTGGAAACCGAACTAAGTTGAATGCAACAGAATCAAAATAATTAGTGTTAATGCTGGTACAGCAATTATAAGCCATAGATCTCACCCCCGCGCTTTATTCGACTCTGTTATAATCTAAATTAAACGGGCAAAATGTTGTTTAAAAAAATCCCAGCCCACACCATCACACCACAACGAACAAAATGAAGAGGTTATTACGAACAGAAGAGTTTCTAACAGAGACAGTTAACGTCATTATAACGTGATTACTAAAAAACTTCTTTATCAAAAGGAGAGATCTGAGGGAATAAAAGATTGTTTGTTTTTTTTTGTCAAGAGGTCGAACGCGGTTAGTGGGGGAGGGAGGAAGAGGATTCGTGAAGACGGAAAGATGCTACGGCATCAAAAGCACATCACTAATGTTCTGTCTTTTTTTTTGTTTTTTTACTTTTTCCAACAGTGACAGCAACAATGCTAAGAAATATGACTCACCTCACTATTACACCACAATCCAGCACAAGCTACCACGACTTTCGCCCCCGTAGTACCGTAATAATAAATCAACCAAGGATATTTTCTTTGAACTGGAGCAATAGTCATTAATAAAAATTAATGAAGTGAATAATTATATTTTTCATATCTACCCATTAAGAGATCCCTTAATGACCCTTAACGTCATAGCAAAACAATGAATCACTTTTTTTTTTTTTAATGCAAAAAAACTCTAGTTTGGGGAAAAATTTAAATTAGATAGGTAGAAGGGTTTTCTACTTACGAATTAAATTCAGATTAGAACAGGAATATGAAGAAAGGCCTGTGAAAGGACTTACCTGAAACAAAATTGAAAACAAAAATGTTAAAAAATATCGGCATTTAACGAGCAAGTTCTACACGGTTCAGCCGTTTCGCTGTCCGCCAAATAAAACATAGAGCCACAATAAACTAGGTATGTCGACGTATTCTTCGCAAATCGCAGTGCTGCTCCCTTTTCCAGAGGAGAAACAAGCTGGGGCGAAACCGATGCATGGTTTCTAACGTGTCTAATACAGAACATTTGGGTGTTGAAAGGGCTAAACCAGCGAACTTTATTTTTCAAAGCACCAAATCAGTGAAATTTCGGTTTAAAGGAGGTCAAAGCAGCAATAATGCGAGCTACCGATGTAACCAAGACCGTGAAGAAGAGGAAGGTGAATCGGGAATCATCTGTTTTATCTCGCCGGATGGCTTCCCGAATAGCAAACCCACGCGAAATTGAATTCTATGAAGTTTAAATCCGTAAATTTTTTGTTTTAAAGGGGCTAATCCCGCGAAATTGAATTTCGTGAATGTGCCAACTCGAGAAATTTGGATTTAAAGGGGCGAAAGGATATTTCGGGCAGACTCTTGCTATTCCCAAAACTGGAATGACCAGCTTAGTCGACAGCTCATGTGATTGATATTAGAGAGGAAGTATGATTCGTGAAATTGGGTTTGGAAGAGTAAAATCGAGCGAAAATCCTCTGTAAAATTGGAGTTGAAACAGCAAAAATTACGAAGTTTGTTTCTTCGATGTTACCAAATTTTTCTAATTGGCCGAACCTATGCGGAACTATAATTTCAGAACAAGCCAAACCCACGTAATTAGGTGAATGAAATAGCCAACATCTGTGAAATTGGGGTTTGAATGAGCGCATATTCTACGAACTTAGAGTTGGAAAGAGTGAAAATCCGCAAAACTAGTAATTTGTAAATGAGGGTCAAAATAGACCCTTATATTATATTAGAATGAGCCAAATTCCTGAATTTGGTTTTTGAAAGAGCCAATTAATTTCATCATATTGTCTTTAAAGATGCCAAGTTTCAGGCCGGTCGTCTACTGGAAGCGTTTTCGAGCGGCGCTTCAACGCACTACAACGAGCGACATCGAGCGTACATACAAAAGGACATAAATTGAATTCATTGCTGCTAAGCCTGCTGTGGACGATGTCACATTCAATTTGAGGCTGTGGGATGTACGCTCGTTATAGCGCCGCTCGAAAACGCCTCTAGTGGATGGCTGACATCAAACCTTTGGTTATAAAAATCCCCATCGAAATTGTGGTATGAATAAGCCAAAACTATGAATTTTGATTTTTCGTCGTTCGTTTTTCACCAAATTAGTTTTTCCAATCAGCCAGACCAACGAAACTCTGATTTTATATAGAGTCATCCTGTTACTTTGTAGAGCCCTGAGGTAGGAAATAAATTCTCGGCAATAACCAGCTCGGCAAGCTGTGGTTTTTGTTTTCTGTGAAGGCCATCGTCCCAATATTAAGAATGGGTAGTTGGACGGCGAGACTGCCTTTCATTTCAACTATTGTAGAGTGAGGGGCTTGGTGTCACACTTTATTAAGGGGAGGGGGATTTTGAATGGAATGAAGAAATTGGAACAGTTTTTTTTTGTTTAAAAAAATGTTTAAGCGCTTTCGAAAACTTAACAGGGAGCGTTTGCCCACTTGCCCAGGGGGGCAAGTACAAGGGGTGTTATAATTTTAACACGGCGGCGTTATCCTGCCACAATTAAAGTGGTTGTCACGTGGATACCACTCAACGTGACAGGTGCCCTTTTTCCCACCCTGGTGACAGGTGAGTATGCCATACTCACTTTCCCTGATTTTCATGATTTCAAGCATTTACAATCTTGTTCCGCGATTCTTGAGTTGTCGCCGACTTTATAACCACACCGAAAGTTTTTAAATGTATACGTGATCAGTGATAAAAATTGTGCAGTAATTTAAAATCTAAAATTAACCTTCTTTACTACGATGATGAACGGAATTGCTGGTTTATTTCACATCATTTGGGCGACTCGCGTTATTTTGCTGTAAGACTCGACAAAATTCGAGTAAAATCAGTGCAAGGAGGAAGTAGGTACTTTCGTAAAGTGATGAAAAATAGTCACTACCCTCATTGAGAACTGAGTAGGTATATTCAGCTGAAACTAGCAGTAAAAGGTCAGGTTCTATTTCCCAGCCTTCTAAGATTGTTTGCCAATTGTTCGAGTCAGAGAAATGGGTTGCAGAGATACGCGCATGCATTCCCCTATGCACCTAAATGGTTTTATGAGGCTGAGGCAAGCAAATTGAATATTTTAAATGATTGAAAGCCCGTTGCTGTCTACTTTGATGCAAAATAGAGAAAACGTTTGCAAAAACCAAGCGCCTTCTTGACTCCTGGTTGACAGGGCACATGCCAGCACTCACTTTTTCAATACCACAGGTGACAGGTGAGTATGGCATACTCACTAGATTTTAGAAGAATGATACTTACAATCACCTCAAAAATTCCGAGTGAGTATGAGGTACACACCTGTCGCGTACAAAGGGTTAAATACCCCATCGTACTTGAGCCCCTGAGGAGCGGCAAATAAGCCGGACCCTCGGCTTATTTGGCTCTTTAAGACTACAATGTTACAGTATTGGAGGTTTGAGTGTCATTTCTTTCCAGCATATTATTTCCGGGTTTTCCTTCTCGGAATATCCTTTCTTTTTCCTCCCGGGTAATTTATATAGAAGTTAACTCTGCAGAAAAGCACATAAATATTAGAATGGCGATAAATTTGAGAGTGATAAAGGGGTGGAGAGTGGGGTCTGACGGCGAAGAAGAGGTAGAAGAGTGGGGTGCAATCCTCACAAAAGTTGGAACCGGGAAATACTTGAGAGCTTCGGGTTTGAAGCAGGAGGAACGAAGAAAAGACGGGGGTTGCCAGAAGAGTTGGCTAATTGTTAGAACTCGATTAACCAGTTAAAACTCCCCCCCCCTCCTCACAATTCCTTACCTAACTCCTTTTTCCACGTTCTCTCTTCAACTCGTCGCACCATCACCCCTCTACCCCATCACATGCACTACTTTACTTAGATTATCAAGCCACTCTTAACGCCCGCATTATCACAGAGCAGAACCCCCCGCCTCATCACCACGGATTTTCCATTCTTTCGTGGAAAAACGCTTCGGATATTACTTTCCCTATCTTTTTTTTTTCGTTCCTACTTGAATTGAGAAGGAGGCAATCTATAATTCATTGTATTTTTTGGCAAGGTGCCACACTCGGATGTGCGTGTATTGTGCGAATTGGTCGGTGTAAATCAACTGTCTACAAAGTGGTGAGGGGGTGTATTAGAAGACTCAATCAACGAGCTGTATATCACGCGGAAATAATGGGAAACTAACTAGTTTCGACACTAGAAACTTTATGGGCTTCTTTCCAATTTCTGCATCGCGGTGATTACATTTATTTTGTTTTTAGGGGATTTTGGCTCTGAAAAGTGCGTTTTCACCATAAGTAACGCACTACACCCTCTTCCTCCTCACCTTTGTGAGCGAGCAAGATTTTCATTTCGTCTACGAAACCACATGTGGAACATGATGAATGCTTATTAACTCGAAGAATACTGTCACCCCCCCCCCTCCGGACAATATTAAGTATTGTTTGAACAAATTCAGGATTCTAACCATACAGTCAGTCGCTGACAGCAGTAGCATGAGAAATGTCTAAATATCGCGATTAGGTGGTCAGAGTGAAACGTTTCTTGATTGATGGTTGTTTGGATGTGGGGTTGAAGGGGGGGGGTCTCTGGAGGCTGATGGAAATTAGCCTGCCAATTTCAAAAAAAGAAGAAGAGGCGTAGATCTAGAGTCTGTGCAAGGTAATCTGGTAGTGCCTATATGTATAGCCAGGATAAAATTTCAGTTAGGGAGGTGCTTGGGGGTCAAGTAAGTAAATTCACTATGCTATATTCTACTTGCCCCCTCCCCTCCAATACTACTAAAAAAACGTGAGGGGCAAATGGCTTGACATAATAGGGGTGAGAGACTGGTTATTAGGAACTATAGATACTCTCCACCCGTCATTACTTATTCCCCACTTCAACCTGTACTATTCACTCCCCCTGAGGAGGTATACGCTGTTTTCTTATTTGCCAGAAAGAGAAAAACAAAAACGAAGTATTACACGATCCCCTGTTGTTGGGATTTGAAACGCGAGCATAAGCCGGAACATGAAGGACTGTTGGTATAGTGACGATGGGGGAGGGTTTCGGCTCGTTTAAAAACTTGTTTATTGCTCCATAAAATATGTAGAGGTTTTTGGAAAGGGGGTGCCGTTATGACCGTGTTCTGAAACAAGAACAAATGAAGTAAATTATTGCCGGAGGAATAATTTTATGGCATCGTTTATAGGTCATTAAATTGTCATTACAACAGTGAACTACTTCATTTGTCAAACGGATAAGCTTCCCTCTTCCCTTATTCCCACACTAGGACCACCCTTTTCCTCACAATAAGAAAGAAAATGTCTCTCAATTTTTTATTTCTCGAGTAGGGTTCAAGAGGGTGGTTCAATTCATTTTTTTTTTCTTCTTCTTTTTCCCGTCCATCGAAAGCTTCTCTATTCAATAGTTTTACCGCCCATAATTCAAGAAATAAGTGAACTGCAATGGCACTAGAATTGATTGCCTAGAGAAAATAGGTGTGATTGGAGCGAGCGCAGTGATGGTGAAAGAAGGGGAGGGGTTGTATAAGATAAGAAAGAGGTAATGGGAAAATTTTGATTGGGAAGGAGGAGTAGATGTTTCATGAAACGTGAAAATAGGGATCTTCAACTCGGAAATGGGCTCTATTGGGAGTGTATCGGTTTTATTCTGAAGAAATATTCCACAATTTCATGTTTAAGGAACATTTTTCTAAATCGTTCAACCTTTCAGCTTAATTACAGTGCTCTAAATGTTGACCATCCCGTTAAGTCCCTTTAATCCCCTCCTCCAACAATTATTTATTCTACCAAGTCCTCTACATTCTTCACCCTTTAGACGAATAACCATTTTTCTTCCCTTAAGATCCCTCTCCCCTACCTTCCTAACGTCTATCAAGATGATAATTAGAAGAGTGATGAACGACCGGTGATGAATTGAGCGGAACCCTTCCACCCCTCAGCAGCCAACACTTCGTAGCCCTCCTCAATCCTATTCCACTAAGGTGTATCCTCTTAACTCGCTTTCCCACTCACCATTTTTGCCTTTTTACTTCTTTCCCTAGTCTAGAGCGTAGACTGATGATGTACTTCCGCCTTATTCTTCATATTTTCTGTTGATCAAGAAATGATAACCCCCCCCCTCCCTCCCACTGGGATGGTAAACTATGTGAACTAAAACGTCTTAAAGACGTAATTTTTTTTGTTCGTTGTTATTTTTGCAACCCCTCACCACCACCACCCCCACCACCACCACCACCAACAACAGCAAACCCCCAATAGATAGTATGAACCAGCTGCAAACAATGAAATGATTCAAAATCAATGATAAAAGCGAGAGTTGAAAAAAGCTGGGTGCAAGAACTGGCACTAATATTTTACATTTCCATTACATTTCTGTATTCTAATAATGGAGAAATCAAAATAAACAACTCGTTCTATGAACGTTTGAAGCGCCTCCCGAGGGGGCCGTCATGGGGGTTCTTCACGTTCCAACTGGCTGACTTTGCCCTACACACTGGCCTTTTCTGATTCACCTAGCTAGAATCTAATTTTTTTTTTCTTCTTTTTTTCTGTTAGAAATAGCGTAGGACTGTGTACGACCCTGCGAGACAGAATGAGGAGGTTTTTTCTGAATTGGGGGGGGGGGATCGCAATGGATAGAAATGGAATTGGAGTAGAAGGAATAAAAATAAATAGGGGAAACAAAAGGGCAACCTCGTTGTCCAGGAACAATCAAAAACTGATAGTCGCCTTTTACTCAAAACATGTTTTCACTTAACTAATAACCTGGGTGATGTTGGAACGAGCAAAAAAATGGCGCTAGAGCGGGAAGTGTTGAATCTGAAACACGCGAAGAGTTTGATTGCGTTTATTTTTAGAGGGCTGGAAATCACGCCATGAAGCCGCTCCCCCTTGGACGAAATATTTTAGAATTTCGTATAGGTATAAGGTTTATTAAGGGACGCCAGGAGGAGTAGGATAGAGGTTTGAGTAAAGGGTTGTAATGGTGGAGGATTTGATCGTTCATGCTGACAAACAGTTGTCCAACTTCTTGTACCTTGCAGGAGGTACGTAGAAGTCTTTCATTTTGGTTCCAACCACCACCCCCTTTATGTCCCTTAAACCTAAAAAAGGAAGCTTGTGTCATAAATTATTATTGTAGTCATTTATCCTCGGGCAATTCTTCTCAACTTCGTCTTTCCCGGCATCCCACACACACTACTGTGTATTATTCATGGATGCTCCCTCGTTCGGAGCGTTGTTTTCCAGAGTTCGAAAATTTTCCTTCTAAGTTTCCCTTCTGCTCTGAATTGCATTTCTGATGAGCAAGGAAACAAGACGAAGATGATGATGATGTGGTTTTTCTTTTACTCATCTTGGAACACATAAATTTATCTCGAACTCCATTTAAACGCTATTCCTCTTTACCGTCGTATTTAATTCTAACTCCCCGAACAATCCTTTCCCCCAACAACCTCACACCATTATCCCTGCAGGCAGATGATAGGGAAGGCTACGTTTTAAGGGTTGAAGAGGAAAAGGGGGATCTATCACCAGTAGTTAACAAGTTGCTCGCAGTCGAGTCGGGGCCTTTGGCGCTTGCGAATTTAACTTTCGCAAGAGTGTGGGGTGCAAATGGGATGAGGGGTGGAGGAACCCAACCAGGAGTAAATGAGCGATGGCTACGTTGATGGGTTGGTCGGACGATGATGTAGCAAGAGTGGGGGGTGCGGGGATTTCTTATGGAAAAGTAGGAGAAACAACCCTTCGAACGCCTTTATGTCGGATCGTTTAATTTAACTAAAATGAGGTTGCTGTTGAAGATAAAGTTCCCCCTTGGATGTGCTGTTTTCTTGAGAGTAGGAGTTTTGTTAATGACTTTTACGGCAGTACTCTCCCACCCCCCTTTCACAACACGTCTTGATGCTGATAGCGTTTTCGCGAGTCTTCCTTCCCTCTTCCACCATTCTCTTTGAAAACAATTAGAACATTGCCGTCGTCATTTCTCACTTTCATTTTGTTTATTCCTTCAAAAAAGATCCCAGTGATCCAACTCCCTCCAACCCTCCTATCTCATCCCCGCGATCTCTTTTGAAAGAAAACTTCGCGAAAAGATCACATAGCCGCATTCTTTGAACGAAATCCCTCACCCCGACCCGCATCATCAAACCTTATAAGAAAAGGCGTAGGATCGCATCAAAAGTTGTCCCATTTCGCTGTCTTTATTGGCTCTCTCTGGGAAATAACTATTTTTTTTTCTATTACACTTTTTTTCTCATTCGATCATTTCAAAACTTTTCCCGCTCATCCTGAACGCGCACAGAAATCCTCTTTTAAGAGTTTTCCCGATAAGACGAATGATGATTCATGGAAGCCTGTGGAAGAGGGGATATTGTGCAATAACAATGCAACCTACTGAGGCGGTTTTTCCTCTACGCTCCCCACATTGCCTTGGTTGAAATTCGCCATATAACTCAAAATGAAAACTTTAAAAAGGGGTGGAGAGAAGACAAATTATGAAAGTTTTTTTTTGCCTTTGCCCCAGATAAACTTTATCGATTTGAAAATGGCCATTAGCATATTTTCTAGAATTGACTTATAAGGAGACGAAAATGGCAGGGGTAGGGGGGATGAGTAAGTGAGGGAACGAAAAGTTAGCTTTTGAAAAGTGAAGAGTTCTAAGGGAGTTTCAAAAAATCTCTTTCTTTTTCAAGTTTTTCTACTTTCAAACCTCGGAAGTTCGATCCCTGGGCTTTACAGAGTGTATCTACCTCTTGAAAAAATAACGCTGTACAAAAAACTTCAAGTTTCAAGACACTGACGCTATGCAGTAAGTATACACTATACATTGGGGTTTTTTGACACCCTCCCCTTACCACATCTAAGCATTTAACTTTCAGGCATCATGATGTGTGATTTCAATTTGGATTAAAAGCTTCCACTGGGGGAAGGGCTTCATTGAGGAAAAATTAAGATCTAAAAAAGCTTAGAAGCGGCCGGAAGGATGATGGGGCAATTAAAATATAATTATGAGAGTATGGTAGGGCGGGGCCAGTTCCCACCGTTAACCGCGGTGAGCGAATTCCCATGATTTTTTTTTTTTTTTTTAGTTTTGTTTATCAGATCCTTAAGATCTTCCCTTTCATTCTTTTCCCTCGTCGCCTTCTTACTTTTGTTTCCCAGTCTTAATGTTCATTAAAAGAAAAACAGGATCTGAGCAGTTTCTTAGCCTCCTCCCACCATCATACGAGCTTTTTGTCATTTCCCTCTCAGCGTATTCGGTAGGTCCCGTCTAACACAATTTCCTACTTTAAACGTCGGAAAATGCCCCCTCCCCACCCATCACGGTGTTCTTCACGACCTCTCTTCCCCCGACTACGTCCAAAGCACTTCGTTAAGGGAAAGGATAATATAATTCAGTTCCCTTTCCTCTCCGGAAAATGCACAAATCCTGCTGAGGGTTCCATTTTGTCTTTTTGGCACGGATCCAGAGTGGAAAACTCTCGCTTCTCGCAGAGTATGTTAAACATGTGCGCAATCCAAACCAACTTAGTTCTCCACCCCTCCCCCCATCCAAACGTGCCACTGAACTTTTCTGACCTCTTCGGACTTGGAAAACTTTAAACTCCATTAATATTGTCTCTGGGTGTAGGGTTCTTAAGACTTTCTAGGGATATACGCCGGAAGTTTGAAAAAATCTCTTGGCTTGAGGTTTTTTGAAGTGAATGTCGCACTAACTTCGATGATAATTTTGTTTTAAAAAAATTAATCATCGAACTGGAACGGGAGGAGCCTTCGTATATATAAAAGTGGATGAAGAGGTTCTTTGTTAGGTGGGGGGCGGGAAACCAGATCAGTTCTTCCGAGTCCAGAGCGGCTCAAAACTTTTTTTTCTCAAAGTTCCATACTACGGCAGACCGGTTATTGGTACGATGACCTCTCATTCGGTCCCACTCGCCGTAGCAGTTTTTACCCGCCCTCTCATGATCGGCGGCTTCAACAAAATTGATTTTGTCAGTCACGGAAATCAGTATGAGGCTTACTTTTTCCGATTTGTGTTAAATGTCGTTTGTATCTGTTACATCGGAAGTGATGGGAAAACGGAGTTAATATTGTAATCGCCGTTTTCACATGGGTTGATTCGTGTGAATGGTGGAAGGGGGTGGGGTCAATTACTCACATGAAGCTAAAGACTAAAATTACTGCGTAGGATACACTATAGTTTATCCAGGAAAGACCGTTCACCGGGGACTGGTTGTCTTAGGGTGAGACTAAGCTTACGGTGACTCTATTTCCGGGTGAAACAATTTTCTTTTCTTTTTTTCAACAGCTTCCGGCCCACCTTTTATTCTATTCTCAGACGAAACGATCTTTAATATTTTATCCAGTTTCCAGCTCAAAACAGAGAAATATAGAGCCTTCCACTTATCGTGTGTCAATAACTGTCATGCTTTGCGACACGCTATGGGGAGCAGTCAAATCTCTCAATTCCAACTCTCTTTCGTGAGATCCTTATAGCTAAAAAAAGTCGCGAAGAGAGATTTCCCAGCACTTTTACTGCAAATAGGATTTCTCCGCCCTCATCCCACCATCTCGTTCCATTAAAGTAACTACTTAACCTGTTAAGCAATGAAAATATAAAAAACCATACTTTAACTGACAGGTCAGAATAGAAAATACGTTCCCTTGCCCTTAAAAAGATTTCAGGTGTGAAAGCGCACAAGAACATCGTTTTTGGTTAATACTTGTATTTTGAATCTCACAAAAGTGTAAAAAAAAAAGTTTCTAAATTTAATAACACTAAAGAAAAACGAGGAGAACAGGGTCATTAGGGTCGGGGATTTCATTTTCGCCTCTGATTTTCCACAATTCTCTCTCATTTTCCTAGAGTTTTATTTCTGGCTGAGTACACCTTGAAAACTTGTGATACTTTGCCTTTTTCACTTCTTTTCTTCAACTTCCATCCAGGCCCTCCGCCCCACTCATAGCCTTTATATTGTCAAAAGGTGGGGCGACTGAGGCTTGAAACTCCGCCCTATCATTCAGCCTGAGCTGTTTCATTTTGACAAAATGAAATTGTTATTTTACAATTAATTTGAAGGAAACATTTCCACTAGGATACAGGAAATTTATGTCGGTGAAATTTGATAGAGACCCCTCCTCACGGTAGTGAGACAAAATTGCAGGATAACTTTACTTCTATAACTTTCTCCTCTCACGAACGGCTATCAGGTAAAACAAGCCTACATTTTCATGTTATTTATGTAGCACTAATTCGCTCCTTTCAGGATGTACCAACATAAGTCTTGGAAGAAAAGAGTTTTCTCATTGTTTCTTCTTAAAGGCGTTCCCCCTTTACTCTTCTTCCTGCGCGTCATGGCTTACAACCTCCTTCCGCTCTAGTTTCTAAAGCTTTTTCTACTCCGCACCTTAACCCCCACCCCACCCACACCATCAAACAAACAGGCTATAAAGAGATGTGCTTTTATTAAAGAAGCAACCCCCCGACAACCCATTGCATGAGCCAAGACCTCTAAGAACTGCTAAATTTACAAGCTAACTGCACACATTTCAAGAACGCATTTTCCCGCCTTCTCCACCGCCATTTCTTTTCTTTCTTACCACTTTTTTTTTCTTGGGAGCGGAAATCGTCCCTTAAACACCGGGGTTTCCAAAGAGCGCTTCAACTTAGTTCTTTTGAGAGCTTCGGCTCGCAAAAAAAAAAAGTTTTACAGAGGCAAAGGACTTCGAAGCAGCAAGATAGGGACAATTACGTTTACGAGTGTTATTGCCTTTCCGATCTAACTTAATTTTTTGTTTCCCTTCAAACCTCTTCCCGCCATATTTTTCACCGCGACCCCCGTCGTTCCCTTGTACTCGTTTTAAAACCGGGGTCACTCTTCTATTAACTGTAAAAGAATGAGAGGAAGAAGGGAGGGATGAGGTCAAAAAACATCAAAAGCTCCGACTAAAGGATTTGCGTAATTCGATTTGAGGGGATTTTTACCCCGGAGGAATAATACCGCAGCTTGGAGTTTCCTATAATTCTGATAACCCCTGATGTTTAGTGAGGGGTTATTTGAGGCAATGTTAAAATGAAAAAGTCTTCTAGTTCTAGTTTCCCCCTCTGATAAAAATTAATTAACCTAACCGAATTCAATGAAAAAGAAGTCACTAATTTCTCTTAATTTTAAACGTAACAAGGAGACAAAGTTCGTGATATCGTTTCTTCTCAGAAGCAAAACTTTTACAGATTTTTTTTGTGCAAGTGGCAAAACGAGTTGAATAGCGTGAATTGGTTGGTGGGTAGATCCATGACAGAAAAGTATCAAGTTCCTTATTGGTGCCTATGCTGTCGGAGAGTCAGAGCTATTCTGATGATGTGATGGGGTGTTAAGGGGGAAGGGAGTGATACAAAAAATGTTTGTTTTGTTTTTCCTTTTTACACATACAAAACGGAAGGAATCAAGACTATAACCCGAAACTTTCCTGAAAACAGCCGTTTTGAGCACCAAATGACTCGCTTCTTTATTTTACTATGAGTGGGAACCGTCCTCTCAAAGGCCAATTAATGAGAAATAAACCTTGTATTATGGAAAACAAGTGAGCGAGAGTCTGAGGCCTCGCGGTTACATAATTTTTCTGTTTTAATGCCTTCGTCTTATCCAAGCCTTATACTACCAGTCTCAATGTGGCCAAGTTAGACGAAGGGCAAAGAGAGGCGCGGCAGATGTGGTTCACCTGTATACGGCAGCTGACTCAGGATGAGGAGGCCACCTGCTGCTCATCCTCAGAGTCCCCTAAAAAAAAAATTAAGACAACAAAAAAAAAACACTTATTCGCGTCGTAGTGGCGTCCACATCTCCTTTCTCTTCTACGGGCTCTATCAATCTTGTTTAATTCGAATTAAACGCTCCGTTTTCCGCGTAATACTAAGGACCAGGGGATCGCGTTCCCTTTTCTCCCAATTTTCCAACGACGGTTTCGTTCGTAATTAAGCACCGCTCGCCCCACTCACCACTACACCTTTGATTGAAAGAGCCGGTAGTGTGACAAAAGGTTGACACGTGCGTGCCCTATGCCGACCACGACCTTTACTCCCTCTATAACCAGTCACTATATTTGTCACTTAGCTACTTCAAGGGCGAAATAAATTGACCGGCGGGAGGGTGCGACGTTGTTGAAAAGGGGACTTCTCCTTATGATGCGAACACGATAAAAGAAGGATTCGTTTGTTACCCTCGGATCACCGTTTTTCAATGTCAAATTTTCAAAAACAGTGAAGTTTTGAAACGAAAAACATCCTTTTTCTTCTCGGTTTGATCAAACAACTTTCAATTTAAGGAAAGATTAGCTAGTTGAAGGCATGGGGGAAGTTCAAAACGGTGACTATTTCGTGTAATAACAATGGGGAGTGGCACCTCTTTTCTACCGACCAACACCGTCCCTTTTTATAATATCTTCATCCCTGAGCCTTTTCTACCTTTTCAAGGTTCACCGATTTTAGAAGGGCAGATTTGGTCTGAACGACGTGTTTTTGTAAGCGTGAAAGACTATGGGAAATACCATCGATGATTTAAAGTATTTGGAGTTCGAAATAAATCGCAAAATAAATGTGTGAAGAAGTAGTAGGAAGGGGTGAAGGGCAAGAAATTAGGGGAAGCTCAAATTTTCCCCTCTGATAAAAATTAATCAACCTAAGCGAATTCAATGAAAAAGAAGTCACTAATTTCTCTTTATTTTAAACGTAACAAGGAGACAAAGTTCGTGATTTCCTTTCTTCTCAGAAGCAATACTTTTACTGATTTTTTTTTTTTTTTTTTAAGGAAGCCTGAATGCTCAGCCCTGACAAGATGATGAGGAAGGAGAGGGGTTTCTTTTAAAACTTCTTCTCACGCGCGTTACGCCTGGCTCGTCACAATTCTTACTCTCACAATCTGTTAATTACGAGAGTAAGTTTTTACTCAATAATTACAAGCAAAAAGGCTCATCTCTTTCCATAAAACGTTCACACATAAAAGTGGAGTTAATAATTATACCTAAAATTAATAAAATATATTTTTTTGAGCCGAATAAAATTCGTCGGGTGAGTGGTGTGGGGGAGGCCGTGCGATTAAAAAGTAAAACCAAAACTTCTAAATTAAATCATTTTAAAATCAAAAGAAGACGATGAACAAATTAATCCCCCTCCTCCTAAAAAGCAAACTTTACACAACACGGTGAAAATTTGAAAAGAAAAGATTGGGCTACCACGAGTGAGTTATTCAGAAAAAAGTTATTTCAACCGAACGGCTCCGAATTTCAACCTGAAACTTAATTGAAGCTATTGTTGGTAGGGAAATTGAGTTTTCCATTAAATATTTTTTTAATTAAAACAAAAAAAAGGGTAGGTAGTGAAAACATGACGATGGGTGGCGGGGGAGGAAAAATCTATTCCCACGTTTTTCACAGGCAAACCTGCGAACCAGATAGGTTTAACGCAATGCAGTCCCCCGTCACTCCATTAAACAATAAGGAGCCTGTGTGAGGCGGGGGCACAAAATTAGATCCAAGAAAAGTGGTGGTGTGTATAAGTATTGGTGAAGACTGTTGGTGGAAGGGGGGGGGCTTGTAGGTTCCGGTTGACTCATGCGGACATGGGAACTCTCTTTAGACCGGACACGATATTCTAAAGGTCTGCTTTTTTATACACATCAAATTAGACTGAACACAAGAAGTGTAGAAGAAAAGAGTGCTGAAGGCGGCGGGAAGAATCCGACTAGATCTGTGGCAATGCCATCTCAACCTCATAGGGAGAAAAATGACTGCAATGAATTTTCAATTATTGCCATCATAACAAAGAGGCCACGTGAGTAAAATGGAAACAGTAGAAATCGGATACTTCTGTAACCATTTGGTTTTTTGGAAATTGACGCTTTCCAAAAGAGAATATTGTGTTTTGGTGGATTTCTCGTTGTTATGGAATAGAGGAAAGATAAACTGCAGGAAAAGACGGCTGAAAAAAACCAACACAAGAAAACGGTGGGGGGGGGGCACGATGTTCTCTAGAGAGACTTATTTTCCAATAACCCGAACAGACCTCAAATTCTCCTCCCCTTATATGCCCTAAAGGCATACTTTATTCCAATTCTAAAAGAGGGGGGGGGGGACGTGAAGGGAAAAAATCCTATTCAAATCTCAACATAGGAGAAAAAAAAATATGCTCATTTTATGATGAAAATTTCATTTTTTTTTTTTGTTTTCGTTCCCCATCCGTTTGAAATATATAAACGCGCGGCGCGGCGGCTAGAGTTAACTTTACTTACTTACCTTACCTAGAACACACTTGTAAAATAGTATATTTCATAACGAGTACGGAAAGTGGAAAGTATCGTGCGAGTGTTGTTTGACGAGTGAGACGCAGTCGAGCGAGTCAATTACACGAGCAGCGATATTTTCCACTTTCCTACGAGTTGTGAACGCTATTTTTCGTACTACGTCAAACTGGAAAATTATCATGAGCGGCTATTGACATCTTTCATAAATACACCAGCGCTCATGTGACGACTGATGGCGTTTTCTATTTGCATAAAATTCCGCTCTAGAGCCGAGCATTTCCACCCGTCTTCTCCGTTACCATATGATATAATTCAGAGAAGACGGGTGGAAGTGCTCGCCTTCAGAGCAGAATTTTATGGAAATAGAAAACGCTATAAGTGAAACGACCTCCTGGGGTATCCTTCAATTTTCAATTGGATTAACTTCAATAATTTTCTTTCTCACTACCACAATAAACAAAACAAGGCAAGTGACACCGGCCAGATGTTACCCAGATTGTTAGTTCTTATTAGCTCGGCAAGAGCTCTGCTGTATTTATGAAAGATGTCAATAAACAGAAAATAAAGCCTTACGGCTAACAACTTTCTTCTTTTTTCAAAAAAATACAAAATTCATTTATTATCTTACATTCTGTCTATATCTTTAGAATGAAATTTTAATGCTTTAGGCTTTATTCTCAACACATCTTCCTCATCATCGCTACTAGGCCACATTTTAACCGTAACTTCTAATTGCACAGAAAAACAAAACAAAACAAACCCCGGCCGAATAATAGCCTAATTCCTGAGAAGGCAACTTGGAAACTTCCACTGTCAACTTAAGAGGCCAGCGCTCGCTCTCCTCGGGCAGCAAATTAGCGGTTCATATCACACACGTGTGATATCAATTCATATCGCACAGGTGAGATAAATCTCGCTTTCTGTAGAGGTTTATGGTTCGGAAAGTAGCACTTTCGTAGTTAGTAGTACGAAAAATCAAAAAATGCGTAGTATAGAAATGAAGGATGAGGACTTTTGACCCGAATTGACTCCCATTTTTAATCGGATTATTTGTGGGAGGCTTATGAAATTTATAGCTCTAAAACACTCGCTAAATGTTGAACCTCGCGGAATTAGAGGAGGGTTGAGAGTTGGTTGAGATGAATGAAACTTCAGTATTTCGTCCGGAAAAGGGGTGGTTATGATGGGTGATGATATTGGATGGCGGTGGGTGGAGGAGTAAGAAGAGGCGTGATGTAGAGAGGGATGAAGGGAAAGGATTGCAGGGGAGAAATGCCTATATAAACAACAAAACCTTTCTGGTGGCCTCCCAACGTCTTCCGCAGGTATTTTAGGGCTACTCTGGAATCCAATTAATTAACATAAAGCTTTTCCTTTGATTCTCGGAAATAATTAAATTCCTCGCGGGTTTTCAATAACCGAATTACTACGCTCTTATTCGTTTTTAAAAAGTCGAAAATTGAGTTTTCCTCGACCTCTGCGTCCATAGTGCGTACTCCTATCTTGAAGTATACATATATGTTACGATTAATCATGCAAATCGGTTATTGACGACAATAACTGGGTAATGCCGACAATACCCAAAAATCATTATGGTTGTTGACGTCATTAGCCGTGTAGTAACGACATTACTCGAAGCGCTCGGATAATTTTATTACTATTTTAAGATTTATCAACATTAACCGCGGTATTGACGTCAATATAACCAACGCTTAGTGGTAAGCTATTGCCGTGAATAGGTAATGTTGATCATATCAACATATTACAACACATTACAACTACATGATATCAACATTGACCAAAACTGTTGGATAATGATGTCAATAGCCGGTTAATATTGACAATAGCCAACTTGGCCAGTTAATGACGTTATTAACAGGCTAATAACGTCTTTAAACGCATTTACAAC
Source organism: Corythucha ciliata (assembly GCA_038030265.1). Taxonomy (NCBI): domain Eukaryota; kingdom Metazoa; phylum Arthropoda; class Insecta; order Hemiptera; family Tingidae; genus Corythucha; species Corythucha ciliata. The sequence goes on along the minus strand of CM075938.1, from coordinate 23,665,646 downwards.
ATTAGCAGTTAACATAATTACAAAACATTTTGTGGGTAAAAACTCAAGGAAACCATGCGCGTTTCATGTGACTCGAAGAGAGGTGGAAAATTTACGAGTACCTCTTAATTGTTTACACTTCTATAGGACCCTTTGCCCCTGACTTCGCCCGTCATCACTAATATTAACTTCACACTTTAAGCTTTCATAATACCACGTGATCCTCGAAAAGCGAAGACCACTCCGTACACAGTTCTTGTAAGTTTCATCGCGCCTAAAATAAGTTTACCATACCCCACTTAGAACTTAAAGTAAACTGCTGAAGCGTGTGCTAAGACTGGCACAAACAGCTTTCCTTCGAACTCCTCCAACCCTTCTTCTATACTCTCAACCATAGACGTTGCCTTATGTTGAGATCCCTTCACCCCTCCCTCCTAATAACACGCAGCAGGGCACAGTACAAGTGAAGCAGAAATGCTCTCTCGGATGGGTCTAATAAGATGATGTTCCCAGTGTCGCACCAGCAGGCGCCCTCCCCCCCCCCCTTTTCCCCCGGCCACACCGACTTTCCAAAGCTGAGTCCCAAAGCAGCGTATACACCGGACGCCTCCAAAAAGCCTTCTCGCCTTTAAAACCTCAAAGCGATGTTCACATCGCGGGTTGGTGCGCGGGGGAGTCGGTGACACGGGTGGAAGAAAGGGTTGATTTCAGAAATTGAATTCCCCTCCACTGCTCACACAGCTGGTTGGATTTTAGAGGATTTGACGTTTCAAGTTTTGATGATTAGGCCAACGCTTGGTTTCTCGGTTGGAGTTTCCACTCCACAAGAAGGGCGCGAGAGCTAATTAATTGAAATTATGAGAGGGAGGTGCGGAGTATAAATAAGGAGCGCACCTGCCTGTGCGGCGACAGTATACATTTTCTCGCTTGTCTAAACTGAAACGGTCAATTTTGAAATATTTGTTTCCTACGAAAGTAACAACTACTTAACCCAAAAACATTAAGAATGGCCAAAGTCTTTAACAACAGGGCCTAGACAGCACCATTTCCTAAGATAAAATACGTCACAATTTCACCCACCCAAATAATTCCTTTTGTCGTCAAATATTTCAAATAAAGCAAAGAGGAAAGGGCTTTTAAATTTAAAGAAGGGTTTATTTGAATAGAATATTCAACGCATTTAATGTCACCTACTTCAAGCAACCCTTCTCGCTCTCCCTGGGGAAGGAAGATGGTTAGGTAGGTGAGTGAAGGGAGCATTAGAATAAGGATAAAAATGTGGTTTCCCTAAGGAGTCCTGTTGGCAGGGTGGGGGGTTATTTCCCATCGATTTCACAAGAGCAAAGAGAAGTACCCACATCCCTCATGTCCCTCTTACTTATTCGACAATTCCTTTGTGGGCACACTTCCCACTTAGCCCTGTCTTTAACGTTTGGAAAAGCGTGAGTGCGCCTTAGTTCTGGAAGACAAGAATTGAATCAAATTCAAATCGAGATATTCCAGGGGAAGGCATAGTTTCAGAGAGCACGCGATGATTGCGAGGAGAAAACTGTGTTACTCGGGGTCACAGGCAAAGACAGTGCATAGACTGTCACCCTTGACCCTGAGATCCAACTTGCAGCGTTCATACAATTTCTGTGATTCACAGAATCTCACCGTCGTGCGCCATCTCACGGTGCGGCATTACCTAGTCGATATATGCGTCGCAGGCGGTTTCCACAAACAAGGGTAAACTCCTAAGTCCTACTTCTCCAAAGTCCTCACTTCCACTTTCATTTAATTTATTTAACTAAATACCGGCGACAACATCTTTATTCATCTGTCGAACTTCATCTACGATATGATAACATTGGCGTGGTTTACCTTTATCATAAGGAGAAACGCCTAGAGTTTCGAGAAACAATGGCCCTGGGTGGGGTTCGGCGTAGCTGCCCTCGCAGTACGACTGCCAAACCGGGCGCAATTGGCAGCGCGCTGGACTAGTATCCAGAGGTTGCGGGTTCAGATCACGCCGGGGAGCCCATTTTTTCTCGAAACTCGAATCGTGTCGGGATATGCCCTTCCATAGTCGTCCGGAAGATATCACTTTCATTTAATTTATAAGTATAGTAAGATTTAATTTTCCCAAGTCCTACTGTTGACTGATATTGGTAGAGAGGGGATTGCTGGCTGGCTTGAATCCCAACTGTACCAAACCCTTCACATAATACGCCCGATATTAGGACATTTTCATTCCGTAAGGAGACAGCCCTGAAGAAGTGTACTTCGTGACGCCTTCGAGCGTTAACTTCAAGTCACGTTGTGGGAAACATCCTCTTGTTCTGACAAATGTAGGCCTTCTGTTGTCGATGCTTTTTGAAGATAAGCGTCAAATAATATTGAGCCGCGGCGGACCTATATACCCATTTTTAAAACGTCCTTTTTTTTCTTCGCGATAATTTAGCGAGTAACTCGTGAGGATTTGGAACGACACAGGGTCTCGCGCGTAATTAAGAAAAAATCGTTGGCAGGGGGGGGGGGGGCTCCAAGTCACGACTGAAAAAAGGACCCACTTTTAACACTCGCAGAGGATCCATTAGTAGGAGATCAACAAACTTTTCTTTTAGATAAAAACCCCGCCACCTCAAACCACTACAGCAATTCCTATCCGAAACTATTTGCCACTGTTATGTGTCGTGTGATTGAAGATCCGTCTGCGGGTTTTGTACTATCACACGACCGTTGTGAAAAGTCCACTTTTTTCACCCCTCGCATCGTCGGGGTGGCTTTCCAACATGATGTCGTCCTTTAGGATGGAAAAAAAGGGGGAAAAGACTTTTACAAGCTTCCCCTTTGGTTGGGGGGTTCTGCACTCATCACCCTTTTCACAACATTCTCCCACCTACTTCTTCATCTTCGTCTCCTGAAAACGACGCGGGTAGGCTTTTCCTCTCATTTGTCAACGTCCTGTTTGTTGATAGGGGGAGGGGAGTGAGTGGTGTTGTGAAAAGGGACAAAACGAAAAAAAAAAACTTCTCGTCCCCTCACCCACCCACCACATAAACCACAAAACAGGAAAAAAAAGAAAATGAAAAAAGAAACATTCAGATCTGTCTCTTGAAATTTAATGGCTTTGTATATGCAAGAGAAGAAAATGTTGGTTTAAAGCCTAAAGCCATTGTAACATTCGAAGCTAATTGGCGAGAAGAGCAACTTTTAGAAAATGAATTTCGAAGGGAGGAAAAAACGCCCTCCCTAACAATCGAAGAAGCAGCAGAACAAGCCTTTAAAAGGTTAATAACCAAGGGGTCTTTTCGTTTGGAATAAAAGAACTTACAAGTGTGAGAGTCAGGAAGTCGTGGTGGGGTTGCTGGACGGAAAAGCGCTTTTCTAAGAGTTCCTAAACAATGGAAAGTGTTGCCGTTAAGGTTTGAAGGCAGGGATGTGAAGGGTGGGCGCCCGGATGGAATGCTTTTTGAAACAATGATGGTGGGGGTGTGAAGAAAAGTTGTGTATTACCTTTGGTGAGCGAGTATTACACGGGGATGGCAGGGGGAGCCGAGGTATACAAGAATTAACCCGAAATATCGATCTGTGAAGAGAGATATTTTAAACTGGGCTTACTTTTCTGTTCTAACTTGTTGAAGCGTTTTTAATCATGTCACAATCTTTGAAATGACACAGAAAGGCTAGATTTTTCGTTTAAACGACGGCGTAAATCGATTTCCCGAGAAAGGAAACTTGTTGCTCCTTGAAATCAAAATTGAAATAAACATGCATAAAGTTGCCGTGTTCTTTCGCAATATAGGCGTAGTAGTTAGGACAAGAGAAAGAGAAGCTTCGCAGTAATAACAGTCATTGAATGTTATTTAATTTCTGGATGATTTGAGGGGGTGAGGCCTTTATTTAGCATTTGAAGCCTTTTCGTTTGATGTCGCGTGTATAGGAGCTGTTTGCAGTTGTTTTCACGGCACCTATCATGACCACGCTTGTAACGTTTATCATTGAGGGGAAGAAGGGGTATTTATAACGCAGTTATTACTTGAGTTAATACGAGTTGAAAATTAAGTCGTTCGTTCGCTTTAGAGGAAGTTGTGGCGCATTAAAACAACGACATGCCACGCCAGAAACAAACAAAACAGATTTCCGTTGCTGTCTGTGGAGGTGTGCTGGTGGGCCCATGAGGGGAGTCAAATTCGATTAGCGTGATTTAATCAATTTAAACACCTAATAGGTTTTATAGAATACACTTCACTTTCCCTTTTTCATAAGACGTAACGCCCGGTATAGAAGAGAAACAAGTTATTTTTGGAATGCAAAAAACGATCGCGATCTTACAGAGTTTTCTGGGGAATGGAAAGTCTCATTTATGAAAGGAGGGTGGGGAATTATCCCTCAGCAAATCACCCTGCCCTGTCATTTATCTAGCAGCCCACATTTTTTCATAGTATGCTTTGGATTCGGCTCGGTTTTCCGCGATTTCTGTTAGGGAGAGATTTTTTTTAGTTTCATTTCCACTTTGAAGGGAAGACAAATAAGCGTCTGGTCCACTTTTTTGAAAAAATAAATAATAAATACATCAATAAAAAAGGTGGGACGCAGAAACTTGTTGAAAACTGATTTCAATATTTTTGAGGATTAGAATCTCTTAAATATGAAAAAAAGGAATAAACATGTTAAGGACCGCCTTCGTCATCTTCTCTAAGAAGTGGCAATAAACACATGTGCTGTGGCCCGGGGGAGGGCTATACAACACATATTTAACGGTGGATTTTAAGAAGATGCGGGGTCGTGATGGTGGCGGGGTAACTTAAAAAAAAAAAAAAAAACAGCCTGTCCACATCTGGCGAGCGTGTGTATAAAACAGTAGTTTTATTACGCTTTAGAGCCCCTCAAGAAACTGATACAAAAAAAATAATAACCCCTCCCATCCACACCCATGCAATCAGCCCTCATTCCAAGACAAGTCCCGCCGAATCTCATGGCAGGGCGAACACATGGAACTCTTTATCTATTTTTTGTTCTTCAAAAAGACTCAAGGCCCCTTAACCCAGCGATCTATACTGCGTTGAACCACTCCGAAAGAGCTCAATGAACGACCTGAAAAAATCCAGTGGTCGACAAATGTTCACTCCTCCGCTCATAGTGGCGGATTTAGGATTTCATCTTGGGAGAGGTTCTACCATAAATCTGATTTACTCTTTCTTATATTCTCAGTTTCAGCCACAGGGCCTCTAAGGGCCGTATTCAGAAACCCACCTTTACAAAGCCTTAACTAAAGGAGCTGAGGAGATGGAGTTAAGCTTACTTCTGCTCCAAGATTATAATGTGAAACTACCCTATTTCACTGGGGGATGGATGATGGAGGGATATGATAGAATGATCATGGTGTTTAGTGGACAAGTATATGTATATGGGCGATAAATTACTTTTACTCTTTTGTTTACCTACTTTAAATCTGAAATTCCTATAATTGAACAATAGGCAAAGAATACGAAAAAAGAAAGTTAAAAAAACATTCTCTTTCCAAACATCCTCAGCTATACCTACCGTACAAAAAAAGGAGAACAAAAAAACAAGTGAATAAAATATCGTTATAGGTACAATTCTTCGTTATTTAATCGCGGGACAAACACGAATCCAATTAAAATACTTGCTGAGGTATGGGGAAAGCAGAAACACTGGGTGATGGAAGAAGGTCGGCGAAATAAATCTAAAATGATGAATCCCTCTGAGAGATTCAAGTGCGGCAGAAAAAACCTAAATTAATCCCGACAAAAGCCCTTAAATCTTAAGGGCGTTAGAAATCTTTTGGTGAAACGCTAAAAAGATGTATATTTGTCTATAGAATATAATATGTTTCTATTTCGTCTACAGAATATAATTTCTCTATCCAGAAAACTTGAATTCCTGCTCCCAGAAACTGATTATTTCGTCAGAAAGAATGGAATTGTGGCCATTAGCACTTATTGGGCCCGGATACTGTCATTCGTCTTTCTGAAGCTGATCGTATGGTCTAGAAGGGACCTAGGGGTCGTATCTTCCACAGAATTTCTCATTACCATCAGAACAATACTCATAGGATACAAGGTTCGAAGACAAAATGTTTCTCATCATCTAAATACTGATGGGTTGGGTCTGGAATGAAGTGGCAAATGTTGAGTGGAGGAGGCCATGAAAAATGAGAATCATCAATATACCCCCCCCCCCAATCCTCAGTGCAACCTTCACTTTTCATTCCTTTTCTAACTAGTTTTCTTAGAATCCTTTATCTCGAGAAGAACCTCTCGCGCTTTATTTGTGCGAAAATGCCCCCATGGATGTGAGGACGGATAAAACCTTCAAGCCCGTGGAACCAACTTCTCATTAGTCTGACAGCTATGGAGCGTATAAACCTGCACCTTCGAATAAAATTACAACAGGAAAAAAAAAATGAGTGAAATTTTCCCTTATATAATGTAAAAACCTCCGCAACGCTTATTTCCAAGATAAGAAATAGGAAAGAAGGGGGAGTCTCACGAGCTGTAAAGGGATAGAAAAAACTACGCCTACTCCCCCCCACTCATCCAAACCAGCACACACCAACTCTCTTATTTTTATTTCTTTCGACTTGATCTCTAGCTGAAAATTCTTTCTTCCTTCCCCTCCCAAGCATCATCGGATTAGAAAAATAGGTGGAAAAGGGGCTTAAAAGATGACATATTTTTCGTTGGATAAGAAAAAGAGAGAGAGAGAGATCATCCCTCTACTCCCAATCTACCCCGCTCCACAAAACCAAGGCTTTTTCCGCCTCGTAATATCAACCTGTCGTATTAAAGAGGAAACACGATGGCTTATGGGAAAGTAGTGGTGGGGGATAAAGAAAATTCTCGTTACACCCTTCCGCGTTTGAAAAATCGAAGTTTCGATACTTGTCGCGTGACATATCGAGAAAAGAGGGGGATTAACGGAGAAAGTGTTAGTGTACTTACTATATGTATAGTTGAGTCCCTGCCTTATTCTTTATAAAGATAAAGTAGCCGAAACTTACCTGAAATAAAAAGGAATTGCGTGTTAAAAAAAAATTAATTATGTAGTCTGGGGAGGATGATACACAATCACAGGCGGATCATAAGATTTGCCGCCGGTAGGCACGAACACTTTTGCCGCCCCGCCGGAGGAGGTGGGTAAACATAACAGCTATTTTATATTATTTCGTTATTTATATGCGTATTTATTATCTATTTTGCAATTTATGTATTAGCATGAGTGATGAAAAACGACAAAGCTTTTAACAAAAATTTCGGGGGTTTGGTAAATTAAAAAACTATTTCGTGGGTTTGGAGTCCATAAAAATTAATTTTATCAACCTTCAACTAACCAACTTCGGGGGGTTTGGCTCATTTAACCACCAATTCTGCGGTATCTACCAAAAAACGACAATTTTGTCTCCCAGATTGTAAAATGACGCGGACACAATTTGAGAAAATCGTATTTCTTGTTTTTATCTGCGCGAACTCTTAACAACGCCCGTCAATTAGCGTACCGAGGTAGTGGCGAGGGGGCCGGACCGCCCGGGCCCTCGAAAGGGTTATACGGAGAAATGAGGATTTTTGAGTTCTATACTCATGGACGTAGGTTTTGTGAAAAGGTTGGGCAGCGATTCGGATTCTTTATACGAATTTCAGTCTATATCTGACCTGGAGATATAATAACGTTAAAGTTACATCAGGAGAGAGTGTGGCCCGAATATTCGATTGAGGCCCCGAGAGTGCTTTTCTCAAATACAGAAAATCCGCGCCTTCTTGAGGAAAGCTCGCGGCTGAAATAGAGAAAATACACCGCCCTCAGTTTCGTTAGGTCCTTATAAGCGCACTATATGTACTGATCGGCAATGTGCAAGCCCTGACTGAGAAACACTGAGAAACTGAGAATACACGCTACTAATTCAAGGCTGTACAAGTAAAACAAATCGCGGCTAATATTGACAAAAACGATGCTAATTCGTGCTATTATTGGGCAAAAATGGCAAATTCACAACTGAAATTGCGAAAAATCTCCCATTTCCGTATAAAATAGAGAATAGATGCTAATTAACGATAAATGAAACGATATTCACAGCTAAAATTGAGAAAAATCGCTAATTCGCGGATAAAGGTTATTTTAGGAAAAACGTCAATTCGCGGACACAAAAATTGCGAAAGTGCAAATCCGTAAGTTCTGAAAGATTCGAGGCTCAAACTGAAAAACAGCGCTAATACATAGCAGAAATTGGAAAAAAATACTCATGCAGGCAAAAATCTAAAAAAAACGCGCCTGAAATTGAAAAAATTATTATTAGCGCAGCTAAAAATTAAAAAACACTAATATTCAGCCCAAATTGAGAAAAAGTGCTATTTCCCTTTTATAAAAATGGAAAAATTGCTGATCTGCAGCTGAAAAATGAGGAAACGCCAATTCATGGCTAAAATGGAAGAAAATTGCTAATGCAAGCTATATAAACGCCACTGCGCAGCTAAAATTGCGAAAAAACGCTAGCCCGCGGCTAAAATTGAGGGAAAAAATCACTTAATCCCGGCTGAAATTGAAAAAACGCAATTGCTTAGGTTCCGATCGAGGCTAAAACTAAACAAAAAAGCTAATCCATAGGAAAAATTGAAGAAAAAATGCCAATTATTTAAATATATATAAAAAAAAAGAGAAAAAAAAGCAAGCTAATATTGAAACATTCCCAAATTACCCCGGTACAAATAAAGAGAAACTCTCAAATTGGGGAAAAGTGTTATTCCTTGCTAAAAGTAGAAAAATTGGCTAATTTTCTTTCAAAAATTTGCTGCTAAAATATCGGAAAATGCCTTAGGGGCCTCTCTGAGATTTCCGCCCTGGGCCCCGATACGTTTAGGTCCGGCCAGTGTGCCCGACAGATCAATTTTATTTAAAATGTCTTCTTCTATCGAAACAATGGACAACGGCATGAGCCTTTTCTCAGTCATCGTAGTGTGGTGAAGATTTTTTACTCTTTTTAGCCAAGAAAATGTTCTTTCATCTGAACATTTTGATGCCGAAAGGAACGTCTACACGTCGGGATAAATTGTATAAAGCCCCTTGTTTTGAATAAATTGACGCAGGTCAATTGGGCGTAAAATTTGGTCAAGTTTGTCATTTTAAAATCAAGTATGGAAAACTCGCCACCTTAAAGGATTGTCTCCAGATATTTAAAAACTGATTAAACTGGTACAAAAAATAATCAAATAAGTTGAAGAAATTCGCCGTTGGTCCGCGTTTGTACACAATCAGTAAATACCCCAGCATCAATTTTGAGGCTTTTAGAATCATCTCTCAAGAAGGCTTTCAGCTGGGTTTTTGGGATAGAAAAATTGTATTGCTTCCACTACAAATTTGTTGGGGGGGGGGGGGGGTCACCTGATAGTTTGTGCCGCCTCCTCCTTTAGCTGCCACGAAAAAGATATGAGTTTGGCGCAAAACGGTGCGATTTAATAAGGCGTAAAAAATCGACGATTGAAGGTATATTTTTTACTATAAGAACGAACCCTCTTCCCACCTATACTTCAATATCCCTTCTCCCCCTCTCTGTGAAAGATGATAGTACGCTGAGCCGTTTCGAGTGTATAAAGCATCAACATCGATCGGCAAGAGCTTTTTTGGCGACTTGCCACTCTGGCAAACTCCCTTTACGTCACTTTTGCTTCTTCTTCACTATATACTTTTCTATTGCCGAGACCCGTGGCGGGGTCATGGGGAAAGACGGGAGTATCTTCTTTACGCTATAACTTGAAAAAACAGTGAGCGTATTGGGCGTTAGTTGGGGGTTTGAGATAGGGTGAAGAAGAAGATGACAGTGAAGAAGCCAAAAAGGGCTTGAGTGTTTCAAGAGGATGAGCCCATTCGGACGGGCTAGTCTAACTCTTGAGGATTGAAGGGCAAGAGGAGGGAAGCTCTCTTTGCTTACAGTAAATTTAAGCTAAAATTGATTTATTTTCTTTCTAAAGGAACAGGTTTCAGTGACTGCAGTGCGTGAATCAGAGCTTGACAGAAAAGGAGACCCTCAACGTTTCGGTGTGATGGGGTGGGGGGGGATCGTATTTATTGAAAGAAATGGTTTGGAATCTGAAAGGAAAATCGAATTTCCTCTTGACTCCATCTGTGTATCTGTGACGAATCTGCAGACTTGTTAAGGGCTGCGGTGTTCTCTCTCTTTCTAATTCGGCCCCCGCCGCGCCCCCTCAACGCATCTCATTCATGGAATGAGATAATTTGTTCGCGATAGACGAAAGTAATTTCGATGCTAATTCAAGGTCCCTCACTCTGCTTCCTCTCTCTCCCTATGTTGGATTATAAAACCGGTTAATTTTATGTCGTTGAACGGCTTAATAATTGTAGGGTCCTTCGTTAGCATAAATTCAAACGTTTTGGGGTACTTTAATTCTCTCCACTCCCATCCTCACACGTTACCAGAAAATCAAATAGAAACACATTTGGCTATCGCTATAGAGTGGAGACAGGAATCCTTTTTTTAAGACATTAATTACGAAAACCTCACTATAGGAAACACTAGAATCCAACTCACAGACAACAAACAGTTTCATGTCATTCCACTGGAATCCTTCCCCCCAATCCCACTCCGCCTATCCGTGCTCCACCGATCAACAAACACACTTTACTTGTGTTGACCATTCTAAAGCCTTTTATAAGATTAAGAAAGGACGTGATTTTGTCTTTTCTCTCTCTTTCGCCTTAAGTAGCTCTGGTCGGAGAGGTTAATGGGTTTTTACATCGTTAATGTGTGTGAGAGAGAGAACCCGGTGTAAAGGAGGGCCCCACCTTCAACTCAGTACTTTTGATGAATTTGTGTATAGTTACACCGTGTGTGTTATGAAGGGGGTGGAGGGGGCTCTACTCTTTTCGAGGTTGTGATATCACATTTTATAAAAATCATCAAGCTGAAAGATACAAAAAAAAAAAAAGTTCAGAGCATAGCAGTGGGGAAGTGGAGACATCATCTGTCAAAAGAAACTGAAGAACAAAAGGTGAGACACACATGCTAAAATAAACAGGTGTCCTTTCTCAAATAAATAGCGATTCCCCTACTCCACACCGCTCCCTACTATTAACTCTCGGGAAGTCTTTAATTTCGTATACCGTGGGAAACTACAATCCCTTTTTTCTTTTTCATACAAAAAAAGTGTTATTGGTTTGTTACACGAACGCTGAAAAATGAGAACAAGGAAAATACAAAACTTTTTTCTTTCGGTAATTGTTACACGTAGAGTTGAGCAGTTGTTAATGGTCTGAAATGTTCGGAGGGGGGGGGGCTTCACTCTTGGGAGTAATAACTTGGGGGTAGAACTCATCTCCTTGTACTCTCCTTCTAATTAGTTAAGTCAACGCTTGAAACTTTCAGGAACAAGAAAACTGAACTGTGGGGACTGGGAGATAGGAGACAATTTCCCGCACGTCGGACGTGTTTTTAATTTAAGTTGCTACCAATTTTCTCATTTTGAGGCTCGGCCACACATTTCGTCAGATTGTATTGACCTTATACATACAATGACCTGAAATACTGGAGAGGGATAGGGCTATGAAGAAGTAATCAAAGTAAAATGTAGGGAGGGACGGGAAAACGATTTTTACATACAACTCCTCTGACTACAATTCGCCCCTCATGACCCTCCAGTCCGTACAAATGGGTCGCTTCAAGTGGATTGTAGCGTTAAAACGTAAAGGGCAACGAGTTCAGGATTGCTAAAGAAGGAGTAGTAAATGGGTTCCGCGGGACCATCACCCTCCGTACCATCACCGTGCTAATACTTTTCTAAGTGGGCCCGCAAGACGAGCAGATTGGTTGGGGAGAAGAGAAAGAGGACTGTGATATTTTTCCTCCCTCATTCACCTCCTCACCTGATATGGGTCAGTCGCTGGTCTTGTTTCGTCCCTGTGTGTATAACGACCCCTTAATCCGCGTCCAAAAGTTAAGGACCTAGCGAGCGGGAGGGGGTGGAGGCGAGGGTGGATATTGCTAGCGATGACCAAGCTTCTGGAAATGTGTGGATGTAGTAGAGGGGTGGTGACAAAAAGAAATAGGTCCCGCGGCTTAGGGTCGATAGTCCCCAATCCTCTTCTTCTTCACTCACAAAACAGGACCAGGACGATGTCGCTTTGCCTTCTATATACCCAACGAACCTTAACATCCCATCCCACTTTCACCTATTCAAGACCCTTTTTCACCTTTTCTATATAGAAAAGCTCATTCTCTTTACATGCCCCTTATGGATGGCGTGCTAAGCGGAAGATGGGGTTCGGGAGTTTCTTTCCCTCTGGAAAGTAGTAGTCCTATATTAATGAAAATACAGGGCGACAGGGACCTTTTCCACTCCCTTTTTCTCAACTTTTGAGCGTTTTCATTTTCTTGAACTCCTAATAACTTTCCTTAAGAAAACCTCTCAGCTCTAAAAACCATATTTTGAATAATTATTTTCCACCCTGAACCCCGAGGAAATCTGTTCGCGTAAAACCACCCTTTCACAGTTAAATTGGATCCATGTTTACTGCACCCTTAAAGAAGGGGGAATCTTGCGAATCTTTTTGGAAGCGTTAATTAACAAATCAAACGTTGAAGAGTGGTAGTGGGGAGGGGGCGTAGGAGAACGATCAAAATCAACAATTTAATATGGCATCCCTTTCACCCTTTTTAATTACTTTGAAAATTTTATTTTAAAGTTGATTTGATTTACTTTTCAGTTCACCTTAGGTTTGCTTCTCACTTCATCTTTATGAGAAAAATTAAACGTTTTCTATTAATTGTAATCGAGTGACTACCCCCTCCACAGATTTCAGGAAGTGAAAAAGGCGGGGGAAGATGAATTGCAAAACGATTTGTATTTCACTCTCACTTTTTATTCAAATAAGTAGGAAGACGGTGACCTTGTACCGAGTTTACTTATCGGCTTTAAAAACCAGTGAGTTTATCCCGTAGGCGTTTTCTATTGAACAAAAATGTATTCAAATCTACAAACAATGCTCGGAAGTATCCACTTGGAATATAAGAAGAGAGTGAGGCAAAATGAAAAAGAAGAAGAGTGCCAGGCCTTAAAAAATTGAAACAAAAGCTGATTGTGACAGAAAACGGAGGAGGGCAATCGTTCAAAAAAAATCAAGGTGCGAGGGAGTCTGTTATGGTAGCCCAGTTTATCAAATAAGCTATGAATTTGAGACAAAAATGATACGGGTATAAAGGACACCTGGGGGCCTCTGTCTTTTTGAGGCGTATAATGGGTATCCTGTCTCACCTGTCTACAATCCATAAATGAAAAATTCCGCGAATAAACTACCCTTATAATTCCAAATTTGCGATTGACTTTGGTGGATAAAATATTAGGATTGAGCAGGTGTGCTTCATCCCTTAATAGGAATTGGTATAAGAGATAAACTTGACGGCGATATCACCTGGCTTCTTTCGAGTGACTTGATTTTATAATTATATTTAATTATAAAATGAGTGGGTAAGTAAATGGTGAAAAGCACGTCACACAGCACGTTGCATAGTCGTGAGGACATTATTGTCAATTAAATGTTTAACTGAATGAGTCAGGTTGATTGGATTTGGGCTGAGCGACGATTCCGTTCCATTGAGGAGGCGGTTCAGGCGATTAAATTGTCAGCACGTGGGGGACGCACATGAAGTACGGGTGATTTTAGCCTTATAAAGGGCGTGCTCCAACTCTCGGATACCCTTCGGACCCCCCCACCCCCCTCTTTAATATACAGCTCCTGCCTCCTCCTCGCATTACAGGAAGATGAAAATCCTCCCTTGAGGCAGTACTCAACGTTGCGTTCTTCCCAATCTCCTTCCCACTCGACCACAAAAAAAGGGGTTAAGAGCATCCACTTTGTTTCTAATGGAAAAATCTTTCTCGCTCACTTCTTCTTGACAAGAGCTTTCCACGCTCCCCCCCCCCCACCACAATGTATCATTCAATGCGATCTACCTGAGGGGGCTATTTTGTACTGCGTGACTGCGTCCTACTTTGGCTAGGGAGTCACTACAATAGAAACCCATAGAATTTCTTTTCATCATTTTATGGTGCACACAGTTACAAGTAGGTGAACGAAGGGACACTAGTACCAACGCTCTACTCTAAAGAATACCATAAAATCCAAATCCATAAATCTCCAAAAATGAGTGTTTCTCGTTGAAGTTACTTTTAGCAAATTTTCTCGACTTTGAGCAGACCGAAAAGGTCCGCGCGCTTCCAGCTGCTTCCTTGGACTTCAGACCCCACGCAGTAGCTTACCGAGGCAGGGGGGGCCCGTCTGATCTGGGTCGGTTCCCCCTACCTCGGTAAGCGACTGCGTGAGGTCTGAAGTCCAAGGAAGCAGCTGGAAGCACGCGGACCTTTTCGGTCTGCTCAAAGTCGAGAAAATCTGCTAAAACTAACTTCAACGAGAAACACTCATTTTTGGAGATTTATGGATTTGGATTTTATATTGTTCTTTAGAGGGAACCGCCCCAGATCAGACGGGCCCCCCGAAAAGCTTAAATACGGATAAATGAGGATTTTTAGGTTATCCATGGATGTAGGTATGTGAAGAGGTCGGACGGTTGGACAGCGTTTTGGCTACTTTCTACGAATTTAAATTTATTCGATCTGATGGAGAACGTAACGTTGCAAGTGATGTCAGCAAAGACTGTGGGCTAAATATTCGATTGAGCCCCCGAAAGCGGTAATCTGGTGGCTCAAATTGAGAAAATTCGCGCTATCTTGAGGAAAATTCACGGTTAAAAAGAGAAAATACTCCGTGTCCCCAGTTTCATTAGGTCCTTAAGCAAAAAATTCAAAAAAACCGTTAACATTCGGGACTACAACTGCGAAAAAGCGCTGATTGATGGCCTCGCAATGTAATTTCCAGACTTAAATTGAGAAAAAAATCGCTGATTTGCAGTGCATGGTTGCCATTCTACGAATAAATTGTGGAAATCAACGCAAAAGGGTTGTTTTTGGGCCAACTCCGCGGTTAAAATTGAGATAACACGTATAATATTGACCAAAAAAAGACGCTTTCAGGTGAAAATTTGGCAAAAATAGCATATTCACAACTGAAATTGCGAGAAATCGTTAATTTGCAATGTGCGGGTATAAAGTCGAGGAAAAACGTTAATTCGTGAATACAAATGAACTATAAAAATCACTAATTAGCCCGGCTACAATAATGAAAAACGCTAATTTCCGGTTCATATTGAGAAGAACTGATAATTCTCTACAAAAATGGAAAAAACTCCTAATTTGCAGCTTAATTCGAGGAAAACACCAATTCTTAGCAAAAATCTAGAAAACTCGGTTAATTCAAGGGTTGGGAACGCTACTACGCTGCTAAAATTTAGAAAAAGCGCAAATTCGCTGCTAAAATTGAGGAACATCAATAATTCTCGGATTAAGTGTGGTGAAATTTGACATTTCTAATTTAAATACGCGTCTTCTGACTGGCTAAAATTCAAAAAACTGGAAATTCCTGCACGGCTATAAGTAAAAACAACGCTGATTCACGGGCTAGATAAAAGAAGAAGCAATATTCTGTACATAAAAGTAACATAAAATTGCTAATACGGTGCTGAAATGTGAAAAACCCGCTAATTTGCGGGTAAAATTTAGAAAACAAATAATTAGTCTGGCCAAAATTTAGAGATTTTAAAGGTTATTTTGAGGCTAAATTGAGAAAAAGTGCTAATTCACGGCTAGAAATGGGAAAAAACCGTCAATATACAGCCGAAATTGCGCAAAACTCTAATTCGCTCAAATTGAGAAAAATTCTAATTTGCGTCAAAACTGAATCATACACCATTCGCGGCTTCTGATGGCAACTTCTGAGGCAGAAATTGAGAAAAAGCGGCAATTTATGGCAATGGGTGAAAAATCCGCTAATTCGCGGGTTAAACTGAGAAAAATTACGCATTGTGAACCAAAAAAATCCTAATTTGTGATAAGCCCTCTATTTCGAGCTAATTTATGAGGAAAACACTTAAGAAAAACGTTGTGTTTAGCTGAAACTGAAAAAAGTGCTAATCCCCTTCTAAAAAAATGGAAAAAATCGCTAATTTGCTGCTAAAATTGAGGAAAACGCTAAAACTCGCGGAAAATTAAGAAATATCGTTCACGGGATAAAAACGCTGCTTTGCTGCTAAAGTTGGGAAAATGTGCAAATTCAATAGCTATGGGGGGAGGGGTCAAAACCGCTAATCCGCGGCTGAAATTAAGAAGAACGATACACGCGGCCAAAATTGAGAAAAACGCCAAACTGCAGGTAAAGTTGACAAAAAGCTTTTGCAAAACTAAGCTTAAATTGAGAAATTCGCGGCTTAAACTGGTCGTAAGCTCTAATTGGCGGTTAGAAAAGGTGAAATAGCGGTGATTCGTGGCTAAAATAATGAAAAGGCTAAATAAAATTATATTTTTTGTTTATACAGGGACTTAGGGCGAAATTACCCCCTGCCATCCCTGTAACGAGATTTGTCCCATAGTGCACACGAAAGTCCGCGGTCTAAAGGCACGAACACACTTACGAGCCGAGCCGCTCGTTGGATTGGAGGCTCTGCGCTCGCTGAAATTTAGTTTCTCTTGAGCCGGGGGAAAACTGTGAGCATGCGGGACGAGCCGAGACCTGCCCTAGTGTATTTATTTATTATTTCTCAGCATCAGTTCCGACAGAGTCATCGGGTATATTATGGTCTCGAAACATTGGTTTCGTTGCAAAACTCGAGGCTCGTGTTTAAGGGGGGGGGGATTCAGGCGGGTTTCCTCGACCCCTTCCCAGTCAACCCTCGCCTAAACTTCGCAAATAACTTTTGGATCCATTTCTGCACAAATATTCGATTTCAGAGTCTAATTTTAATTTTCAGGAAGTTCTACAGTGACGTTAGATCTTGGTTTTTCAAATTTTATCCCTAAAATAACCCCAAAGCACTTTAGAATTTGAATGTGTTTTAAGGTAATTTCAGGGATGAAATTTGGAAAAGCAAGATCTAACGTCACTGTAGAACTTCCTGAAGCTTAAAATAAGACTTTGAAATCGAATATTGGTGCAGAAATGGAGCCAAAACTTATGTGCGAAGTTAGGGTGAGGGGTGAATGGGAAGGGGTCGAGGAAACCCGCCTGAAGCCCCCCCTTAAACGCTGGAGTGTAGAATTTAGTGCTTACTGGAGTTTTGCAACAGTGATCTGTATCGCGATGAGACGTGTTTTATAGGATTTTAAACAATTACTCAGCGCTGAGCTAGATTGACAGTTTTGCAACGGCAAATAGACTAAGTGCTCATAAAGCGCTGAACAAGTCTGATGATATACACCGCGGCCAATGTATTTTATTTATTTTTAATAATAACTTTATTAGTACATTCCAGTTGGTGGATTACGCTTTGTATACACTCGGAGCATGGAGTTTGCTTTGTGTTTCTGTCGTGAGCGGCTCACGAGCGGCTCGGCTCGCAAGTGTATGCGCGGCTTAAAGAAACAAAGGAGAGACCGAGGTTTGGCGGATAGAGTCCAACAGCCCCATGGAAGCGTTTAGAATTCTGAGCAGGTCCTCCTTATAACTTGTACCATGTTAGACAGCAATTGGTACTTAATTTCTTCCCCCACCCGCTCAAACATCACGGAAGGTTTAATTAAAAATGAAGGAAAAAAAAAAAAAAAAAAAAACGACTCCGGCGCTGTTCAATCCGTTACCAAGTGGTAAAAATTTACACTTTCTTGTTTTCCTCGAAATGAAAACCATCTCCTAACGAAACACATACGAGGAGTAATAAGCCTTTGGTAATCTCCTTTCCTAGCTTAATCATACCTGAACGTCAGTTAGTGAGGAGGGAGTTATTTTGTTGAATACCCCTCTCTTTCCTTAGCCAGCGTCTGCTTTCCACTTGGAATATTCCATGCTAATTCCGTTAATAAATAAACGCGTAGACTTCCTTCCGCTTAGTTAGACACAGGAGAGTATGAAGAGTAAGAAATAGAGGGACCCCCATTCTGTTGGGGTTATATTGCTCCACTAAATAGAATGAAAAGTCTTGAGATGGAAAATATTGCATAGGAGAAAACATCCGGAGGATTTAATAGGGGGGAAAATTAATTAATCCCAGCATATGCGTGCTTCTAGCGGAAAAAAAAAAAAAAAAAAAAAATCAACAGCTTTACCAGGGCTTTGAGGCAATTTTCAAATATTCATTAAACCGCTTTCCATTGACCTACAAACAACCCCGCCCTAACCATCCCTCACCAGCCATTACTTCGCCCTGTCCCTCATAGTTTAAAACAGATTCTCCGCTTGAATAAAACATGTGGGCTAGACAAGTCGGTGGACACAAAGACTAGGAAGGAAATTAAACCTCGCAACCCCCCCCCCCTCATAGTCGTGTCTAACTAGAGAGAAAACTTCATCCCTCAGGAGAAAAAAGAGAAAGAGAGAAAAAAAAACCTTGAATTCAAATGTGTCCATTAAGTCTGCAGAAGTAATTTGCGGTGGGCGGGTGGGGGGTACTATTTGTGATAATACGTCGGGTAAAGCTACAACTCTTCCCAGCAGGCTTTGTTTTTCCTCCAAACAAGATTGATTTTTTTTTCTATTAAAACGGCAATCGTTATTTTAAAATTAAGCTCGTTTTAAAACGAGTTTAGTTAAACCGGTATACATACTTCATTCGAATACTTCATTCGTTTCGTGAATTACTTCGTACTTCCGTCCACAAAACTATAACAGAGCGTCATGATGAAGTTTTTCGCTTTGCCTGGTGGGAGGGGGCGCAGGCGTGAGCCAGTTGTATACAATCGCGAAATACGTTGAGTAGCCGGTGGGGGGGGGGGAGCGAGATTTGTACGCGGCGAAGCTACTATACAAGCTGCAGGAAAAAAAGGGTAGGGACATTAAGGGAAGTCCCTGGG
Source organism: Corythucha ciliata (assembly GCA_038030265.1). Lineage (NCBI taxonomy): Eukaryota > Metazoa > Arthropoda > Insecta > Hemiptera > Tingidae > Corythucha > Corythucha ciliata. Next base: position 23,646,762 of record CM075938.1, on the reverse strand, counting down.
TCATTATACTAATGTCGCCGAAACGGCTGTGAAGGGTGGGGATGGCGGTGAAATAATAGCCGTTATTGTTACAAGGTGGAACGGAATGGGAATGTCTGGTGGTGGAGCGGCAGGAGTAAAAAAAAAAAATTGAAATGGTGTAAAGGCGAATCTCTTTTGAACTTGTGTCTCATAACGGCGAAACAGGACAACATTGACTCCCCCCCCCCCTGCATTTATCAGGCGTATGTGGAATGGTTAACCTCCATACCTAATGAGTATTTTAGTAGTTGCAAAATGCAAACCCCATAAAAGCGCTTCAAAATTGCAAAAAAAACTTTCTTTTCGTACTTTTCTTTTTATTTTTACTGCCATTTTCACAAGAACTATAAAAACAACACACCCTATGAACATTTTATAAGTTCACCTTTCGTAATATTTTCTTATTCCAAGTCTATCTTGCTTCTTTAAAGTAAGGAACGCATCAAGAGCTCTAAAAAGTGCATCGTATATATGTTTGCTTACAATTCTTTTTAAACTTCTTTTTTGTTTTTTTAAGACCTTGACTCCTTCCTTCCATTCATCACACAAACTCAAAAACAGTCATCAACCGCGCGAAAGAAATTTTAAGGTCAATAATAACGTAGTTTTTTGCGAAATACATCTTTTTTACTGCACTGTAACCCCTTACACTTTGGCTACACGACTTATGGCCATCTCAGTTCTTTTTTTGGGAACGAGCTTTTTTTTGTTTATTTTCTCATGGTGTTCTTGAGGTTATCTTTAAATGAGACCAAGCCTGTACAAAAAACTACAATTTTGGTTGGTCTATAGGCTAAAAATGGGAAATGTGGGAAAGCTCGACTGAACTTGTTATGGACTTGAGAGACTACCGTGGCGCCGTGTGAGAAGTCCTAACAGGGTAATAATTACACCTTTTTTTTAATTTATCGGAATCTGGAAACTTGACAGGACCAGTTAAAATTAATTATAATTATAGCGTGATGAATACTAATAGATTTTTTGTATTAACCCCCCCCCCCCATTCGTTTAACTCCGCTAAATGTAAGAGTGTGCCTATACCACACACGCACTCTTATAGGTAGGTTCGTCGACCTATCTTTCTAGACTCAATTCTATGATTATTTTTTATTTATTTAGCTCTTCCTTTCCTCACCATCCTCACGTCCACAACCCCGGAGCTATCTCCTTTGCGGTTCATACACCCAAGCCCCATGCTTGTGTGTACGAGCCCACTCCGAAAACTGCCCCCTTTTGGCCCCGCAAATAGAAAAAGCGGTGGGCGAAAAAGGCTTTAGTTATAGAGAGCTGGGAGCCCCCCTGTGGATTACAGGTGTAGGTTTTATCTCTTTTCTTTTAAAACGCGTGGAAAGAGTGAGAGGGTTTGAAAGGGAATGAGCGGGGGGGGGGCAGATCGAGGTTTTGGGATTAGAGTGCAGTCCAGGAGAGGTGAGACCCACCTATCCCTTCAAACACATGAGTACTCACACTCCACTCACTGGCCTCGTGCACCCCGTGAGCCCCTCACCGTAAACCTTAAGCACCTGCTTCCATTCCTTTCTCTTGCGTTAAACCTGTTGTTCATAGTATGAAGTATAGACATGAGGAAGGGGGGAAGCAAACAAAAACAAGGTATCAATCCCGTACTTCGGTGATGAAGTGGAAGCGCCCAACTTTTTCATTTATTTTTTTAAAATTAAGAATTGCTTACTAAATGCGTGAAACACTTCAACTAAGTAAATGAATTTTGAAATGAGAGCCTTCTCCACTTGAACTCACACAAAGGGTATACCTACAGCGTTTTCCACAAGCACCTGTTTAAAACCTTATTCCGAAAACTCAGTCAAGCTCTCGCACGTATTATATGGAACTTCATAAGTGTCAATACCATGATTTTTGAAGACGATTGGGTTTTGTGTCAACGATAGTCGATACCTATAGGAATGACATCAATGCTGTTCCTCAAGGAAAGCTCAATTTTGGGACTACTCATTTTAGAGAAACAAAATTGCGGACATAACTGACGAGACCAAACACAGCAATTGACCCGACTCATGTTGTTCCCTTTCAAGTTGTGTGTTTTGAAAGAAACGATTTCTCAAGCATATTTTTTTTTTCGCCCGAGTAAATGATTGAACGTCGCGTGAGTGAAAACCTAGACAGAAAATGTTAATTTAAAAAAATTTAAAAAAAAGCAATATGCTCCTGTTTGTTACGATCCCAAATCATGTCCAGCGGGAGGATGATAAAGGTGTCCGAGGGACGAGGGAGTTAAACTCTGTGTGTGAGTGCAATGAAAAATAAAGAAAGGAAGGAAGGGGAACCGGTTCGTGTGTTGAACTGGTCCTTCCTTCTTCTTCTTCGTCTTCGACGTCTTTTTTTTTCTTCCTCCATAACTCTAGTAATTACCTTCAAAGCCACTCGCCAGTGTTGCCTCGAGGTGGACTGGACAGACAAGAGCAGAGCAGACCGCAGAAGAGTAGTTTAGTGGTGCAGGGGCAGGGGGAGTTCTTTATAGCTCCACTTCTTTTTTTAAAAACTTCTTCAAGAGCAGGTCATCCAGATACAGTCAGTTCCAAGAAATCATTTTTTCTCCTCAGGAGCTTAGAGGATTTGCAGAGCAACACAAAGTATAATAGTGGGCACTTCCTTTCTTGAAGGGGAAGCGGACGCACATACAAAAAAGAGGCAAAACCCAATGTTTAAACAGTTTCATTTTCAAATACTTACCCTTAAAATGAGTTTATGACGTTTGTTTGAAAGCCTTAGTTCCCATAGTTACAGCTTCACCCTTTGGTGTCCACATCATCGACCCCCGAACGCCATCCTTTTTTCTGGTCCCCCGCAGCCGCCAAATGAGGACGAGAAAAACAGAACGGAAACAAGAGGAATTCAACGGGACAACATTTTTATTTTGTACTTTTAGTAGCGTACATCAACCCAAGGTCCAGCCTGTAGTGGATGAGTGGGGTTAAAGGGAAGTGAAATCGATATGGAATGAAGATGTTACTGATTGAACAGTAAACCAACACCCCTGAAGGCCCAAAAATTGTATTTTCCCACAGAGTTTATTTTGCGAGCGTGTGTATGGAATGGTACATGGCAAAAGGTAACTTCCCCGATTGAATTTATTTTGCACTCCAGCGTAACCTCCATCCAAGCAAAAACAATGAGGGGAGGGGAGTTGTTTATTTTTATCTCACTCTCTCAGGAAGCGTGATGCAAGGGAAACATTGAAAGTACATAAATATACTATGACTATGAGCCTTCCCCCCTACAATGAAATCGGGTGGGGGTGCTAGAAAAAAAGGTGTGAAAAGATGGTTTTGATTGAAGAGAATTTAATAGGCGTGTAAACTACACAAATGTGCATTACTTCCACCGACTCTCATCTATAAACATCACGCACTAGCGTTATCAAAGCGAAACAGACTGTGACTGAGAAGGAGGTGGAAATCAGTCACGCTATTCGCACTCCAGTGCGGTGTCCATACAGTCTCACCTCGTTCCAAGGGGTGTCGAGGATAAAGAGGACGAAAAGTGGTTGAAGGTTGTGGAGGGAGGGGGGCTAATTATAGTTCCGCTTTAAAGAACACTTACTGAACTCTAAGTGATAAAGTTAATTGTCCGAAACACTACCTGAGCAGCTCTTCCTTTTTTTCTCTCTCACTACACTAGTGCCATTGCCGTAATTGGTGAACCAGCGGGAAGGGCCAGGGTGTCCCATCTCTAGTATAACGTGCTAATTTAGACCCCTTGGAAAAATAAGGAGATTGAATTATGTTGGTGATTCTCAACCGTGAAATAGGGCGCCGAATTGATCCTCGCTTCAGTTCCATAGGGTCTGCCTTGTTATAGAGGCATCGGTGTGATGCCTAAAGGCTAAAAGAAGCTGTGTGATGGCTAAAAGAAGCTGGCGATGGTGACCAGCCGAAACGTGGAATCCATCCGAGGTGGAGAGGAAATCTCAGAATACATTATCTCGTCTGGACTCTTATTGTGTTGAATACGGCACATTTGAACAGGGCCTTTGGCGTCCAGGACTTCTTCTTATACCCTCACCCACTGTCACTTGCGTACGACCGAGCCATGCCCGGTTGTTCACTGGGTCCGCAGAAAATTCGACACATTCGGACTTCAGGGCTGTCAAATTGAGGGCCACGAAACCGTGCACAAGTGGTCAAAAATGGTTCCATAATGGTGAGCACCCATTCAATGGCTCGTTTGATCGAAAAATCCGTTTCGATTTTCGGATCAACCGTCTCGTGAACCTAGATGCACTGTTTCGTCCAATTTTGAAAGGCCTTTAATAAAATTGTCCGGTACCAGGAAAATAATACAGTCGTAGACGATTTTCAGGACCAAGTCGGATGCGGTCTATGAGTCCCTCGCGGAGAATTGTAGAGTGCAGTCGGCCCGGGCCAAAATTCACCCCTTGAATCGGAAAATGAGAAGGGCCACCATCGGTGGAAGAATCCGTGCGGTCCGTGGAAACGTGCGCACGTTTTTAGGGCGCGAATAGCTAGTTTGGAACTTTTTTTTTTTTTTGGTACAGCAAGTCAAATTAGGCATTTAGGCGTACACGGGGGGAGGAATCCGTTGCTAAAGTCGGGACGGCCCATATTCGGTGCGCGGACGCCATTTTTTTGTGTGAAGAGAAATTGTATTGGCGCGAATCGCCATGAACGCCACCGCAGCCTCCATAGAGCGCAAATGATCATTTTGGCCATTTTTAGAGCTTGAAGCGTGAATTGCGAGTACGAGTATACCATTTTTAGGTCGTGAATATAAAATTTTGCTATGTTTAAGGTTATGAATCGTCAATTTTTGTCATTAACACAATTACATCAACATAAGAAAGCCGTGAAGGCTCAGTTTGGCGATTTTTGACGCGCGAATTGTCGTTTTACGATTTTTAGGACTCATCTGTTTGAAATTGCGAATAGTCCCACAACACTGTTAAATATAGAATTCGTTTTGTCAATTTTAGGGCATGAATGTTTGGCCATTTTTACGGCGCTGTCAGTATGGTCATTTCTAGGGCGAGAATAGTCAGTATGATATTTTAGAGAACGAATCGTCACTTTTGCCATTTTAATGTCCGAATGGTCAGTTATGCCATTTTTAGAGTGGGAATTGCCAATTTAACCACTCCATCGTCTGTTTGGGTATTTTCAAGGTGCAAATTGTCACTTCACCATTTTTTTTAGAGCACAACTGTGCCTCAAAACTGTTGGTAGTCATTTTTGTCGATTTTATGACTTGAACACCCAGTTTGGCTATTTTTAGGGCTCATAGAGTCCTTTATAGTTTTTGTTCTTTATAGGGCGTGAGTGAATAGTATGTCAAGCCAAGGCGAAAACTGTTTGTTCGGGCATTTCCAGCGTGCAGATGGTCGATTTTACCTTGTTGGAACAGGAATCACTTTTTCAGGCATTTCAGGGAGAAAATTGTCAGTTTGGACTTTGGACACATTTAGAGCGGGAATTACCAGCTTGGCTATTTTTTGGCTGGGATTGAATCGTCAGTTTTACCATTGTAGGGCGCAAATTGTCAAGTCAAGGCGAGAAAGATCAGTTTGGATTGGTTGATTTTTCAATTCACAGGACAGGAATTGTCTGTTTTAGGCTTTTCCTGGGCGCGAATTGTCAGTTTGGTCATTTTTGGCATGCGAATGGTTGATTCAGCCATTTTCATGGCGGGAATCACGGTCTTTCAGGAATTTTCAGGGCCGCACGAATCGTTGGTTTGGCCTTTTTTAGGGCACAAATAGCCAGTTTAGCCATCAGTCAGTTTTGCCATTTTGGGACGCGAGTATAGTTAGCATAGCACTTTTCATGGTGTGTGTGGGCTAGTTTTCAAACAAGCTTTACTTGAGCTTAACACACAATTTCTCAAGCCCTCCCCCCTTGAGTGAATCCTGAATCCGCGCCTGGTCAGTGGTATAAATACCATTGGTGCCATGTATAGTTACTTAGCGGGACTAAATATCGAGTTTTTAGGGCCAAACAAATCCATTTTTGTTTCTTTTGTTTGTTTGTTCTCGTTCTTTCACTTTTTTATAGTTATTTAATTTATGGGGCTAGTGCAAAGATAACGAAAAGAGCGATCTAGCGGGGAGTCCGTCATTACTGGGGATAAATGAGCAAGAACCATCACTGTAGTCCAGCGTTGTAAATAGTTAGTTTTTTCAATGTCCGACAGCTATTTCGACAGCTATTTTGATTAAAGACAAGTGAGTGGCTATTTAATTAGTCGAATAATTTTGAATGCATAAATTACGCGCAAATGCTGCTATCTGACAGTTCAGGCCTCCTACCGCTAAATTGTCACCCGATTCACGACTGTATCGCAAATATCCGAGAGTTCACCGCACAGACATCACACAAGGCCGTGTGCCAGTGATATGAAATCTACATATACGAACTTTGAATGTGCCAGCCCACACAAGCCCGATTTTAGCCTGTACCGAGCCAGTCACGTCTTGTTTTCATTTTACGGCCGTCTGCCGTTGCTGGCCAGTATTTCTCCTGATAATTTGATCCATATCGGTTCAGGCTCGGGTGTACCTCAGACAATGTGTGGACTCTCGCCACAGTCACGAGCATTCACCGACTCGCGGCCGTGTGTTGGTGCGGAGAAATCTCGGGTATGTGTGAGAACAGCGTTCCCCTTTTCACGACGGTCTCACACCAATCCCGCAAGGCATTAATACATACAGGCATACAATACAATAATACAGGCATTGTTTAGATTCATCAGTAAATTCTGTAGTGGGTCAGAATGAACTTGTTCTAAAAAGTTATTCTAAACTATTCAAAAAAGAAGCTTACTAGCCCCCCTAGAGTACGAAAACGAGGCCTAAAAATCAGGCATTCCTGCTGAAGAGTGGCCGTTCGAAAGGACGAAATGTGATGTAGGGAGTGAATGAGTGATGTATGCCTCTAAGAGCATGGCAAATGCTCGTAATTTGCACAATCACTATATTCTACAAATTAAATAACTGGAACATGTGATCTTTTATAACAATAGCTGTCGACCGCTAAAAAAAAAACAACAAATACAAAGGTCTTTTCAACCTTGGAATGGCAGTGATGATAAGAAAAGGTACTTGGAAACTTTCCTCAGCGACGACAGACTTCTCGCCCGAGCGCTCTTTTCTCAATATGCACAAGCTCCATTGATATTGATTGATATTTTTTCATTTTTAATTATTTTTTTGTTATTTCTTAACTGGGCTGAAGTCCTCTGAGAGGGGTTCTGACCCCCAAAACCTTCCCCATGGGCACGCCACTGGTCAGGGCTACTCATTAGGTATAGAGAGTTGTGATTCAAGTCGAAAAGGGACCTCGCGAGGACAAATAAAAAAGCATAAATCGTACACAATCTTATCATATCAGAGACCGGTTACCTAGCCCTTCGGTAGCTGAACCCTGGGGGGGAGCTAGTGTTAGTGTGCGCGTGGAAATAGGAGAAAATACCACCACTTTATCACCGAAAATGCCCCTCTCATTTACTGTCTCTCTCCCTAAAAATGGTGCACCTTTTTCCCCATGAAGACCAACGATACATAATTAGGTTACACATTATTCCCCTTGCTTTAAAACGGCAGAGATAAAAAGAGACTAAATCACTATTACTGTTGAACTACTTTCTTTTACAAAAGAGTTTTCTGGGGGCGTTTATCTGCTCATGAATAAAACTGTGCAAGAGAAGGATCACCAAGTTGAAAACGGTGGGGTCTGGTCTGGTGATAATGAGAAGAAGTGACTTTTTGGGGGATGAGAAAACCTCCTAACCCCCAACACACGCGCACACTTCCAAAAAACTATGGCGAAGGGGATGGCTTTTTGGCAAAAAAAAAAACAACTTTTTCCGCCACCGCAACTTCTTCAAGCCAAGACGTATGAGATCGTGTCTATGAGGCGAAGTAGGTGACAAGTGTTGTTCTTTTTCTCCTCCCCTCCTGTCCAATCCGCCCTGCCGTCAAAATGGGAAGCTCTCATTGCTCATGCTTCCTAGTCCAAGGGGGATTCTGCCGTCTTGACACTTTTACACTTTGATAAAGTATTCTCTTTATCAAAATGTCGGTGTGTGAAGGGTAGAAAGTTAGAAAAGATGGAGTAGGATGGCTGGAGGGGCGTCATCACCACTAAAAAAAAATTAGGAGAGGAAACTCTAGTGAGATACCCAATTAAATTCCCCCCCCCCCACAATTCTCGGTTCTCTGATTTAATATTTAGCATTTAACACACGCATAAGTACCAACGGCTCCTGTTTAGAGTACCCCTCGAGTATCGGTCTTTATTATAACTCACAGATAATGAGTATATAAGATATTATTTGTTCCAAATAACCAAAAGAAAGGGTATTCTTCCTCGTCTAGCGACCCTTCTTCCCTTCCGCACAATTTGTTTGGTAGGCGGATTCTCCGTCATCAATCATTATGCTCTTATCGCACCCGCGGGCGTAATTGTGCATATGGAAGCCGCGGGAGTATTTTTTTTTTCCGAGGGAAGAACTCTGTTCCACCAGATTTGATAACAAAAGAAGCATCAGCTCCACCCCTATCCCACCGTCATCATTTACGGCCTCTGAATTTACCTTTTTGATAGGAGTGAAAGATGAAGTAATCAAGGTGTGGGTAGGGGCCCTGGTCCTATCGCACCCCCCTAAAAAATCGGTTATTTTAAAGCTAAAAATCTCTGGCAATTATAATGATAATGAAGGAAAAGAGGGTGGTTTCTTTTTTTTCAAAAATTGATTCGACCTCCCAATCATGCAAATTGACCTCATTTACTCTTTATTCCCCCTCCTAATTCAAAGAGAGTACATGTATAAATTCAACTTTTTCGTTTTTCTTTCATTCTGGCAGTATTTAAACACTCTCTTCGCCATCCTCACGCCAGCCTTTCACATTTTCCTCATCGACACTATAAACCTTCTTCACTTTCAACCTTGTTATTCCTACGAGGGCAACACTTTACCTGTCACATCATCAATTTCACTGGCGTCGTTTCAACCACACTCCGCCCTCCCCACTCCTAGGACAGCACCTCGTGATCCTGTCGTTTCCGCACAATGGGAAGCGGTGGGTGGGGAGGTTTGGTAATGGTAAAGTGAGGAGTGACGATGAAGGTATGATAATTAATGAGGTTAGAAGATTAACCAAAAGGATATTACCCCTTCTGCCTTTAAGCGATAACTTTATAGATTTTCTTCCCATTTTCTAGTCCTTATTCGAGCACCACGCCCCCTTTTCTATAGTCCTTTTCGAGCACCCTCTTTTTCAATGTGACGGTTGTGTGGGGCGCTCAATGAGGCTGGGGGTAGGTAATCTACATCCTACTTAACCCTTTTGGTGAAAAGTGGTTGAAGGGAGGGAGGTTTTTCGCTTTAATCAGTATCTTTCCTTATACAAAAACGAACCCCCCCTTACTTCTAACAGAGTTTCTTCAGTCAAGTTATCGCACTAAATTTAATTTAAACGATCAAGAGAAGAGGAAGGATAGAGGCCCTTACAATAGTTTAATCTGTTGTTAATTTAACGAACTCTGCCTCCTCCCCACTAGCACCAACTTCATCCCTTACAGTGACCTCGTGCTCCTTTAAGAAACTAGAAACTATAGCATCTACTCGTCCTGCACAGTCAACCCACGCCAGGGAAAAGCCCTTTTCAACTTAGAGGCTTCTCTTGGGAACTAGAGGGTCTCCTTTTGGAAAAAAAAAAAAAAAAAAATACTAATCCGTCCATGGCGTCAAGTTACAGAACGCAACTGTTACTCGAACCACGTTATCCAACTTCATGCATACTTCGTAACTCGTTCGGTCTTTCGCTTCTCAATTTTTTACCGAAGGGCTTATCCCGCATCAATGATTGCCCGCTCGTTTTCGAAACTTAACCGGAACTTCAAGCTGCTAAAAACGAAGTATTCCTACTGCGACCCACTTTTTTTTATGTTGAATTGTCTTTTAAGGGGACACAGGAAGAGAGAGAGAGAGAGAAACACGAAAGAAACGGGTCCACCACCTACGCTGGTTCGTCCACCTCAGAGCAACTCTCACTATTTCTCATTTTATAATACATACAAAATTTTATTTTAATCAACGAAAGCGGTTTTTTCATTAATGCTAGTCTTGTCGTCGGACAAAAGCCGTACCCTACAGTTACAATTAAACATCACGGTAAAATTGCACACTTTATCCCTGATGTATATCCTCCTATCTCTTTGTGACCCTACTCGCCCTAAATTTATTCCACGAAGCATTTATGGACCATTCCATTTGATCTCTTGTTTTACTCATCAAACACGGATATAATTCTGGTCTGGACCAAGAACGAAGTTATCGAGTAATAAACTGGTCTTTGTAAATATTCACTGGCAATGAGACTGGGGCGAGGGCTTTGACTAAACAGACAAAAATGGGTAAAGTTTAGCTGAAATCGCCAATATTGCTAGAAGTTGGTGCTATAGAGCCATAGCGACTACTTTAATTGTCGGAATAAAAGTAAATAGAGATGATGCCCGGTAGTTGAAAAATGCTTTTTATACATTTTTTTAAACCGGTTTTTAGTGCCGAGCTTCTGATAGGAGCGACGTCATAATTGCTTTAACCCTCACCCTGTGTTACCTAGATTGAACTCGTTAAGAACCCCTCCCCCGACACCGTGATATTATTTTATATAAATACGGGTCGGGTTACAACGTTGAGAATTTCAAAAGGTGAACAAGGCGTGATATACTCAAGTCTCGTCAGCATTTTTCTATCAAAAACCAACCCTCCTATACCTACCACCACACACGCCACCATCACCGGAGCCAGCATCTGCTGAACACGTAGGTGTGCACGTGCTCACTTAGGTCCTTGTCAACCTTCTCCTTCTCCCACCATTTAAGAAGAAGAAGAAGAAGATCCTCCTTCCTCCTCCCCTTCACAAGCCTCGTTTTTCAAGACTCATGTGATTACAATGCACAATGCCAACGCAAATGACTTTTGTCGCCTTTTAGAGTAAAGGCGGGGACAGACAGGAGGTGTTGAGAATGACAAGGGCAAGATTTCGAGATGAAGAAAATATCATCCCAAAGTTAAAATCTGGATAAACGAGAGTTGGGGGAAGGATGTTAATGGGAAGAGGGGGTTAATCAAATGAAACTATACACTTTTTTTTCGGCTCCCCCAGGAAATTAACGGAAGAGGAGAAGTTTCGCTACACCTTCCTGGTTTCTAATCATGTTCACTGAAGCTTATTATTAACTTGAAGGAGTGGGTTTCTTAGACGGGTGTTGGGTGACGGGGGTGGGGAGATTCGAGATAGTAGAAACGAGGTGTTTGACAAGATTTGTCGAAAAAGAAAACATACAAAGTTTATGTTTGAACGGGTTATATCTATACCCCCTACCCCCAGGCTATAATCCATTTAGATCCACTTTTTACTCCCCTTCACATATAACAACTTCTAAAGAATTTTCCAGTTGATAAACAAAAAAAACTCGGCATGTATTAAAAACAAACACGAGGGAAAATGCTGGAAAATAAGAGTTTGAAACGTGAGGAGTAGGGGGGGGGGATTACTCGTTAATCAATTTTAGCACCGAAAAGGGTTCCCCCTTAATTCCTCTCCCTCAATGTGCTTGATACTCGTTTTGAACCGAGGAACCGCAATAACCTTTTTGGCTTAGATGTCACGGAGCAGTACTGAATTTGGTCCAGTAAAGCCCTCCAGGTCTTAAGAAGTGACACTGTACGAGTGACCTTTAACGAGTACTGTTTACCGTGCCTTACTGTGTTTACTGTTTACGTGAGGGGCTTTTTTAAAAAAAGAAAAGCACGCTCAACATTTTAATAATCATAGTGAGGATTACGTTAATAAAATATTGAAAATGTCCTTGGAGCGTTTACAATTCGCATGAATTTATAGGCGCTGAGTGTGTGTAACAACAACGTTGACAGAAAAAGGGCGCGGGAGATAAATGATTGAATATCCGTTAAACAATTAGTATAATTTCGTTCCCGGATGGAATATAAATTGAAAAACTGTTTACAATGTTCATGATATAACCCCTCTCCCACCACCCATACCACAGTTACAAGAGCAGTATTAGTGCGAGGTTTTTTTGTTTTTTTTTTTCCTTATCGGTCAATCTTACTATTTTAATGACGTAATTATTTATCCACATTCCTTCTTTCAAATGTTCCAATAGCTTCGGTTGCTTGAGAGGGATGAAGACATGTCTATAAAATTCAACTGTAGCCAAATGGTACTGGAAGCATTATTTTCGCCCATCAAATAAGCGAGAAGGGGGCTGCAGGACAAAAGAAAACGATTTTTTTTTCTCCCTTATCGCGTCCTTGCAAAACCCTTTCTAAAAGAATAAAAGGGCTTCTTCATATTTACTTTATCTTTGCACTATTTAACTTCCGTTGCTTACATTTTATAAACACACAAAAAAAAAGAAATAGTGGCCCAAGTAAAACAGGGGAAATGGTGAAGATGGTGAAGGGATGGGGGTGGGGTCCTATAAAATGTTGAGGAATGCACGGGGGGCGTCGATTTGTTTTATCTTTTTTTCCTGGAAGCGCTCTTTCACTTCGTTTATCTGAGACAGTTAGGAAAGTAAGTAATATATATAAAAAAAAAAAGATGAAAAAGCGCTCGGAATGCTAACGTTTCTTTTTTCTTTTTCTCGGTGTTATAGAAAAAGAGTTACCACCCCCGAAGGCAGAAGAAAAGGCTCTTTAGTTGTTGTCTTCACTTTTTTTACGCCTATGGCTTGTTTTTTTTTTACCGGAAAAGTAACACACAAAAAACAGCGTTAATCTACCAGAGTGACTCAGTACAGCTTCGGGGTGGGCAATCAATAGCGGTTTTAACCCTGATCGGACGATTTTGTAGTTGTCGTTATTATTTAAAACTAAATTAGACGACAAAACGGGTTCTCTTAAAGTTGATTCCAATACCCGTGGGTCATTGTTCGAGCCCCCCCCCCCCGGCATCCCCGCGACAGTACGTGACCCAACATCGTTCAACCGCGGAGAAATTACCTTAATTTGCTGATTCATCTATTTTTTACTCCAGGGGAGAAGGAGGGGGTACAAGCCTACACTCAATTAACACGAGACACAGTAACGCCACCCACCTGCCCCCCCCCCCCGGCTCCCGCAACTTCCTTTTGGTTCACCCCGTGATTTATTTTTTGAGAAATTTGAACCTATGCAGGTATGGAAGCGTGGCGGTATAAGAACCTCAATTATCCTCTGCCTTTGAATCCCACAAGTTGAACGTGTGTAAAATGGTTCAGGAGCTCAAGACCTTAAAATGAGTACGCGTACAATACAAATTAAGATTGTTATGCACATCTGTAGTTAACGAGAAAAATGAGTCGTTTTATAAAGAAAGGATAAGATTTAGTTGAGAGATGTAACCTCCAATTTACAGAAGTAGCCCCCTTCATCGCCACAGGATTCCTCCAGAGCCTGAACTGGTTTTCATTTCAACTGGTTTCGAACTCAATGAAGTTTCTGGTTTGAAACAGAGCAGTTTTTTTTTTTTTTTTTTTTTTTTTTTTTTTCCCAACTCGCACTTTTCTTAAAAATAGCCATTTTCCCCCTCGAAGCCCCGACAGCCTCTTGGCCCCCAGTGGGACTAAAACCAAAATCGTCAACTCAGCTCCTCAATTTTCTTTCTCTTGGAAAAAAAAGAGGGAAAGTTGCTGATGTGAGCGGGAAAACCCATTTCCTCGACACTTGTCAATACACTAGTCGTCTCCGGTTCTCTTCAAGGTCTCTTTTTCCTCCGTCTGAAAGAGGGGAAAATTATATTATTTAATCAAACGAAAAATCTCATCAGACGTAGCACTCAACTGATTGCTCTCTAATTAGAAAGCGATAGTGAAAAAAAGCATTTCCATTAAGAGATTAATTTAAGGGAAATACCGTGAACCCACCCGACGCACGTTCTTATCGGACGAAAAACATAATTAATATTTAATATAAAATACTCCAATTAAAATATTCAATTGGTGTTTTTTTTTATATTATAAACAACAATCAAAGTCTAGTGCTTTTTGTACTCTTCTATCATCAAGTCCATCTTCAAAGCAACATCTCTCATTAAAAGCCGTTGAACTCGGAGCACACGCACACACACACCCAATCCTTCATAAATGAACTGGAAATAAAAGCCGGACGAAGCTTATTTTCGTACTTCTTTCTTCTTCATCGTATTCAAGTCTACCACTCACCGTGCCCATCTTATTTTTCCCGACCCACTCCCACCAATGAATAGGGGGGGGGGGGCTAGGAAATCAGAACGATCCCAGTGACCAGAGAAGAGATCCCTCGAGAAAGAAAAGAGAGAGATTAACGGGAACGAATCAGTGATCACGCATTTTAAAAAACTTTTCGAAGGCTGGTGTACAGGGGGAGGAGATAAAATATTTTCCAACTTTTTCGCATCTCAAAGTTATACGATGAATTATAGCGGCGAAAGAAAAAGAACTTGATTGACAGTTCACCAAAATTAATGTCGGGAAAACAAACAGAAAACTTGCAACCAGTCCCGTAAATGCAAGTTAATTTTTGTGTACGCGTTGCTAGGGTGATAAACATTTCGTTGGTTGACATGTGAATAGGGTTAACGTTAGCGTTAGCGGAGCTGTTTGCAAAATCTCTCTAATTACGGATTGAAAGACTGGCTACGGTTAATGTAATCTCTTAGTAATCAATTATCGTTATTATATATTACCAATTATAGTCCGGTCCCGTGGGGGAAGGTTATTTCCCAATTTCGATTGGTAGGAGTCTCTTTGATCATGTGCTCCTGTGTCCTCCAAGCGCCAACAGCCACGCAGCCCCACAGAACTCTTTAGACCCGGTTCACATGAGCGTTGCCGCCCCGGGCGTAGTATTACGCAAGCGTTTGAGAAATGCCCTAACAGCAGGCATTGACCAGTTCACATGGATGAGCGTGGATGCCGCGTCCAGTGAAGAATATGGCTTCGTGTGAAAAGATTGATGTGGAGATGTTAATTAAAATTTTAGTGCTTATTGAAACCATAAACTTTTATCTTTCCACTCACGTGGTAGTAATTGAGACATTTTTGCTCGTCTTTCTGCAATGGGGAACTTGCACATTTTTCAATCACTGGTGTTTCTTGAAGAGGGCTCTTCAGCAAGACTATTTCCCACAATAAACATTGAAATGAATCAAGGGTTTTTTTTTAGGCGAATTTTTAAAAATTTTGAGTGGGGGTTTGATTACGTCACAGGGCAGTTAATGAAATGGATAGTGTTGGGAAGAGGGGGGAAGACGCGTTTTCTGGGGTTTAATTTTTCTTGTTGAGTGTAAACAAAACATTTTAGAGTTTCCCCAAATGCTTCAAAACTGCACTTTGACGTCATTTTTCCCTCGCACCATCCATTCCGTATTGAAGAACTTCCAAATTTAGTTAAAAATCACCAGACGCACCAATCGCGGGCTGTACAACTGCCGTTGATATCCTTCTGTTCGTGTGCCAATTCACCAGTATACTTTCTCCTAAATCGGGCATTCATGCAAGTTCCCCATTGTTCCAACGGATTCCTGAACGCACCTTCAAAATAACGTGAATTAAGGACCGGGTGCTATCAAAAATAGCTTTTAGCTTTTGGTCTCGTCGTGATGGTGGCAAACATGGGTCATGTCATGTTTTTTTCACGTTTCAGAACCTCTAGAACACGAATTCAGTGGTCTCCAGGATTTATACATATATCTTTATTGATTGATTTATTTATAATATTATGGCCGTTTTCTTGTTAATAACTCTCGAAGAAATTAATTTAGCGGAACGCGCTTTGGCACAAAAATCAGTAGTCGTAAGACCCCGGTCGGTATTGCATTTGGGCCAAATCGGTCAAGGTGGAGGGGGGGGGAAATAGGGATAAACGGTAAAAAATCACCAGTTGATTCTAGAAGCATCGTATTCGGTACGTATACTCCATGTTATAGTAGCCTTTGATTCCCAGTTTAATTTTTTGAAAAAGTCGAAGGCGAGGGGGTGTTGCCCCCGGAGTGGAAGTAAGCGTGTGGTCTTGTTAGCACGATAACTCTCGAAGAAATCAATTTAGAGGAACGCGCTTTGGCACAAAAATCAGAAGTCATAAGACCCCGGTCGGTATTGCATTTGGGCAAAATCGGTCATGGTGGGGGGGGGGGAATAGGGGTTGAAATGGTCAAAAAATCACTATAAATCACCAGTTGATTCTAGAATCAACTGCTTCTAGAAGCATCATATTCGGTACTTATACTCCATGTTATAATAGCCTTTGATTCCCATTTTAATTTTTTCGAAAAAGTCAAGGTGGTGGGGGAGGTCCTTCCGGTGTGGAAGGATTTTTTTTTCTTTCTTTCTTTGGCATTAGTTAGAAAACCATAGCCAGAGGTGGAAGTGTAAAAATAGCGTTGAACTTCACTAGTTCATCTTAGCGCTTTAAAATTCGACTCAATAATTTAATGTAACGAAAGCCCTGGGTTCCATTGAGATTTGTCGAAAACTTTGATGGGGGATGGTGAAATGGGGGATGAAATTTCAAAAAATCGCTTAAATTCACACGTTTAGGTATTATAAAATACGGCATAAAAATGTAATATAACAAAGCCCTTGGAAAACTACCGAAACTTTTCGACATTTTTGAAGAGAGGGCGGTGAAAATAGAGGAAGAAGTTCGGCTTAATGAAACAAATAATGGTATCAAAATTATTACTTCTGGGGCGGCTTTGGGTATCCGTATACGGAATGAAATGCACTTTTTCCGACCGCCAGCTGCCGGAGCGATTTCTTTTTCCTTTCCATTCGGCAAAAATACCTTTTTTACACGAAAAACCACTGAAGGGTACTCTTTTTCTGTGCATCTCCACCACCACTCACTCGGAACTAAACTCAAGTCATTTGGTAACGCAGCGTCGGTGACGCCGCGTTGAGCACCGGATGGCCCCTCTCTTGGAGTCGAGGTCACTTGTGCAAAAAAAAAAAATCATAAAAACCGCCTCCAAAATACCATCAGTCAAATTTTAGGATAATTTTATCAAAGGTCAGAGACACGCCCCTTGAGTGGCGCGGCGCCCAGCGAGGTCGCGAGGTCCATGTGCATTCGCGAGACTTTTCCTTTGACTTCAGGGCTGACCGCGGGAAAGTTCGTGCGATAAGTGGTTAATAACGGTAGCATCACAGTGAGAGTCATTTCATTGAATCTTCTTATCGAAAATTCGTTTCAAGTTTCAGATTCCCCGTGTGAGAAACCCCAAAATATTGTATATAGGTTGAAGACTCACGGTGGTTTGAGATTTCTGTGGTTAAAGCTTCTGAGCTTGAGATTTCTGTGAGATAGCTGTTGATCCAAGAGCAGCGTAACTTTTGAAGAAATGCAAACAAAACCTCAAAAATCGTCTCTCAAATAGCCTTGCGACGTGAAATTCACCGCTGGAGAAACATCAAAGGTTGGGTCACCGGTCAAATGACCGAATGGTCACAAACCACAGCCATTTTGACCTTCGCTGTGGTTGGACCTTCTTTTTGTGGTTGGCAGGCGTAGTCAGTTGCCCTCACCTAGTGTTTAAAGCGCAGACTTAGTGGAGCAGCTGACCACTCCCAGGTACCGGCAATAAAGTTAAAATCTGTCAGGATCGCCAAATTTTGTATAGCGAAAATGTTCGCAGGTCTGGCTCCAGCAATAAACCAATTTTCACCCATTTTCGGATTATTCGCCCAATAAAGTACACATTTCGTGTTTCTTTTGTGCTGAAAACCAAACGCGGAGAGGCTTAATTCAAAAGTCACTTTCGTGGTTTTCGTACTCTTAAAAAAAAAAAAACCTTTTCGCGGCTCTGCATGACTCTCACATTTTGATCACTAATAGCGAATTCCATTCAACACACTACACAAGTGTAGTGCAGCATCCTCTCCATAAACATATGTTTCAATTCAAAGAGGTCGGGGGAAAAAACTTACACCACACGAGTGATACGAGTTTTCCTGATTTTTCTTGTCGGAAAAAGAACCGTTTTCCTTGATCTGGCTCACTGAAACCCGAATTTATCGGATTTCACTATCTAAAAACCACTTTTCCGGATTTTTCTCAGCAACAAAGAAATAATTTACGTGACGAACTCCCAAAAAAAACAGTTTACGGATTTTTGTTGCTACGAAACAAAAACAGTGCGCCCAAGTGCCCAAATTCAGGGACCGTTTTCGAGGATTTTACGCATTACAATTTCGTATATTAGCTGGGTTGGTACACTACAAGACCAATTTTTCTGAGTTCACTCCCTGAAACATCAATTTTCCGTATTTTTCTAGCAAAAGAAACACATTTTCCCGGATCTGGCTAACTATAAAACAAATTCCACAGATTTCACTCTCTAAAAGCCCATCTTGTGAATATTTTAGCGTGTTGAGCTCACTAAAAAATAAATATGACTTATTCAGCTGATGTCATTAACAGACAAATTTCGCGGGGCAGCTTCAATTCAGAGACCGAATTGGCTGATTTTTCCGCACTGCAAAACCATTTTCGCAGGTTTGACGCCAAGGTCAAAATTTACGCGAAACGTCACATGGGTGGTAAAACTGTTTTGAAACGGCCGCGGTACACCCAAGGGAAAACATTTTCGCGAAATGTCCCATTTGTGGACAAAACGCAAGAACAAATTGTATGAAGAATTGACAATTTCATGAAAAATTGTCGTAGAAAATTCTGTTGCTATCATGAGGAAATTGTCCATTTGGAGCCGAAAATGGGGAATAATTTACGTGAAACGCAACAATGAAGGCGACATTTATGAAAAATTTCCCATTTTAGTGTGAAACGTCACATCCAGGTCAATATTCAAGCGTAAGGCCTCATTCGGGAGGTCATTCAGGTCAAAATCCATGCAATTCTGCACATTCTATGGGCAGTATTTACGCGAATTGTCGCATTCAAAGAGGAATAGCACAACACAATGCCCCACTGTGGGCAAAGCCAATTTTAAGGCCACGTCAATGGGAAAAATTTATACGAAACGCCTCACCACGGGAAATTTTATGTGTAGTGAAATTGTACATTTCAAGAAAAAACTGTTTTAAGAAAACTTGCAATTTTACGGGAATTCTTAAGCTTATGAATAATTAATGGTTGATTTTATGAGAAAATTTTCAGTTTTAAAGGTAATTTAATGAGTAAATCGTCAGTTTCATAAGGGAATAGTCAATTTTGTGAGGAAATTGCCATTTTTTAGTGAATCTTCAATTGTATAAAGAAATTGTTAATTCCCTGCGTCATGAAATCTCAAAATACGCGGTTTTGCCCATTTTTAAATTTTCATCATTTTTGGACCTGCTGAAGTCATGGCCCCCTCCTTAGTCTCGTTTCACACAAACGCGGTTTCCCGAAGCGCGGTTGCTACGCGGCGCGAACGCGGTGGGTGCCTCGCATGTGTGAACCGAAATTCGGTTTCTACGCGGCAGCGGTTTGAAGAGTTTTCTCGGTTCACACATGCGAGGCACCCTCCGCGTTCGCACCGCGCCTCGGGAAACCACGTGTGTGTGAAACGAGCCTTAAGCCGACCCTGGGGATCCGTGCCTGATAGTAAAAGCACCTCCATGGTAGGCGCCCCAGGACGGGGGCACATGCTACAAGAGACTGCATTGCTCTACTCTAGGGAATTGTTGGAAGACCTCGGTAATCCAAATTGTACTTCAAATTTTCGGGCGTTACAGTCAAAGCGGAGAGTTTGATCTAGAAAAAGAGGGGTAACATGAGTTATTGTACTAGAAGCATCACCACGGAAACTCTTTTTCCCCGCTTTTCACATAAAAATCGTACAGTTATAGCGAAAAATTGTATCTACTAAATCGATTCCGTTATAAAATGTCGAATATTGGGAGAGAAACCTCTCCTCTTTCTACTATAAAACTTGGGTACTACGCCGGAAACATCGCGGACGATATATTATTCAACTCTCCCTTCCCTACAGCCACACCGTCTGCTCTATCCTTTTTCTCATTCGGAACGACCCACGCGACACTTATTTCTAGATTTTTTTTAAAACTTAATCTGATAGGTGCACTACCTACACAGGCCGTTGATGGTGAGGATGGGGAGGACACAGGCGGCCACGGGAGCAGGTTGTTGCTGCCGGGTGTGGCGGTAGAGGGAAGGGCGTAAAAAAAAAAAAAAAAAATGTTTCCGCAAAGAAGGAATACGTACCATAAAAACAGGCAAAAAAGGGGAAATCCGATCGTTCCCTATATATATTTTAACTTTTTCACTCCCTCTCTCTCTCTCTCACTCGTTCTAGAGCAATGGATTGGCAGTGGTCAAGGGAGGAATATACTTTAGGGGTCATTTAACTTTAAAATTCAGTCGAGAAATAGGTCAAAACGGTTGGGAGAAAATAAAATAAAATGTAATCCTTTGTATCGTGCAATGCTTTTTGTATAATGTGAAAACTATCCCTACAATACTGGAACAAATATTACTGTAACGGGCGAGGGTCTCTCCTCCTTTTGAAAAAGGGCACCAAAGAAGAACCGTGTAGGATAACTATACATGATACGGAATTGCTCACATTTCAAACCATATAAATTGAAACACTTTACACCCTTTCCCTCCAGCCATGAACATCTTGAACCTAAAAACAGCATCTGCCTCTCATCACTAATCTCTAAACAAAAATTATGATGGCGACTGTGTAGTCCGAGGGCGGAAGGCACCTGCCTACTATCATTTTTCAAATTAAGGCTTCAGGTTGAACTCAACAAGGTTTTACGTACAACTTTTCCGAATAGTAATCATAGGCTCTGAAATGAATGATTGCATCCGAACTGAGACGATTTGAACAAGAAGACCCTGTAACGAGCAGCAGAGACTGAAGTATTATAACGCCGCGTTGTTGTGTGAAAAATAGAGAAAAATAAAAAATTCTCTTCCGAGGTAATGGAGAAAAAAATCCCGACCGAAATGCTATTGAATGTCTCGGCGCAATGAGAAAAGTATTTCTCTTATCAACCAACGCAATCACAACTAGGCAATTAGGCATTGTTTGACAGGCATCCAAAGTCCTGTATTAATTTCATTTTTAGTGCATTTCAATTAAAAAACCAATGCATTATTGGTCTCTTTTCTGTTGTTTCTGAGGTAACTAAACATTCATTAGTTGGAGGAATCAATGCAATTGCACACACTTTACCTGAATTAGTTGACAAAATTATCCATAAAACGATGAATCCAATCCTTGATAGGGTCAGCATGGTTGAGCAGAAGTCATTCAAACAGAAAACAATTTTTTGTTGATTTGGAGAAACGAAAAACTTGTTAAAATTATGCACTGGAAACTTTCGTTAGGCGTGACATTCAGAAAAGAAAACTTTCCGCACATTTATTGTTTAAAACCGGCACTTATAGAGCTTCATTGATTGATGTTTTGGTCCTTCCGCACCATAAAATAATTATATGAGAGGAGTACAAAAGGACGATTTACAAGTTGCGTTTACGCGGCCGCGACATTCACAAACCGTCGGTTAAAACAACAATCCCCCAAAAAAAATTGAGCACGTGGATTAATCTTTGCCCCCCACGCGAGCGAATAAATGGGGCAGCCCTCTAAACTTTACCCTGGTGAGGTCGAGCTTGAACTGACGTTGCGAAGGGTGGCGCCGCGCGGCATCAGGCGCGAATGGAAGGGGTAAAAAATAAAGGAGAGGTTCTCCCTTGGTGAAGGGTCGGGGCGGTGGGGTCGGGGTGCTGCTGCGTCGACAAAGTCGGGTCGGGCGTATCAAACTTGAATGAGGGGTGTCAGTGTAAAGGGGGCCTCCCCCCCCCTCCACATGGTTGCCGATTGCTCCCGTATGGCTGCGCTTCTGTCCAGGAAGGTCCTTATTAGTTGGTGAAGGGGTCGAAGGGGGTTTGACGTGAAAGAGGGGAATTGGCTGGTGGTGGTGAGAATCCTTCCACTTTTCTATCTCTACTTCAGTCCTTCGTGATATGAAAATTCTCTCAGGGGCTTTTGACGGGCTAAAGAACATCTATTCATGCCTGCCTCATCACCTGTGAGTTTACCTCACCAAAAAATGTTTATCTTTCTTTCATAGCTTAATGGGACATTGACTCTTAACTTCACATTTCCGAGAGAAAAAAAAATGTTGGATGTCAGGTGCAGGAATGGGTTTTACGGCCTCATTTGAATTGTACATTTATTCAAGTGCTAAGGGCAATCAATTCGGTAATAACACGTCCTTTTTTTTTGTTTTTGTTTCGTATTATCTTTTAGGGGAATATCCCGAGCAATAGGCGTCTCGCGGGGCATTTCTCACTGGCCGAATGTCTTCCATTCTCGTTTTCACGCTATACGCCGTTGAGAGCCTACACGGAATGAACGTGATCGGGAGACCAACCTGTGGGAAAGGCGAACTGAAGGAGTGTACTATGAGTCGTTTGGTCATTGAGATCGATCACCGAAGGGATGAGATGGACAACATTTTTTGGCAAAATCAAGCGCCCACTTTGGGATTCTCTCGGGCAGGAGGGGCCCCGGACCAGGAGCTTCTGAAGTGGAAAAAGAAGATTTAAGGAGCGGTATATTCGCGGCCCCTAATCAAGTTCCAAGTACTATACGCAATGCTCTGGAATCTATGCGGTTCATAATTATATGTATAAACAAAAACTTCTTTCCTCCAAATTTTGAGTATATTTAAATAATAGAATTAGTAAGTGTTATTGATTTCCACACTCTCGTGGACTCGCGCCCGCCCTTGAGTATAATCAAGTGAGCTTCTCTTTAGCCCCTTCTATAATGAAAGTAGCGCTCCGGGAATAATTTTAAAGCCCGTAAGTAAATTCAATCATTTACCACCTCTCTCACTCGCCCGGATCAAGCGATGCAATTTTTGAAGCAGTATTGCATGCTACAGTTTTTTCAAAGCACTACCAAGTAACATAACAGCTTTGTTCGATGGCTGCTTCCCAGTATTGCAAATAAAATAAAACGGATAAAACGAGGCTCAACAATTTAATTGCTATATAAATCACGTTTCCTCGTGGCAATTGTCGCGTCTTGTCGGCAGCAACCACCGAACAAAGGTAATAAATGTGTTGTAATAAGGATGTTTTTGAATAACTCGCATGCAACATTGCTTGAAAAATTTCATCCTGTGATCCGGGCTAATAAATTTGGTAACGAGATTCACTTATTATTATGCTCCGCCGGTGCTGTACGAGACCTTCATACCAATAGCAAATATAGGATGGGGATAGTTGACCAGGAGTTATGTTGTTGTTGTTGTGAAGTGTTGTTGATTTGGAGGAGGAGATGGGAAGAGAAACGGGTTTACAACCGTAATCTAATTATAAGTGTCCGCTTATTAAAAAAAAAAGAAGCATCGCCCTTCCAAAACTTATAACAACCGTCCTCGAGAATCACTAAAATTTAATCGCAATTTTTTAACGAGAACAAAAAATTCCTTGCGGGTTTTTAGAGGGGGGGGGGAGTGAACCTCGGAGCTTCGCATGGTATTCCAATTTCGGGGAAAGATGGGAGTGGCTGCATGTCTCAGGTATTGTGATTCTGATCGTTCATTGCAGACCAAATGTCTTCAGCAAGCTGATGCTGAGTTGATGGTATAGTGGGAGAACCCTTGGGATGATGAGTCAGGGACGGCCCTACTCGGCGTTCCAAGCAGTTGAATTTGGAATTAATGAATTTCCTTCTAGTTGTTTTATCGGTTGTATTATGAAGAATATTGGCCTCCGTTAGATTCCCTAATAAGCTTGTCTGTGGCTTTTTGTAAACAAATGAATTTTTCTTCCACCCTTCATAAACTTTTCCTTTTTTTTTTTTTTTTTTTTTTGAAGCGCAAATAACCCTCCACTCTTTCGACACCGGATCTTTTATCATGAGAAAAAAAAAACTTTTCATTTTCAACACAAAATTTAATTAGTCACTTTCCTTCCTTCCGACCGCCCCCCTCCTGCCATAACACCACTGAATCCCGAACCCTCTTAAAATCTCCTCTTCTCGCTCTCTTTTTCACTTTGCCCTGCGACCCCTGCACCAATCTTTGCACCCGCCCTTTCCCGTCCACTCGAGGAGGCTCTTCACAGCCCAAAGTAGGTCGAACAATTATGAAAATCTTCAAGCTAAACACGTTTAAAGCTCTGCCATCATTTAGCCTTGAGGGGGTGTGTTGGTAAGGGGTGTGATGCCGGGGGACGGGAGAGAGGGGTTTAAAGAGGAGTAAAAAGAGATAGGGATATGAAAGGAGAGACGGCTGCAGGGTGAGGTGCGGAGGCGTGTGCCTAAAGCGGAGCAAAGTTTGCTGTAACTAACTTTAGTATCAACAATGTTTTCATTTAATTTGATATTGCATTTCTTCGTTCTCGTTCCTCTCGGTCCTCTTTTGCGCTTTTTTCTTTTACTTCCCGCTTCCTGTGTAGTCTTTGCTGGGAAAATTTTATTTTCATTCATTCATTTCGTTTGTTAGCGATCTAAGTTTGTAGTGTGACGATGTTTCAGTTCGAGGCATCTTCACGGTAGTCCCCTTCTCCACTACTCACCACTGAAAACGCCTTATTATAGGCCACTAAGTTGTGAGACTTGGCTATTTGTATTGTTCAAGGAGTAAAATCGAGGGAAATTGTAAGCTATCGATTATGAGGTGTGGTGGGAGGGTAAAAACTAAATGAATACCAACGATATACATATAAAAGTACTGGATTGCTCATCACTGCTGGTAAAGAATAGCCATTAGTTAAGTTCGCAAGTGGATGAGAGGGGTGAAGCTCCCAAATAAGTACCGTGTTGCCATAACTACGCAAGGAGAGGAACTGGGTGATTGTTTACCAGGGGACGACCTGCACCCTCCACGCCCCTCCAGTCCGCTGTGAGCAATCCAGGTTTATATATATCGTTGGTGAATACTCGCCAGTGCCTCTTTAATGGACCTAATGGATAATCAGTCAAACTCAACTGACTTGGGTGGGCAGGTGCTCCCGTGATAGGAACGTGTAATTAACTTTGACTCCCTCACACGATGACCCTGGCGAGAATCACAGATTTTTCTCACTGGCCTTCACAATATTCCAAATTGATTCACACGTACGTTCTTTTTTACTTTTTATTTTTTACAGGGCACGTTCTTGTTTTTAAAATCGTTCAAACAAGTGCGATTCGATCGTTGTAAATTAGGGCGTAGATTCCAGGGTCGCTCTCTTTCCCTTTTCACACTAAACCTCTCTCCACCACTCTTCGCAATCACCGCTGTGACTCTCACACTTCCATCATCAACTCGTGCGATCCAATTACTACAGATTTGAACGCAAACAAATTATCCCCTCCCCCTTGTCTCTTTTGCTTTCTCATTCCCCTAGTACCACCACCCATCCCTTTTGCGATGTTAATTAAACTGTAATTCGGTCTCATTATGAAACAATCGTTCAATTAGAGTTCATCTATTACTTCCCATTCTGTTTCGCGTCCCCTCACCATCGTCACCCCCCCCCCCACCGCTCACACCATTCCCGCAGGAAGAGCCTCTATTTACAAGAAAACTGTTTTTCGCCGTCATAAAATTGTGTTTATCCGAATTTAGATTCTATCACCCCCCCCCCCTACAGATCTCTCTGAGTTTATATTTCATTCATGTGAAGAAACGAATATCGCTATCGCGGGACCATCTTAATAAAAACGTGGGAAATGGAAACGTCTGAAATGAAAAGAAAAAAATCGGTCGAATGTTCGCTGTAAGCACTTCTTCAACAAAAAGAGCGTATGTATTATGTGGAGACTTATCAACAGGTCAATCTCAATTCTTGATTTTCTTTTTTTAACTCGAATGTTATAGACAAATGAGTGTTTAATTAATAGAACGGCGATGATTGTGTGAATACTTGTCGCGGTATATAGGGAGCAAGATCAATGATATGATTGATTTGAAGGAAATATTTCGGTTCTGAACTTTTAATTGACGGACATTTCACTCTCTGGCCCTCGTCTAGGTGGCTTTATACATATTAAAAAACTTCGCTCCCGAAGCTGGCGGTCGGAAATAGTGCATTTTATTCTGTATTTTGATACCTAAGCCACTCCTGAAGTAATTTTGAAAGCATAATCTAGTGAAATTTGAAGATTTTCAAAAATAATTGTTATCACCTCCCCTTTCCCATCCGTTACCCCCTCTTCCCTTTTCCCTCCACTCACCATCACAATCCTTTCTCAATAGTTACTTTTATTATTTAATTATCGACCAATAGGGTGAGTCACCAAAATACACGATTCAATTCAGTGCGACGCAACGTTTCTTCGGCCTGGTACGCTGACCTCTTCAAGCAACTGTATTAAAAATTAAACAATTTGGTTTTTAAAAAGGGAGGAATTTTAAGGAGACGGCAGCTTAACACAACAATTACCTAAACAAATATGAGCCATTTTTTTATATAGGTAACGAGTACGCAAAGTGTAAAATATCGTGCGAGTGTTGTTTGACGAGCGACGAAGACTTGAGTTCATTCAGTTTGAGTTGCCATTTTTTGGCCCATTTACATGCATTTTTTACTGTGTGCTGTAGTTGCGATGTTGCTTCTTCAACAGACTCTGCAACCGCCAGTAGGGCTGAATCATCTGCAAACGTTGCAATTGTTGTGTTTCCACTGCTATGGACGTCGTTTGTGTAGAGGTGATACAGCAGCGGCCCAAGTACACTTCCTTGGGGAACACCAGTATTTATCCTCTTTAATGATGAATACGCGCCTTCGTGCTTCACCCTGAAGTGTCTTTCTGAAAGGTACGACTTGAGAATATGGAAGTATTAGTCCGGCAAGTTTCTTCTAAGTTTGTACAGCAGACCATAATGCCATTAAATGCTTGGGAAACGTCAAGGAACACGCTGCCGCAGACTTGCTCCCTCTCTAAAGAGTCCTCAATCACTCGAGTGATGCGATGCACTTGATCAATAGTGGAGTGCTTTTCCCTGAACCTGAACTGGTGATTGGGGATAAGCTCCTTGTCTTTAACTATAGTTTTCAATCACTTCACGAGTAACCTCTCGAAGAGTTTGGAGATTACTAGTAACAATGATATTGGCCGGTACGACGTTTTCTCGCATGATTCCTTACCAGGTTTCAGGGTCATGATCACTTCTGCCACCTTCCAGCAACGAGTTGAGTCTCAGCGAAGCGTTTACGAGGTATAGTCGTAGAGTAACATGCGCATTCCTACTTCTGGGAGTAGTTTGACGGCATTCCCAGTTATGAGGTCATACCCAGGAACTTTATTTGTTTTAAGATTGTTTATTGCATCTTTAAGCTCATTAAACGTTAAAGGTCTTATACATATATTGCGAAGACGTTGATGGAGGCAGCGCCGCGCCGGCAATTCTTCCTCATCTCTTTCCCCTTGCAGTGACATAACTGTTTCCTCGAGATGCTCTGAAAATTGTTCAGCTTTCTCTCGGGGAATTTTGGCCCATTCTCCGTCCTGCTTTCTAATCGGAGGAATGTGTTCTTTGGGCTGCTTAAGCGAGTTAGTAATCTTCCACAGAGAGTAATCCGTGTCCTTTCTTGGAGTCAACCCTATCAATTGTCGGGCATGTGTGTTAGCCTATTGAGTTTTCCTTTGTCACAAGTAGCTCTACTGTTTTGCCAGACTTTCCTCGCCCTCTCCCAGACTTTTCTCTCTAACCTCACGGGGATATATGGTGTGGCTGATTCTTGCAATTTTTTTTTTGGAGTGGCAGACCAAGCAGCTTGCTGAATACATTTGACGAAGTTCCTCTTCTAGTTGTTCCGGTGATTTTAGAGGGACTGAAAAGTCAATATTAGAGTGACGTATTCCCTGAAAACATCCCAATTAGTGCGTTGAGTGACTAGCCTTGGCCGGTCTTCCTTCAAGATGATTGAGCCGCTAATCCGACATTAGACATTAGAATGAAATTGACCGATACTCCCTTGACCACAAAAAAATTAATGATATCAGGAGTCTTTACAGTTACAATACGTAGTTACATAGTTACGTAGTTACAATACGTAGGTTTTCATGAAGAATGAAAACTGCAATTTTTTCTTCTCCTAGCGGAGATCAAATCTCGTTCTTTTGTGGTTGTTAGCCTCGAGCCCCAATATGTATTCCTTGCATTGACATCCCCGCCGATGACGAAATTAGCACCCAGACTGTCCATTAACGATAAGTAGTCTTCTTTCAGTGCGTATCTGGGAGGGCAGTAGATGGCAGAAATGCTACAGCTCTTGCTATTTGCGGATGCTTTAACTGTTGCTCTTGCATGAACTCTTCCCGGATTCTTGTTTCCAAGTAGTGTTGAATGGTGCTCTTAAGTAAGATGGCCCCCTTACCAAAATTTCGTAACTGTTGTGGGTTTTGGGGGGTGGGGGGAGGTATTTTGTGGCGTTTTTCGTCAAATAACAATGGTAATAAGCATATTCAGGGTGTTTCAGGAGGATTCGGCAATACTTGCACTTGTTGTACTACTAAGTTGGGCGAACCAAAATTACTATGGACATAGGGTCGCAAACGCTTCGTTCCAGAGTTACAGAGAATTTTGTGTTTTTTAAGCCAAACCACCCCCTTTCCCACAAAAAGCGGTTTTAACGGACGAACCATTCAAGTTAGAACAAAATTAATTACATTTCTGAAAAGAGCGCACAATTTTACATTGACAACCTAAGAGTAGCACGCTATAATTGTCTTGAAGTAGGTCTAGTAATTTTTTGAAAAAACGAAAAAGTGTGTGATATTGAATTTTCGTGTATCTTTCAGAGGTGAATTTCGCTCAATCCATAGCGGGTCGGATATTGTTAAGCTAGTGTAAAAACCTGCCCATTTTGTAAGCTTTCAAATGACGTAAGAAAATTTGAAATTGGTTGGATTTTTACCGAGATATCACACTAAAGGTTCGGGAAATCAGCGAAAACTGTCAAAATTCATTTGCGATTTGCGACCCTATGTCCATATAGTAATTTTGGTTCGTCCTATTTAGTAGTACAACATGTGCAAGTATTGCCGAATCCTCCTGAAACGCTGTATTTGTGGAGAAATGGGTGAACATAAATTAAGCAAATCTTTAAATAGGAACAAACGATAGTGAGACTAAATCAGTAGGATGGTTGAACTTGATGGTGCACTAGTACCATCAATCACTATCACTAGCACCACCACTAGCACTAGCGAATAGATGCTGTGGTATAAGAGTGGAGGAGTCTATGAACTTCTTGGATAGCAGGAGCAGGCGATCAAAGTTGGGCGGTACAGTTTCCCTTTCTCGCCAAGCCGATAATGAGTGTTCTTTATCTCTCCTTCTTTCTCTTTTGCTTTAGCGCTACTCATGTTTTATGTCACATGGACCGGGAGGTTGGAGTCTTCTATCACATGATCGAGCACGGCCGCATGAAGCATAATGCTCATCACCTCATCATCCACCGGACCGCCCGCGCCCGAGGCACACTCACCCCCCCCCCTACTGCCAAAACCAGTTCACCATCCCGCAACAGCCTTTCACTGCCCACAAGACACGATATCACCCCCGTTGAGAAACAGAACTTTATCCTATTCGAAATGGGAAGAGTGGGAAAAAGGTTTTCACTGACCAGGTTAAGCCCGGCTATTATTTTGAGGGGTACCTTCTTCACCTATTGAGGGATGCTCCCTCCTCCAGCCCCCTTTGACCCGGCATGAGCAATCCATGTTTATATGTATATCGTTGGCTAACACTTCATGATTAACCAAATCCGAATACGCTGGGACAAACAGTTTCCCCTAGCAATAACTGGTGAAATATGGTGATTTTTTTACTATTTTAACCCTCATCCACCCCCTTTACCAGTGGTGGACCTAATAACCTAAACCTATCGGGGCCCGGGGCGCGAATTTCCATGAAGGTCCCTTAGTCCCTAATAAATTAATAATACCTACCTAAATATAATTTTACGCAGCTTTAAATTATGGCGTTTTCTTAATTAGAACCGCGCACGAATTAGCGCTTTTTCTACAGCTCATCAGCACCTTATCGCACAGATTCAAGCCATGAATTAGCGTGTTTCTTTATTTTAGCAGTGAATTAGCGCCTTTTCTCTATTCTATACCCCAAACAACCCATCTCCTTAATATCAGCCGTGAATTAGCGATTTTTTCGCGTTTACCCATTGGGCTAGAGTTTTTTATTTTTTCTCAGTTTTAGTCACCAGAAGAATTAGAAGCCTTGAATTGATGTTTTCTAAATTTTGCCGCGAATTAGCGTTTTATCCACACTTTATCCGCGGGAGTCAGTGGTTTTCTCCATTTTATTCGTGAACTGGCGCTTTTTCTCAATTTTATCCAAAAAGTTGCCTTTGGAGGACGCGAATTGGGTTTTCTCGTGAATTGGAGCTTATTCTATACACTTCATCCATGCATGAATTAGTATTTTCACCCAATTTTATCCGCGAATTTGCGATTTTTCTGAATTATTCTATTACTCCCAATTCTTCTTTCTCAATTCTTGTTCTTTCTCTTTTCTTCTTTTTTTTCTCAATAATTGTATTACATATTGTATTGTTAGGGGGGAATAGTACCGTTTGTCTCCCGTGAATTAACAGTTTCCCTCAATTTGAGCCGCTAATTAGCGTTTTCCCGGTAGATGCTCATCAGCGCTTCTTTTCAATTTTAGCCCAGAATTAGCCCCTTTTGTCTCTTCTATCCGACAATTAGCCATTTTTCTCAGATTTAGCCGTGATTTAGCCCGGGGAGGAGTTACGCTAAAATGTTTAGAGGGGCTTGGCCGTGAGCTCAAGATCGTCTCCCCTCTATCTGTGTGTATACCCTTATGAAATACTTATTTTTCAATTGTTTCTTTTTGTTGAATATTCATCGAAAATCTCTTCTACATTACTATTTTTGGGGTTTACTCTTTTTGATGTAAAAACTATATGTGAATGATTGCCACATTTCAAACCCTTTCTTGCAGCAAGTCATGGCTGCCCTAAAGCGCAGCACATTGCACAGGGCATTTCGTGGGGTGTGCCTTTAAGTAATTTTTTGTAGGAATTTTGTCCCCCTCACCTATAATTGAGTCCATTTCGTCAACTTTGAGTCCCCCTGCTCCACCACGTGCCTTCTTTTGGCATGGTCGTCATGATTCGTGACTCATTGTAACCACGAAAACGAAACGGATGATTCCGGAGTCACCTTCCTCCAGATTACGGTCCTCGTTACTTTGATGGCTAAGAATCTGCGCAGATTTCACCCCTTTTCAATCCCAATATCACACTTTAAGAAATAAATTTTACAGGTTTCATTAATTTTGACCTATCCATTGCTCACCAACACCAATCTCTCGGCTTTTTACTCCATAAAAATAGCGAATTCACGGGGTTAACCCGTTTTAAAAAGCAAAGTCGCTAGTTAAGCCCATTCGAAGTCAAAGTAGCTCTTGGATTTGGCTCTCACGGAGCCCAATTTCACTGTTTTGACTAATTCAATAAACCAATTTCGCCTCTGTCACACTTTGTAATAAGCAATTATTCATAGTTTGGCTCTTTCTAAAAAACAAATTTTGCGGATATCGCTCGTGGGAAATCAATTTCGCGGGGTTGCCTCCCTCAAAAAAGTCAACTTCACAGTATTTCACGCATTGCTTTTTAAAGAAATTTCCATCGTGTTTCATCTTAAACAGCAATTTCACGGGCCTGGTACTTTCAAAAACAAAATTTCGCTCGCCTGTCACATTCAAAATGCAATATCGTGGAGCTAGCTCGTTCAGAAACAATCTTACCGGGCTATGGCCCCCACTAAAAAGCAATTAAGTATGGGTTTTGTATGTTGTATGTTAAAAAAATGAAGCGGTTCGTGGGTTGGGATTTTTGCTCCCGATACGATGCGCTGCTCTACTATGAAAGTAGATTACCCGCTGAATTCAAAAATTATACAAAAGTTGAGTGTTGAAAAAAACATATGGTATCAAGATAGATATCACGCTACAACTTCAAACCGAAAATAAATATAATAATTTTTGTATTTGGCGGGTTTTCTCCTTTTTCATTCTTAACGGGAGCAAAAATCCCAACCCAAAATAAAAAAAAATTTTTTTCCTCGAGTCTGAGGACTTCGTTTTCCATATGACTTTGGTTTCGTTGTTCAAAAACACATGTCGGCCTGTTCACCCATTAAAAAAGAATTTTCGCACGACTTGCACGGGAAGTGATGAGAACCACACTGAAAACCTCCCTCGAAAGTATCTGTTTTCGTCAACCCGTGCGGAAAAAACGAAAAAGGCACGGGTGTGTGTTAGGAGAACAGCTGATTTGGTTTTTTTTTTTTTTTTTTTTTTTTTTTTTTTACAGTTAACCAATGTTTGCTGTCCACAGATTATTGTTCTCTTGGAAGTCTTAACTTGAATTCTGTGATATGACGTTAATTGTTATTGTTTTTTTTTTTTTTTCTGGTTCCTCTTCCTGTCTCTGCCTGTTGGTTTGTTCACTGTGTTTTTTGTTTCTCACACGTAAATACCATAACATTTCCAGAATGAGCACCTGCCTATAAATTCCCCATCGTCGTGCGAAAAACGGCGTTCATTACTCGTCGGAAAGTGAAATATCATGTGCTCGTGTAATAGACTCACTCGACTGCGTCTCGTTCGTCTAACAACACTCGCACGATATTTCTTACTTTCCGCACTTGTTATGAAATGTACTATTTCACGAGATTAGCTCATTTAGGAAGAGCAATTACAGGGGTCCGGCATTTTTCAAAAACAAGATCTCGTCCATTCAAAACCACTTTCGCGAAGTTCTCTTGTCCCAAAAAGCAATTCACTGCATTAAAAACTAAATATCGCGCTGCAGACCGATTGAAAAAAGTCATTTCGTTGAGTCGGCAGCACGTTCGCGAGGCTGGCTTCGTGAAAAAACAAAATTTTGTTGGGCTGACTACCAAAATAAACGAATTTCACTGAGTTGAGTATCTAATTAAAAACACGTTTCGCAGGCATAATGAAAAACATTTCACGACCCAAAAAAGCAAATTTCGTTGGGTAGCAGGCTCGTCAAGAGAATGAAATTGAGCAGGTTTAGCCGCGGCCAAATAAAAAATCAGTGATTTTATCACCGATTTAGCACTTTTTCTCCATTTCAGCCATAAATTTGCTCATTTTCTCACTTCTGTCCACGTATTAGCGCTTTTTTGAAGTTTCAGCCTCGAATATTAGCGCTTTTGCAAACTTATAGCCGCGTAATTTTCCCTATAGAAAAGTGCATTATAGTACATGTATACATAGTGCGCCCTATCCATTTCTGCTGTCTAAAGCCTACATTTACATTAACTGGCGATCAGGGTACTTTCTTTATTTTAGCCGAAATGAAATGCACTAAAGATGAGCCACAAGAAATTGATGCTCCACGAAAAAATGAACGTATAAATAGCCGAAGGAGGATAAAAAATATACACTCTCTTAAAAGGGATGGTTGGGTGAGGTAGAGAAATGTAAGATTTATGTTCAGGGTGCCCTTTAAGAAAATATAAAGGGAGTGTAGGTAGAAGTCGTGGATTCGGAATGTTTGGTGGTGGGAGCCATCGGGAGGGGGCTGGGGTGCAAATCCGTCATTAATATTCAAGAGGAAAACTAAAGCATAAAGCAGGATATGTGTGATACGTGTTAACGTTTCTTCTCTCTCCATTCTTCTCGTGATCGTATAACTCGTAGACCCCTTATCACATTCACGCTAAAAACTCCTTTCCTCACCCACCCATTATTCGCGGTGGAACCATGCACTAATTTTTCTCTACTCGACAGCGGAATTTGAAACAGAATTTTGAAGCAGTTTCGCCCTTGTGTAAAAGAGTTGAGCGCTGGGTCCTCGAAAATGTTAAGCCCCCCCCCCCGCCCTTTCACAAAAATCCATTCAGATCCCTCCTCACAATTTAATTTTTGTTACGAGCAAATAGTAGAATACTGGTAGTGTTTTTGTGAAAAGGTATAGGAAGAAACGACGGACTTCCAATGTGGATTTGATGGCCTCGTTACTACGGCTTGTGAGACGCGGGGGGGGGGGGGGAGAAATCGCTTACGTTATATATTGATGTGCTAGAGGTGAGAGTGGGGCAGTGAGAGAACGGTTTTAAGGGAAAGGGACACTGTCGATATGCAGATGATTCGCAGGGACCGTGTCTGATAAGGAAAATGGAACATTTCTGTAAATTACGATCGGTTGGAAATCTGCATTTGTTTGTTGACTCCCTCCAACCTCATCCTCACCATCCCCTTTTATGCCACCAAATAGAGTGGTGTGATGTGAAGAGGATGAGAGGGTCGAGTTTCATTTTCTTTCCATTTCCATAGTAATGCCTCGAATCGTAACGAATCATGAGTTGAAGGTGAGAACGATATGTGAAGGGAAAATTTTAGTTCCACCGTTCCTG
Organism: Corythucha ciliata; assembly: GCA_038030265.1. NCBI lineage: Eukaryota > Metazoa > Arthropoda > Insecta > Hemiptera > Tingidae > Corythucha > Corythucha ciliata. The sequence continues at coordinate 23,612,348 of CM075938.1, read as the reverse complement.
CACGCACTAAGATAGCGAATACCCTTGAATTTATGTAGGTAAAATGTAACCGTCCGCTAAACTGCTCCAACGGAGCGTTTTCTGGTGACTGAATTTCCCCTTAGGCTCTCCTCTGTAATTCCGTTAACTTATTATTGCAATTACATGAACTGAGGAAATTCGAGGAGGTCCATGGACCCACATGTCCGCCATTTTTTTAGGGGTTACCACCTACTTATACAAGGACGACGAAGGACTACCTATTACGCGTAGGCCAATAGAATGGTTCGGTTTGAAACTCTTTCAACGACCCCGTCACTGCAATTTTAATTACTGTTTCATGCTACTCTTTTGATCTGATTAAACTTCTGGAACATGCTATTAAGACGCATCTCACGATGTATGTAATAGTTTGTTGTTGTTCTTGTTGTTGTTGTTGTTGTTTTAAACAGATAGATAAAATTGCTACCTTTAACAGCTATGTTCTTCACAAAGACCCTATCCCTCCACCCTTTTCTATCCAAAAATAAAGCCTCGGGGCAGCTATTCTCGAACAGGTAAAATATAATCAGTTTCAACGACCTGGAACTTCTGTCTCTCACGTAATTGTTTTATTTACCCCTCGGTGCGTTGCATTACATATGTCCAAAGAATTTAATTGCGACGTTATTTCTTGAGAAAAGTTGAATGGACTGACTTATCTCATGGAAACGTTCTGCTTTTCAGTGGCCTAAATGGATCTTGAACTAATAATTTTCGTTAGATTATTATAATTAGCGCGCAAGATAAGCTTTATTATTGGACTTGAAAATGTTAGCGTAATTGAATACTAATGATTTGATGGGAGGGGGAGTCATAAAAGATGCGGGTGCCTGGTTGACGGAGAGTGAAGAGCAAGTGTGCGTGCAGGAGGCGACGCTAATCCAAACTAAAAACCTGAATTTAATTATTCCCTCTCCAACCAACCACCGTAGAACAAAATATATCATGGGATTAAGTATCATCCCTTTGCATGGTTCTCGTTCCCTTCGGACTTGGCCCAGTAAAAATAATTTCTTCGGGGGGATTTTGTCCCCCATTCCGCATCTTCACCAACTCTCGTTTCCCTCTATACGATCCCAAACCGTGGTGGTGCGGACCAATTAAAAACTTCAGGCAGCGATTAAATAACTTATAATTCAATTCACGTTTCATTGTAAACACTTTTTTTTTCCTGGGTCGAAACAGCCTCCCTCTCTGCCGACGTCATCGCCTAAGAAATCTATTTTTCTGTTTTTGCATAGCCCTATTAAGCGGAAGGCTCCAATGGGGCAAAAGCGAGAAAAATCTCATTATAAATGAGAGAGATAAAGAAAAAAAAAGCAAAGCGAGAATGAGTTGTTTAACACACAATGAACTCCTCTCAGTTCTAAGGTTAGCTCTTTCCCAAGATGCTTCCATTTTTCCCATTTTGAAGAGTTTTTCTCACAGAAAAACCACCTCTCCGCGCTTCACCCTCAACTACTCGGTGAAGCCCGCCCTTTACCTTACTTGTAGTGAGAGTTGGAAATGATTACGAAACTTTTTTTATTCTCCTCTTTTTCCCTCTCCTGTCTCCCCAGTTTCTTAATTGAACACGCTATTCTTTTGAAATTAATTTTGTTTTCTAGAGAGAGATGGAAAGAAGTTAATTGTTAATTAGCGCCCAGCGTGTCGCCCCTGCTAAAAGATTGAGATAATAATGGCGTGCAGTGGGTGAGGGATAATAAATTTCCCCGTGTCATTCAAAGACTCGATTCACATTCCCTCACACTCGTGATCGTTTTTACTTCTTTTCGATATACTGCTCATAAAGGTGAAGAGAGTAGGGCTTTCTCCGAAAAAAAAGCTTCGTTTCTTCCGGTTCCCTTCCCATTCTCCATACCAGAAATTGAATGGTTTTGTGATCAAATGATGGACACGGTAAAGGGGTGGAAAAGGGTTCGGACATAGAGGCATTTCGTTTTCCCTGAAAAACAAATGAACTTGAACCTTTAACAAAGGGTACCAGCCTTCCGCACCCACGCCCATCCTATCCACTGTAGCTTCGAAGCACTATACTTCTAAGTAGAGGGAAATGAAAAACTGATAGGGTTCTAGAGATAAACGGTGCTGTGTATTTTAGAGTAAACGGGCTTTCAATTAATTGCGTTTCGTTCTAATAAATATAAACAGTTTGGTTGCAAACAGATCGGAATAAGACTAATATAATGCAACGCGCGTTTCCGTCGCTACAAAGGTACGTACACCACCTTTGAAACTTATTCCTTAAAATTTAGTGTCAGACATACGGCGTTTTCCATTTCGGAGGGCATACACGAGCCAGATCTTTGGCAGATCCGCCTATCTGCGGCAGATTTTGTGTTTCTGAGAGATATCGGACGGAAAGATCCGATCTCGTTAGTGGGCAAGAAAGGACGACAGATCAACCGTGATCGGCCAAACGATATCGGTGAGAGTTCAAATCCGTCAGATGGGGACTGTGGTTCATTTATAGGCCTTCGCTAACGCATGGTTCCACCGCCGCGGCACTGCACCCAACTACGTCTCTGCCGACACCCTCGGCCAACTACCACAGCCAGGATCGGATACCCAAAGTGCCGGCTCTTGACTGAGTTATCAATACTTCTTACACTATCAGCAATGCCTGTGACACTAACCCTCAAATGGATAACAAATACCGCTTACGCTATCAAGGGCACTAGCGCAGCTAGTGATAGTTTCGTTCGCCAATTCCCGGAGCGTTAATTTTAGGAGAAGGGGCAAAGGAGAAGCTCATTCCATTAAATTCAAGGGCGGGCGAGAGTCCATCCCTAAGTGGGCAGACTATAACTTCATATCTGTCACCGATATCTAATATCTTTCGAACCCGGCCGACAAATGAAATCTGTCAGATTTCGTTCGGCGACAGATCTACCAGATGTGCCCCCTCCAACGAGCAGATTTGATCGAGTAACAAATATGGGTCGCAGATAACTTTTGAACGTTATCTGTAATCTCTGTAATGTGCTATCTGTAAATATCTGTCAAAAACATTAAATCTGCGGCACATATCTGCTCGTGTATGTGCACCTAATGCAATACACTAGTGTGGTGTAAGTTTTTCCACCCGTCATCTCTGAATTGAAACATATGTTTATGGAGAGGACGCGGCACTACACTTGTGAAGTGTGTTGAATGAAAATCGCTAACAAATCGCATTGGTGTAAAAACAAAGTTCTAGACCTTTTTATCAGTGTCTACACCAGTGATTCTCAACCTGGGGGGTGCGCAAGCGATTTCTGGGGGAGGCATGAACTTTTCCCCATGCCCTTTAAGGTTGAGACCAACCATACATTTATCGGAAACTTCAGGAACGTTATGTTTTTGTTTCTTTACGCTGCCCCTGAGTCCCTCAGCCCATACTCAATTAAGAAATGCAGTCGGCAGCCTGTCGAGAGGGGGGGGGGCACTGGGCCCTTTATCCCCGGGCCCGGTTTTTCTTGGGGGCCCGGATTTCAAAAATCAAGAAAAGGAAGAAAAAAGGGATAGCTTTATACTGGGAGCTCAACTGCCGTTGGAGATTTGCAGTGGTTGGGTCTTCTTTGTGTTTGGAGCTTTTACTGTGGCTTGGAGCTTAGCTGTGGTTAGACCTTTGCTATGGTTGAACCTTTGCTGTGGTTGGAGCTTTACTGTGGTTGGACCTTTGCAGTGGTTGGACCTTTGCTGCGGTTGGCCCTCTGTAGTGGTTGGCCCTTTTCAGGGGTTGGACCTTTGCTATGGTTAGAGCTTTGCTATGGTTAGAGCTTTGCTGTGGTTGGACCTTTGCTGTGGTTGGACCTTGACTGTGGCTGGGCCTTCATTGTGCTTGAGACATTGCTGTCGTCGGAGGTTCTACTGCAATTACAGCTTGGCTGAGGTTGAACCGTGGCTATGGTTGGGCCCTATGGAGTCATTGTACTGTGTTGGGGCCTTCTTGGTGGTTTTTGAGCTTGGCTGCGATTGGAGCTTTACTGTGGTTTTATTTAGGTCTTTCGAGAAAGGAGCGAGGGTGGCGCTGGGTGATTTTCTCACCCACGTGAAAGGGCCTCATTGAGTTTCGTCCCTGGGCTCGAATATTCTCTCCACGGTCCTGGTAGTTGGGTCCCGATCAAAATGATCGAAAGGGCACTGTCATTGCCCTTAAAACTAAAAGTGGTCATGAATGAGCGTTTGGCCTTGCCACTTCGGTCAATTATCTCGACTCCAAGGCGATCAACCGTGGTCCACGGGCGTGGAGGCTCTTCGGTGCACTTACGAGTTTTCGATTATGTGACCACTGCCTTTAAACGTTCTGAAAAGTGTGCAAGAGGCCAAAAACGCTGGGTTGCTTCGTGGTCTGTCCAGAATCGAAGCTGTTTGTGGGTTTGGGGTTTTTTAAAAAAACACACAATACGATGAAATTGGGTGGTGGAGGCGCAACAAATGTTAATAGTCCAAGGGGGGAGTGACCTTGAAAAGGTTGAGAACCACTGGTCTACACAGTCAAGAAATGTATCTCTGGCACTTTACACTTGGGTCCAGAGAGAAGAATCGCGGGACACTTCGGTGTAAACGCACTTTAAGGTCCTAAGTGAACAATTTTGTTATTATGAGCTTCGAGAACACTAGAAATATTGAGAATCGCGGTTTTGTTTTTTTTTTTTTGAGTCGCGTGGTTACTACTCAGAGGGTTCAATGGAATTTCTGTGTGAAACTCGCGTGCCTCAAATTATAGGTCGCTTTTTCTTCGAAGTAGACAAAAAAACCTTGATAATTAGTTTCAGGATTCAAAAATTGTTTTCTCATAAATTAGACGTTACAAAGGGGAAGGGGCTCAGTCAGGAGGGGATGGACTTTTATCTTACTAGTGGAATCTGTCGATTATTACAGTGTACACATAAACGATGGAAGAAGAGAGAAAATTTGAGGGGGGAGGGAAACTGATTTTCTATCTCCTCCTATCTTTTAATTTTCTAAATGTGATCCACGCGCGTAAGATATTTTCGATTTTTGGACGCAAGGCGGAAAATAAATTGATATTTTAATGAATTCACGTGAAATCCGAGCAAGTCAGGAATCACTCGTGTTGCATGGAACGTAGGAGAATCTCGCTGTTATCCACCTGCCCTTAAATTACGTCGAGAATATGCCCGGCGAGCAAATTAAATTAGGGTTTGAGGGAGCGTATGCGTTAAGCCGTTTAAAATTCGGTCGAATGAGCACCACAGTGGAAAGGGCACGCCCCTTCCCCCATCACGACACTGCCGCTATTTACTCGCTCACCGGGAGCGAGTTATTTCGCAATAAAACGAAAATCTCTCCGTTGTAATACAATGCGTTGTAAATTTGAGTGAAACTGGAGGGGTTTCGCGGTCGATGGTATTATGTACCTACTTACCTCTAACAGTTAATCTACATGGTTATAATGGAAGGCCCTTAGCCCCTTCTCTCACAGAAATCACACCATCCCCTTCAGCGATAGTTTTTTCCCCGGAGCAGTGCGCCTTGAATATGCATGCTTAACTCTAATCGGCGAATAATGCAATTAAGCGTGTGTGTCACGCCTCTTAGTTGAGCTTGAAAGCGAATTATTGAGCACCGCAATATGACATTAACAACTGGGACTGTGAAGACTGTGAACTTCCAGGACGAATGCATGAAGTCAAAATTGGTAATATTCAAATTGAACTGGTTGTTTGTTGAATGTTGGTATAGGTGAGGAGGCAAAGGAAAAACAAAAAATTATATAGAAATCCGACATAAGGTAGGCAACAGCTCTCACAACACGGACGCATGCATTTCAGGACCCCTTGTTTTCCCTCTCCCTTGGTGAGAACGCTTAGGCAAAACCCCACACGACGAAACTGTTGTGAGTGTTGCTGCAGATCCTTCCTTCAATTCAATTTCTTCTGACGAACTGAGAGAGTGATCTCGGATCGGAGAGTGATTAGCGGATTTAAGGGGAGCTATAGAGACTATAGAATTCCCAAGAATCACCATAGAATCATTCCCAAGCCATTCTTTATTTTCCGTTTCTTCAGGCTTCATCAGCTGCTGAGCATTCTTTTTCAGCCATAAGGAGGTTTAAGACCACTTTGAGTCTTTGAGAATACATAGGGCTGCCCATCCCCACCGAGCCGATGCCCCCCAACCCACACGGCACCCATACTGAACGGAAAATCAATCCGAGAAATCATCATACGAAATTTTGGGTTCAAAGAGCAAAAACCACGAAATTATTTTTGCCATGAGTCAACCCAGCGAAATTAGTTGTATTTGAATGAGCCTTACCCCTAAATATTGCTTTTTGAATGGATCAAAAGGGTGAACCTGTCCAGCAAAACGAGTGTTTGTCAGGTAGCCCAGCCCCATCAAAGTTTGTTTTTCGTAGAGCTAGCCCTGCGAAGTTGGTTTTGAACGAGTTGACTCCACGATGTTTCTTTATTCAATGGGTCAGCAGCTCGATATTTAGCTTTTAATGCTGCGAAACACGTGAAATTGTGTTTTTTTTTTTTTTGGACTAGAGAGCTTCGCGCATTTCATTTTGAATGGACCCGTCTTGCGAGATTTGTTTTTGAATTAAGTACCGGACTCCTGAAATTGCTCTCCAACCTCACGAAAGTATGTTTTGAATAGGTCAACAGGGCGACATTTCTTTTTGAGGCAGTGGAACCTATACGGAATTGTTTTATAGTGTGGCCCATCACCACGCTGCTCCCGCCCACGCGTGATGTGGAGACCGCCGGGGTAGCTGGGACAGTCCCGGTTTGACTAATTAGGTACGTCCCGCGTCACGGGCAAGGACGTCCCGGAAATAATTTTGTCACGGGTTCTGTTCTTTACATACTTTTAAAATCCGAATGTACTAATTTTCGTATACATAGTACCCAACAAATTGGATGAAATGATTGGGCTGAAATGTGCGCCTGGCAGCATTCTGTGATTCAGCGGCATTCTTCGGGATGGAGGCGAGAGGAGGTTGCAGCACTTCGAGATGACCTGAGACTACTTCCAGAGAGAATTGGCCACCTGGAAGAGAGGTTCGAAGTGATGAACAAGAATTTTGCCGCTTTGAGAGATGAGAACAAGGAACTCCGTGACCAACTCGGGACTGTGAATGTCAAGGATTACATTCTCGAACAGGCAGCTAGGGATAACGTCAAGGATGTAAGGGGCGTCCCAATGGAGCGAAAAGGAGAGAGTCTCCCTGAACTTCTCGTTAAAGTTGGAATGGCGCTTGGGGCGATACTAGAGCCAGCTGACGTAGCGAGTGCATTTAGAGCGTCACGTTCCGACCACTGGTGGGGTCCAGACCAGCGCCCTCAGGGTCCTTCCCCCATAATTTTCTCTTTCACGTCAAAACGAACAAAGGAATACCATCTGGGGAAGTTTGAAGGATGCTGTGCTCTCTGACAGGGCTGATCCAATTTATATGAACGAGAGTTTGACTGCCTACTTTCGCCAGATTTTCAATCTTGCAAGGGAGCTTCGCTGGAAGAAATTAATCGATTTCGTCTGGGTCCGCGACGGGAAGATCATGGTTCGTCTGAAGGAGGGGGAGGGGGAGAGTCGCCGTCGTCAGGAGAGCTTCAGATCTGCATGTCTTCGGCCTATTATAGCAATCTCTTTTTATGTTAATTCACTGTTATATACCGATCAAAAAATGTTACTTCTGTCGCTGTCATTATTTCTTGGTTTCCGTTATTATTTCCTATTCCCCCCTCCTATCGTCTCTTCCTTTCTTCCTGGGCCGTTTTCGGCGTTTTCTCGTCGATGTCGCTTACGGGGTTTGTCTGGATGTCCTCTTTATGAGTGATTTAGCAATGTGTAATGAGTAAAGCAAGCTTGATATTGTTTCACTTTAACGCAAATTCCTTGATGAGCAAGTTGGAACAAGTTTCGCGAGTTTTTTCGGGGCTTGGAACTGGGATTGTGGGTTGTGGTGGGGGGGGGGGGATGAGCTGGGAACTGTGGGTTCAGTTTGTTCAGAAATAATAGGATCGGCAGACGTGGGGGAGACGTGGTGTATCCTGCCTAGTTAGCGATGCTTTTGGCCCCTTTCGGCTGCTCACGGATTCGGACGGGGATACTCTTCTCGAATATCTGTTTTTGGAGATAACTGTAGACAGGAGACCCGTCTGTCCTGGTGTAGTTTACAGGCCACCCCGTATTCCTTTTATCAATGTACTCGGGAATGTGCTGTCTTCTTTTCTACCCAGATACGAGCATTTTTTTCTCGCTGTGAATTCGGATTCTACAATTAGTCGAGATTCAATCGAGTGACGCCTCTGTCAAGAAGCACTTGTTTTTCGAGTTCGATCTGGCTCTGGTGCCTTCTTTCGATGGTACATTTGATGCGGTCCTGGTTGGACAGTATGGCCTAGGCTTCGGAGGGACCCATTTCATACAATGATACACAGTAGAAATTTCCCTGAGTTGAGTTTGTCTGATCGTGATTTCATACTTCTCGATTGTTGTTTACTTAAGCCCATTGAAAGTGGTGAGCGCCGTAAAATTAGGAATCTTGCTCAGATAAACTTGGATGTGCTATCACTGGACTACCGAAATCTGATTGGGGCCGGGTTTTTGAGGCGGGGTGTATAGATGAAAAGCTTGTGGTATTTATCGGTTTAATGGACAAAGCATGCTCCGGAAGTGGTGAAACGGTCGTGCCCTGCAGGGGAAAAGCTATGTCAGCTCCTTGGCTCACTGAAGAAATTAAAAAGGCCATGAAGTTGCGTGATGGTTGGCTTCCTCAATTCGAGGGGCCTAATGGATCACGGGGGACACATTACTCAGACGGCGCTCCTCAGGGTGACGCATGATCTCCAAGAGGCAATGGATATTGGCATGCTAACTCTGGTCGTAGTCATAGACCAGAGAACGGCTTTCGACACAGTGAATCACGGGTTAATCCTGCTGGTGCAGTTGGGATTTTCTGCGTCGGTCGTCCGGTGGTATCGCTGCGGGTAGGAGGTTCAAGACCTGTAGGCTGCATGCTGGGGTCCCACAGATGTCAATTCTAGGCCCTTTGTTGTTATTGATTTTCTTGTTGGTCTTGGGGGGCGGCCATTAAGTATTGTTAGTACCACTTGTTCGCCGATGATATAAAGTTGTATTTTTCATTTGTCCCGGCGTGTATAATAGCGCTGCGTCAAAATAAATAGTGATTTGTCCAGCTTGTGCAAATGGTTGGAGGACAATGACCTTAAAATTAATGAGTCCAAAACGAGGGCGATGCTTGTTGGGTCTGCTAGGTTCGTGAAGGCTATTGAAGGATTATTGCGTCCCCTTAAGATTGGGATCTGGTTTTAAATTCCCGATACGGGACTTTTCAGATTGGTTGGAAATGGGGGGAAAACGCTAATTCACGGCTTCAAGTTGAGAAAAATGCTAATTCACAGGTGAAATTGAGATCAAACTCCAACACGCATGACGCAATGCCCCCACCCCGCCACCCTCGATTGTGTTACCCTGAAAATGGTGCAAGAAAGGTTTTGAAATGTAGCAAATCTTCATACTTAGAAATTCTGTATAGAAAAATAGTGATATTGAGTGAATTGTCGATGAATTTAAATAAATATAGTGCGGGAGCCCACCGCATGAAAAATCCGTATCATCTGATCACGCTTGAAACCATCATCACTACGTTACATGGTCACTAGCAAAAGCGCCTGTATCGTCACCAGAAATTTTTAGCGGGACAAGGCCGAGCAGAGCGTCTTGCCGTTTGCAAAAAAAAAAAAAAAAAATCGTTTTTCGGATCATTTGTTCGTGTCTGGCTTTTTGATAGCTCCATTATAGCCTAGAGAGGTTTCCTTAGTAAAAAAAACGCCAGACAATTTCAGTGGGACCTAGAGGGACGACAGCGTTCGAAGTTTGCAAAATTTGTCCCCCGAAATCGGATCATCTGAACTTGTCTGGCGAGGGTCATTTCTTACTATTTGGATGCTCGTCCGTTACCGGAGTATCTCAATGCCAGACAAATCGGATGGGGCACTGAGTAGATGTGATAGGATGAAATTGCAAAAAAAAAAAAAAAATCGGTGTCAGAATCCGTTTTGTGATGGCGTGTGTTGTGGTGCCGTTGAACCTCTGACACCGTCGCGATTGCTGCGAGAGCGCTTCACCCGTGAGTGTGTACATTCACGGGACAGCGAAAATTTTTAAATTGTGCGACCAAATAGTATGTTTGCCCCATAAGTTGTAAGTTGTTCGTGATCAGTTAACACCATCAAGAGCCGCTTCCACCGTTTGGATGAAATTCTGTAAATAAGTCTTTTGACTGTTCCAAATTTATTTTGTTTGAATCGAAATTGCCTTTGTTTTCAAAACGTTTAGATTATTTACGTGTATAATTTGCATTATGTGAACTAATTTTATAGTCTCACAGGAACCCCTTGGAAATTTCCAACTCGAAGGAATTTCAAGGGTATATTATTGGAAAGGCTGGCACGGAAGGAGTATACAACGGCGGCGGTAGGATGGTATTGTTAGTATAGTGTGTGACTAGGAATTCCTTTCTACACCACATAGAGAATTCCCTTTCTTCGCCAACATCCCGAACCCCCACCCCCTCCGGGACCTCATCAGCATGAATATCATTTCAGTTTAATTCTATTTAAAAACGGCTTAGCAACAGCCGGAGCAAAACAGTTTCCCTCAAAGTAAATTGAGTGAGTTATTAAATTACCATACACACATAGTACGGGAAAGGATGTACCAGGCCTCTGGTAATAGAGGAGTGCTATGTGGGTGCATGGAAGGGAGGAAACTAGGAAAAGCTGGAGAACGGAGATCCACCCGCGCCTCAGTTGCAAAGGACGAGGCATAATTTAGTTAGGGCTGACGCGTATGTGTACACGTATAAGCCCGCGGAGCACAGCATTCTCCGCAGGAGGGGAGGAGGAGCATTTTACGTCCCGTGTTACTTGCATATTCTGAAAGAAAGAGTTGGCAACGGGTTTTTCCGAAGAAATCTAATTATTTCTGCCCTGTCGTCTCGATTTATTTATTTTTTTTTTTCTTCATAAGACTTGAAAGTTAAATTTGAAACAAAGTAGTACGAATCTTCTCCCGTCGGTCCCTTTCAAAACTTAAATCAGCTTGTTGAAAGGTGCATAAAAAGGTCCTAAACAAACACGATGCCCTTCCCATCAGCCCCATTGTTGTCCAGCACACTTCGGGATGTTCACAGAGAACCCCCCCCCCCCACTTTATCTTGTTGTGTGTTGAAAGTAGCGCCTTCTCTCAAAGAAGGGCCCCAAAAGTTAAGCCTTTTCTGCGCTGTAGTGGTCGGCAAGAGTAGTTTTCCCAATTATCCGTAAAGCGTGGGAAGGAGGGCAGTCGGAACAGGTGTTCGACGTGAAGCTTCCTTATACCTGAAAGAGAAGCCGAAATTTCATCCCTGCCCCCTCATCCTCTTCATTTTTGGTTTATTATTCATTCTGAACAATACACCTATGTCTTTCGGTCAGGAAAAAATTTGTTCAACCCAGCCTCAAACTTTTTCTGTGCACGTTTTAACATGTCCTGGCCATATCTTACCCTAGGATTGCACGAAAAAAAATCGTTCTTTCGCACATAGACTCCATGTGGGATCTATAGTTGGTCCTAACGTATGATTAGTTTGATATTCACTCCCTGGGTTTTTATGGGCCAAAAGCGGATCCAAAATGGGGGTTTTCAATGGTTTTGCGATCCTAGGGGTGTGGAGTGTCGATTTTCATGTAATTTCAAGCCGGTTCTGTCTACATTCATGAATAATAAACCCACGTGTAAAATTTGCAGCGTTTTCACGATCCGTTGCGCTAAAAATGTGAACCCTCTCACCAATGTCACCCCCCTTTTATTTGTCACACTCCCTATGTATAGTTGTTTTGCTAAGCCGTGCCATACCACAGTCTGGTTTGTTTGATTCTTTTTGAAAAACACCGTATTATGTGTATTACCAATTTTAACGAGTTTACGAAAGCCTCAAACTCTAAATTTACAATCGCTGGAAAAAGTCTTGAATAAACAGTTTTCGCAGCGGTTAATTACGTTAAATTTTCATTGTTATTTAACTCACGCCTCACCACTCTCGGAAACTTCCTCTAGCGCATCATCCCTCCAACCTGTGCCCCTTTTCGGCTATTTGAGTTTTCTCTGTGTATAGCCACGATATTTGGTTTTAATTAACCGCGGTCTTTTGTCTCTCACATTTTTCCCTTTTTGTAAATTTTAGTCACTCCCACACCCTCCAACACAAAGTTAGTTTGGCAAGGTTGTTCCTTGCGGGGGATGTGCGCTGTGGTCGTTTGAAGTATTACATGCACAAAATAATAAGCGAGGGAGTGAGATAGTGGAAATTATCGGAATAACGCATTGTGATCGTGGTCAATGCTAACAAGTTTGGGCGCATGGGTGATTGGAGGAGGAAGAGGTGTGTGAGTTCATAATGCAGTGAGTCGTTAACAAACAACGATATAAAGGCGTATCAAAAGGCATTTCATACATAATTCAAGTCGAGACTGGATCGATTTTAGGAGGTGGACTAGTCGTAGCGTGTTGCGGGAAAAGGAGTAACGTATGCAACAAGGCTTGAGATGCATTTGTCAAGTGAAATCGATAGTCATTTTTTTTCTCTCTCTCTCTCTCTCTCGAAGAGAAACCACGAAACTACCTCGCGACGAGGCCCCGCAACCCCGACCCCACACTTCATATCCACAACCCCAAACCCTTTTTCTTTTTCTCCAGGGAATTCCATTAATATATTTGACATTCAAGGGAATTCCACCCTTCATCCACCTTTTACAGTCGTATTTTAACATTATGTTCTCTCTCTCACTCTTTTCTATTCTAGTTCCACGTACCTATACACACACACACGTGCGTTTTTTTATTATGCGCCTAAAAAGATTTCTTTGAGCATTTTCGCAAAAAAATTTCGATTGAGGCAGCGTGTTTTACTTGGTGGGCGGAGGGTACATCCTTCAAAACATTATTCCAAGTTCGGGGATCCCATTTTGACAACAATAATATAACGTTGTGAGCAGTGGCGGATCTAGTATTTCATCTTAGCGGGGGGGGGGGGGTTCTACCATGAATGTGATTCAGTGTTTATTTTATTCTGAGTTTCAGTCACAAACTTACCTCCAAGGAACCATAAAATGCGTTTTCTCAATTTTAGTCGCAAATTATTTATCAATTTTAATCGCGAATTACCGCGTTTTCCCAATTTTTAGCCGGGAATTAGCGGATTTTCTCAAATGGATCAGCTGTTTACCGTTTTTCTCCGTTTCAGCAGCGAATGGGCGCTTCCGCGGCCACTTAAGCCGCGAATTTTCTCAATTTTAGCAGCGATTGAGCTATTTATCGATATTTTAGACGAGAATTAGCTGTTTGTCTCGGTCTTAGCTGTGAGTTAACGTATTTTCACATTTTAGCGTTTTCCTTCACTTCTTATAGTCATCTGGATTAGCGTTTCATCTCTATTTTAGCCCCAATTTACCGTGGTTCCTCAATTTTAGCCCCTAATTGGCGGATTTTCTCGAATTGATCCACGAATAAGCGGTTTTAATTTTTCATTTCAGCAGCAAAGTATGCCTTAATTTCACCCACGAATCACCACTTTTACTCAATTTAAGCCTCGAATGAGAGGATTTTTACAAAATCCGTGAATTAGCGTTTTTCTCCATTTTATCTTCACATCAGCGCTTTTTCTCAAATTTTGCTATTTCTCATTTTAGCTACGAATTATTTTCCCAGTTTTAGCGGCGGATCATTTCAAAATTTCAGCAGTGAAACACCGCGTTCCTCAGCCTTAGTTGCAAATTAGCGTATTATCTCAAATCAGTGGCGTGCCCATGGGGGGGGTTTTGGGGGTCAGAACCCCCCCCCCCCAGAGTACTTCAGCCCACCAAAATAAATAGAAATAAAAAAGAAATAGAAATACAAAATATATAAATAAAATGAAATGAATAAGTAAAAAAGTAAAAAAACAAACAAACAAAAGAAACAACAAAAACGTGATTTGTATGACCCTAAAAGTTCTTTTTTTAGCAATTTAGTACCCTAAGTAACTATCCACGGCATAATATGGTATTTATTCCACTGTCTTGGCGTGGATTCAGGATTTGTTCAAGAGAGAGGGGCTTGAGAAATTCTACTAAAGATGACTTGGCAGCCATTTGCTGCCTAAAATTAGCTAAATTAGCTATTCCCACCATACAGAATCCTAGACTGACTATACTCGCGCCCCAAAATGGCAAAACTAAGTATTTGAGCCATAAAAATAGCCAAACTGACTTCACGCGCCCTGAAAATAGCTAAAACTGATTCCGCCTTGAAAAAAGCTAAACTGATTATACATAAGTGCGCTAAAAATATCCAAGCTGGTGATTCCCGCTCTAAAATTGTCCAAGCTGACTTTTTTTAAGAGTCATAAAACTGGATCAACTGGCAATTTGTGCACTGATAATGCCTGAACAGATGATTCCTGCTCTAAAAATGGCTAAACAACCACCCGCGCACCAAAATTGGCCAAACTGACGGTTTTCGCGCCTTGACTTGACGTACTATTCACGCCCTATATAAATGGCCAAACTGACTCTACGCGCCCTAAAAATGGCCAGACTGGGCAATCAAGCCACAAAATCGGCAACACCATTCCATGTGCCCCAGACAAGGGCACATAGAGTCAGTTTAACAATAAACTGACGATTCGCGCCTTAAAAAGGCCTAAACAGATTATTCCTGACCTGAGAATGGCAAAAACGACAATTCCCGCGTCAAAAATAGCCAAACTGAGCCTTCACAATGTCTAAATTTAACATTCGTGCCCTAAAAAAAAAAATAATAATAAAAAAAATAAAACTGGCTATTCACTCCCTAAAAATGGCATACTCGTACTCAGATACGGATCTAGGATTTGCTCAAGCGAGGGGCTTGGGCTTGGGAGATTGTGTGCTTCGCTAGACTGACTAAAAATGGCTTGACAGGGCAGTAATTCACTACCTAACAACTGCTAAACTGACTATAATCGCGCCTGCAAATGGCAAAACTGACGATTCTTGCATTTAAAATGTATATTTGCGCCCTAAAAATTGGCATTTACCACTCTATAAAACCGCCAAAATGACTTCACACGCCCCAAAAATAGCCAAATTGGCGATTCTCGCTCTAAAATGGTCAATATGACTCTAGGCGGCCTGGAAATGCCTTAACAGAATATATTCCTGTCCTGAAAGCTGCAAAATAGACCATTAGCGCGCCAAGAATGGTCAAAATAACGATTCGTGCGTAATTGGCTAGAAGTGACTAATTGAACCCGCCTATATGCTGTTATGTTTGGGCAAAGTATAACTGACGATTCGCGCCCTGAAAATGGCAAAATCAACCAGTCGCACGCCAAAAATGCCCTAACTGACCATTATCGCCTTGGTTTGACGCCCTATATAAATGTCATGCTTCAAGACTACACGCCCTAAAATTGGCCAAACTGACTATGCAAGCCATGAAATCGGCAAAACTGACTCTATGCGCCCTAAAAATAGCTTAACTGACGATTCGCGCCTTGAAAATGCCTAAACCCAGACGATTCCTGTCCTTAAATTGGCCAAACTGACCAATAGCGCTTTGAAAAATAGAAATTTCTCGCTCTAAAAACAGCAAAACTGACCATTTCGACTAGTAAAACTGATGATTCGAGCACTTAAAATATCGCACTGACTCTTCATGCCTTAGAAATGACCATTCTGACATTTTGCGCCGTAAAAATGGCCAAACTGGCTATTCACGTCCTAAAATTAGTAATACCAACTCTACATATAGCGGCCCGCGAGATTCGTGCTTTGAAAGGTCCGAAACGGATGATTCATGTCCTGAAAATGCAAAATCGACCATTATCCAGCATAAAAAATGGCCAAACTGAACCTCATGCCCTGAAAATGTCTAAACTGACGATTCGTTCCCTAAAAATAGCAAAACTGACTATTTAAGTCTTAAAAATGGCATACTCGTACCAGAAATTCACGGTCCAAAGATTAGCTAATCAGATCTTTTGCGCCCTACAGAGGCTACTGCGCGTCTTCAAAGTGGCTATCGGCACCAGCAAAAAAAACTGATCTTCCGCGGCTTGAAAACGGTGAAACTGCGGACAATTCGTGCCTTAGAAATACCGGAACCGATCATTCGCGCCTTGTATAGATGGCTTAAATGACGATTTGTGCCATGCTGCACCGAAAAAATTGCCAAACTGGCTATTCGCGCCCTTAAAAGATGAATTGACTATTGGCGCAGAGTTGACTATAAAGGACCGTGCCCTTTATGTAATTTGAAAACCCCCCCCAAGAAAAATTCCTGGGCACGCCACTGTCTCAAATAGATCCGTGAATTAGCGTCTTTCTCCATTTTAGCTGCTAATAAGCGCTTTTTGCAAACATTGGACACGAACTTGAGATTTGTTTCTGTTTTAGCTTCGAATAAGCGTTTGACACCAATTTTAGGCATTGGTGACATTGCCACTTTTTCTGTACTTTTTTCGCGAATTGTCACGATTTCTCAATTTAAGACGGTGGATAATATCTTAATTTTAGCCGCGAATTAGAGCATTTTTCTTAAATTGATCCGTGAATGGGCGTCTTACTTCATTTTAATTGCGAATGAGCTATTTATTTCAGTTCGGTTCAGGTGGGGCTTAGCAGATTTTTTCCGTTTTAACCGCGAATCAGGCGATTATCTCAATTTTAGCCGTGAATTACCTTTTTTTTTTTTTCTTTCTTTTTTTTTCTCTTTTATCCATGTGAAAAAAGAGAGCTTTTTCTCAATTTCAGTTCCGTTGTTTCCTCGAGAAACCACGAATTGGCATTTTTTAAAATAACAGTTGTGCCTGCTACCGGTTCTGAGCGGTGAGCTGCAGCTTTTTTCAATTTTATAGCGGCTAATTAGCGATTTTTCTCAATTATCGTCGCATATTAGTGGTTTTTTTTCCTCTTTTATCCTCAAATTAGTGATTTTTTTTACTATGAATCTGCGCTTTTTCACCATTTCAGGCAAGAATATTAGCGGTTTTTGCCAACGTTTTGTCGCATACTTACCTCAAGATTAGCTCATTAAAACGCCTTCTTAGTTTTGACCACCGAAACTCGAGGTTAGCGTATAGTTTCTCTGTTTTGTCCGCGAAGTTGCCTTCAGATACGTCGAATTGGTCTATTTTTCCTAATTTAAGTGAGCGTGTTTTCTCAATACTTGCTGCTAATCAACGCTTTAAAATCTACAAATCGAATGGGGGCCTGGGTCGGACTGCCCTCCTCGTCTTTTCATCGATGCCTTACTGCTGCAGGAATGAATATAGAGGGGGAGTCGAGGAATCATCTGCATCAAACAGTTTCGCCTTTAACAGCCCTTTGTTAAAACGTAAAAGGTAAAAGAAATGGGATGACTACGCAAAAGTTGAAAAATAGAATAGCACAACACATTTGTGATACTAAAAATGGAAAAAATAATACTGGGCTTAGTGAACATCATAAAAAAACGGGGCATATTTTTAACTTTAAAGACGTAAGTGTATTGGATCGGGAGAATAATTGTGAAAAATTGAGAGTTTTAGAAAAATTGCACACAAATATGGGGGGGAAAACTGTCAATTTCCAGTTGGATAGTATGGGGGTAGAACCGTATTGTAATGTGTTAGCAATGTATAAGAGAAACGGTGGGAAAAACAGATACGAGAATGGGTTGGGGGAGAGGGGCTCCCAATCTTGAATGATTATCGTTGTATTCAGAGTGTTTAGTGAGGAGACAAGTTTTCTTGTGGTACCTGTCCGTCAGCAGGATTATTTGGAAGTCTGTGTTTATTGACGGGTGACGGGGAAATGTGAGTATTTTGCTGTTTGGTTGTTTTTGAGAACTGGGACTAATTGTTGGTATGTCTCCTTTAAGTTGTTTGCGAACTGCGGATGCCTTGAAAATGGGGTGCACTTACCCCGAAACTAGTCGGCATATTTAAAATATAATAAAGAATGTTATACTCAATTAATTAAACAATTACCTAAATAATTTAACATTCACAATATAATCAAAAATTGTTAAAGAAATCATTCGAATCAGGAGAGGGGAGGACTCATATTTAGCTGGAACCCCCTCCCTCATCTACATCTTCTTGGTCTCAAGCAAAAACTGTATTATTAAGTATTATAAGTTATTTGCCGTACTTAATTAATGATTTATGTATTTTTCTGGCCGAAGAATAAGAAAAAAGTAGCCAAAAACCTAAAAATAAATCACTAGGAGTATTCATTCAATCACGCTGTGAGCCGGTAAAAAAGCATATTTCTCCGTAATTTACGTAGTAAAATTCTACGTACCTTGCGCATGCGTCACCACAGAAACGCGGTTTTTAATATCTCTTTAATTATTTACCGAATTACTGAGTTTTAAATGAGAACCCTCTTATAGGTAATTCGTACAAAAAAAAAAGTACGGTTCACAGGAAAAATTTCATCCCTATACATATGTATACAACCGACTTCTGGGGTGAAAGGGAATCGATTGTTACTCCACCAAAGTCAAATTTATGATCTCTCGAGCCCTTGGTCACGGGCGACCGAATATTTCGGAAATTCTTTTTCCACAATTCTCCGTTTCACCAAAATAATTGACTATCATACCCCCTCTCCTTGGCCCACAGTCCGTCTCATAAACAACGTTCCCTTATCTATCAGACACAATTTATTTTATTTGTGTAACGAATAATATAATAAATAAATAAAAAGGTCTTACTATTTTGAAGGCCCCGAGGGCACTGTTGGCAAATTTAGGGGACTCTTCAAATCGAGAATTCGTGGCTCAGATAGAAATCTTAATCGCGTTCAGTGTTCTCCCCTTCCCCATTGCTATACTTCTTTTAAAAAGTATCAAAACAGTATGGACTTGGTATCATGTTTGCCTTTCTCCTAGGGAGCCTTTCTTACAATTAAACGAAATACACGGACACCACGTGGTTTCTCCTTGGATTCACTCGCAGCTGTTGGTGGGGGGGGGGGGACCGGAAATGTATCGCAAAGTTCCCGTTCCCCTAACTGCGGTGTAGAGTGGAGTAATTGTGCATTCGACGGTAAAATAAATTATGATCAAGTTTTTTGTTTTTTTTATTTACAAATTTTTGATTTCATCTTTTTAAAAAAATACAAAACCCTAAACTTAGGAGGTCGCTATAACAAATTGTTGGAGCGAATTTAGTTAGGTACGGTAACTTTTTAAGAATGTTAGAAAAAAAAAAAAATAGTTTGTACTCCTGAGCTACCCCTTCTCCCAAACTCCTACACACGTCACGCATGAACAAGGAAATAACTAGGAGGATCCCTCGCCTCTGCTTCCCCTTGATGGGATGAGCTCGCCCCGTTAATAAAATATCTCGGGTCGACATTATAGGCGTTACCGTCGTACGGACTCGGAGTCGAAGAAACATAGTTTGACGCTTCTTCTCCACCGTACGCCGGGGTCGACGGTGACGCTGTCGCAGGCGCCGGAGTCACCGTCAGGAAACCATTGGGCGACTCGGTCACCGTCGGCTGTTGACGGTGATACAGTTGTGGTGGCTCTTGAGTCGGCTCATGAATGGGTTTATGGTCGGGGTTGGGTCTAAATTCAACAAATACGGGGATAAGAGCGGCAAGAGTTTTGACTAAAACGTTGAAAAGTACCTGAGGTCGAGTTGGTCAACGTAGACAGTTTTGTACGCTGTTTTAAAAGCAGCGGGTTTGAAGACCGTCTTGTGCTGCGGGGCTTTGTACTTTACGACCGGCGCTGTAATTATCGGCTCGACGGCGTTTTCGTGATCGTATCTGCGGTGCGGCGTCGGAAAAAAAAAAAGTGAAAATAACCTTTTGTTATTTCTTAAAAATTACTTCTAGAGGGGACGTTTTCAAAGAGAGTTCGTGTCAAAGGGTTAACGGGTTTATTTCCCCTCCTAGATTAGTACTTCACTTTCTTTTTGGACTCGCATAAAATAGTCGAGCCCTCTGGCACTGTTCTCGGCACGCTTCATGCCGAGGTGTAAATTGAGAGTAGTGGAAGAAAAAAAAAGATTTCAAAAATCACGAAGCAATTTTTCCACCTCGACAATTTTCATTAAACAAAAGCCTAACACCCAGAGCTCGTGAAGCGAACCATAAAAGGGCTGGGGGAGGGGGTTACCATTTGCCCCTCGGTCTTTAGAATCGACAAATTAGAAACAAGGGCGCAGGAGGTCGAAAGAGTACGGAGCAGTGGGGAGTAACCCTATTACCTTCCTAGGTAAATCTACGAGAGCCCCCTCCCCCCATCGCCTTGTTTCTCGCATGTACATTGTGCAAGTGAAGGGGGATGATGCGGCCGGAGTGTGCTGAAGCGAATGTACCGTCTGACAGTTGATTAATCCGCGATTTATCCCCCTCTACTCCTTCTTCCCGCATGTTCCTTCCGTCCCAACCCCATTGCGGCCCTATCTTATTGTTTACCACGGTTGACCGCCCGCCCGTGTTTCAGCCATAAGTCCCCCTTGCTGGTCCTTTTTCGTGAAACTGCAAACTCTTGAACCGAGAGGGAAATGCAAGCCCCCCCCCCCGCCACCACCCATTGCTGAACTAACAGTTTAACATCATTTGACAAAGTGATGTCCTCTTTTACCCTCCTAACAATCTGAAACATACCGAACGTCAGCCTTGTAGCCCGAGTCATCAGCCGTGTAGCTCACCACTTGAACACGACCATCGGGCAATTTGACGCGATACTCTCCTTTCGTCTGGGCTCCAGTATGAGCCTGAGAATGAGAGAAATCGTCACCGCTGTGCCCGTCACGAACTGCGTAGGAAAAGGCGTAGTTTTTTGGGGCGAACGACTCGCCGCCGCCCAGGCGGTGATGATGGTGAGGTGTGAACCTGGGCGTGTAGCGTGGACCGTAGTCGTAATTGAATGATGCCAATGGGTGAGCGGTGACTGCTGCGGCGTAGGATTGCAGCTGGGGTGGAGCTACAGTGGCGTAGCTGTCTGGGCGTGGAGACGGCCTCGCCTGGTAGTATTCGTAGTGAGCTGGTTGAATCGGGAGGGACTGTGGTGGAATTCGGTCAGTTTCCGCGTCCTGATCGAGAAAATGAAGAATACCGTGACCATTTTTGTTTAGAACCATTGTCTCCAAAACTTACATTGTTCAGATATAAATTCAAAGGATGTTTAACACTGGCCGGTTTCAATCGAGTTCTCGGTTCTTCCCCCTTGGGCTGAACCTGCGAATCTTCGGGAACTTTAGGAAATTGCACCGGAGCACCGCTGTTTGTCGGCTCATCTCGCTCCGAAGTTTTCTGGAAGAACCTTGAACACATACAAATCGTGGAAAACGCTCAGTAAATGTGTATACAGTAAAACTTACCTGTACGGATGAGGTAAATCGGACAGATCACGTTGAGGACCAGTGACGGATGAGTCCAAGCCCGTGGGGGTGTATTCCCCGCCTGCTGACTGTAAGACGCTAGCTTCGTCCAATATGTAGGGGTGTGGGTTGAAGTCCCGCGGCCTTAAAAATCTCTCTGGAACGCCCACTTCTAGACATCGTCCGATACTCACTAGGGCCAGCAGCCATATACTAACCTGAAACCAAGGTAGGTATTTGTAATTCAGCATAACATAGCATTTAGCATAGACGGACATAGACCATAGACCATTAAGATGAAATAAAACGGTCTCCCAACGAAGTTTTGTTTATTGTACTTAACAAAAGCTTTTCACCTTCTTAGAGGCATCATCAGTGTTAATCAAACATGAAATTTGAGTAAGACTAGATAAATATATCACAGTGTTTGGTTGAACACCTTGTCTGTGATATTTATCTAGTCTTACTCAAATTTCATGTTTGATTAACACTGATGATGCCTCTAAGAAGGTGAAAAGCTTTTGTTAAGTATAATAAACAAAACTTCGTTGGGAGACAACACCGTTTTATTTCATCGTGTTTGACGAACCCAACAACACCGCTCTTCACTCATACATGATGAATAGACCATTACCATAGCATAGACTAAACATTCCAGCCACGTTTAGAGTGCCCAGCGTAGGTGGAATAATATGTGAACACTTTTCGAACCTCGGATGAGGGTTGGGTTGTTGCGGAAGTGTGTGGGGTTCGGGGAAATGACCGTGCTCACAATTTGAGCGCCCTAAGTGGTGAAAATTGCTCAATCCATGCCTAGAAATGGCTAAACTGTCAGGGTCAGCCTTGAAACTCTTCAAACTGATAATCTGACCACGAAAATGGTAAAACCGACTATTCGCGATCCAAAAATTGCAAAAATGAACCATTCGCGCCATCAAAAGGTCTATAGACTGACGATTTGTTGATATTGAAAAACTGGCTATTCACGCTCTAAAACTAGCAAACTGGCAATTACCGCTCGAAAAATGTCCAAACGTCCCCTAAAGTGACAAAACTGACTATTCACGCGACACGCCTCAAAAATAGCTAAACTAAAGTTGCACCCCAAGCATTGAAAAAGTTATTATTTGCTTCCAAGATATAGTAATCTGACTATTCGTGCCTTAAACATTGCTAAACTAACCCCCCCCCCCACTCATAGTAGCCAAACTGGCTATTCACGCCGTAAAATTGCAAAAAAAATTTTTTTGACTCCCTTAACATGATTTTTTGAACGGGGAATTTGCACGAATGCCCGATTTGGGAGAAAAGTAGTTGCAACCCGATTGGTGCGTCTGTTGATTTTTAAATAAATTTCAAAGTTCTTCAGGAGGGGATGGATGGTGCGAGGGGAAATGATGTCAATGTGCTCTTGTGAAGCATTTGAGGGAACTCTAAAATGTTTTGTTTACAAATAACAAAAAAAATTGAACCCCAGAAAACGCGTCTTCCCCCCTCTTTACAACACTATCCATTTCATTAACTGCCCTTTGACGTAATCAAAACCCCACTCAAAATTTTTGAAAATTCGCCGAAAAAAACTCCTTGATTTTTTTCAATGTTTAATTTGAGCAACTGTCTTGTTGAAGAGCCCTCTTCGAGAAACACCTGTGATTGAAAAATGCGCAAGTTCCCCATTTATATATTTAATTGATTAATTAAATTAGGTGGACATACACGAGCAGATATCTGCGGCAGATTTCATGTTTTTGACAGATATCGGTGGTGAAAATTTGCTGGTTAGTGGGCAAGAAACAACGACAGGTCAACCGTGATCGGCCAAACGATATCGGTGGGAGTTCAAATCCTCCAGATGTGGTCTGTGGTCCCCCACTAATCAACCGATTTCTTATGAGAGATATCTGGCAGACATAGATCGGCCAATTTCGAATCGGGCGTCGCCCCCGAACACAACGATTTTAATCACCGGAAATTCACTGAACGTGTGTTTTTTATTATTTTTATCATATGTATGGGTCAAGCTTTTTGCTCCCTCTACTAGTTTTCTAACTTCATATCTGCCACCGATCTCAAATATCTTTCGAACCCGACCGATAAATGAAATCTGTCAGATTTTTTTCCGCAACAGATCTCAATTTGCCAGATGTGCCCCCACTAACGGGCAGATTTGATCGGGTAACAGATATCGATCGCAGATAACTTTTGTAAGTTAAGGGGCGACGACCGATCTCATCGTTTGCTCTAGATCGTTAACGATATCTGTTGAAAATATCGGCCGATCAAATCTGTCAGAATTATCTGCCCGTGTATGGGCCACTATGAGTAAATATAAACAAATAAATGTAGAAAATCTCCTGATTTCATTGGCCATTTCGAAATTTATCAATCAAATCTTGTGCTTTTCCACACTGTAGTGCAGCAAAAGCTCTGTTCGCGAGTCTGCTCTGGGTTAACCAGCGCACGCTAAAAGCGTTCGCGAGAAATGATAGCAGGTTTGGGCAAGCTGGTAGGCTGGTGTCATATTGTGGGGGGCTTTAGGAAACGGAGAAGGTTACACGGCTGTTTGAGTCCTACCCTGTACTACACGACACTTTTTCTCCGCGAACACAGACGTAATGGTACCAGACATGCTGGCTCAAAATACTTGTGGTGTGGAATTAGGTGGAATGAGCCGTGTATAGGTTTCGCCGCCACTGTCGGGGTCGGGTGGCTGGTTTTGCTAACAGATCACAGATGCTAACAGCTTTTGTATAGTTCTTAATCGGAACACCACCTTTTAAATTACCCTTTTTCTATAATTTTATTTCCAAAGCTCTTTCCTTTCTTATAAAGGCCTCGCCACATAGAGCGCTGACCGATTGCATGGACTTGTGGGCAAAAGTAACTGTACGTTGCAATGGTTTTTTCGCGCGTGGCTTTTTCGCGCTCACTGAGGCAAAGTCTTTTAATCATAAAGAACTCTCCGGAGTTTTGCCGGAGTCTCTCGAATTCACCCCTTCCTTCACTTTTGGGACATTTTAGCTCTTTATTTGAAGGGCTTACCCGCAAGCGCACGGCGCCGGAAGGATATTCAACGAAAGGGGGGAAAATATTAAGGATCCCCTCCCAACTCTATTTCGTTTCATTGAGAGTGGAGTAATTGAATCTCGGGCGGAAGCCACAGGGTCCCTAGGCGGCTAATTGAACAAGCTCGTTTCTTGCAAAGATCCCCAGAAACGAACTTTCTCGCTTAAATATACCGCTCACTGGCATGAACATGGTAATTTTGCTGCTATGCTGACTGCTTGACCATTTTTTCCGTAGCCATAATGACACAAATGCTCCCACTTTGTGAATGGCTTCGTTTAGAGGTAGCATTACCATGCAACTCTCATATTAGCCGCCATCATTAAACGGTCCTCATTGAAAGTAACAAAAAAGTACGACTTCTTCCACTCAGAACTCAAGTCATGGGTGGCTTGAACCACCGGGTGCGATCATGATCAACCGCTGCAGAGGCAGCGGTGGAGGATGTCCTTGCCCATGGTGCCATTCCGCACACATGAAAGTCGAACGGAATTTCAGGCAAGAACCGTCCTATCTATATAGATATTTCCGGGGGAATATGCATCTTTTGCTCCCATTTAACTCCAATAGCCCCCCCCCCCTACCATTGCCAATATACCGGTAGCATGAAGTTAGCCGAAGAAGTTGCGACAGGGTTGTTGTTGTCGTCGCTGCGCGAGAGACTCGATTCTTGAAATTCGTGGAAGGTTTGTATGTAGTAAAAAAGCGTGGGATTAAACTTATTCTTCCAAGATATTTTTGGTTTTTTCTTACAGAAACTGAAGCCCAGAGGATCAGATATAGGATAATTGGAAGAGATTCATTTTAAAGCCACCCGAAATTTGGATTGTTCTGAGGAGGTGGAGAGGGGCACTTCATTTAAAAAAACGACGCTTCTCTCTGTACTTAATGAGCAAAAGAGGTCTTGCTCCTCACCTGTAGTTTCCCTCCCAACTGACTGGCTTTGTGTAACACAAAAAAAGAGATACCTAATGAGAAGTTGCAATTTTTAATTAAGAAAATTCTAAGAACAAAGCAGAAACTTTTTAAAGGTAAATGTTTGGCTTTTTTTCATCCGTTTCCTCGTTCCCCTCTTTAAACAGTTTAGCAAACTTTTCCCTCAACGTAAATGGATGGCTTGATATGATTGAAAGGTTACCGAGATGATCGATTAACGCCCAGTTTGGATAATGATTCACAGGGTCCCTCCTTTCCCCCACGACCGCCCCCGTTTACCCAGTGTTGCTGTTAGTACATTAAAGCCCCCCCTTCCGACCCATTCCTCCTGCACGCTATACACCCAGCCATTCCTTCCCTTACTAAAATTATGTCGGTGGATGGGTCTATATAATCAGTTTCTCCACGTTTGGTCGTCCTTCTCTTCTATATCGAGCAAAAAAGTTTAGGCCCACACATACGCGCGCACACTCGTATGGTGGTCAGCAGGATTTTCCAAAACTACTTAGCCAAATTTATCGCCTAATAAACAAAGCCATCTCCCCCAACCCCACCATCACCACCACAACACACACTTTCCGGCCACCTCAATCGATTCATCCCCTTCAAAACTAAAATCCGCTTGAGTTAACTGGCCAGATCAAGAAGTGATTCAGTGGCAAATCGGTCGAAACCCTTTACAAACCTCCCCCTCTTCCTCCCATCAAACCTACACCCCCTTATAAACCAGAGCATAATGACCCTTTGCATGCAAATTTATCAATAGCAGGGTGACGGTGTAGAGGTGGTGGGTTTGACTATATTATGACCACTGAAGCTCAGCTCTTAATCGTCCTATAAGGATTATAGCCGAGTAGCCGTTGATACAAAACGTGACCAAACTGTGCTGGGGGTACTATTGATAATTACGGTACAGTCAAGGAGTATAGCTGGGCAGAAAAAAAAAGGAAGCTCACGGCTGTGATGAAGTGACGAGAAAGCGGGTGGTGGTGGGGTTCATGGCGCATTTAATTAAAAAACTCCCTCCCCATTAGCCTCATTACTAAATCTAGTTACTCACGAGTTTTTTTTTTTATGTAAGCTACCGTTATAATATCAAAAGGCAAATAGACAGACAGACCGACAGGGCACATCAAATTAACTCTGAAATCTCAGATTTTTTGAATTTAATACTACCGAAAAAAAATAGGTAGGTAAATTCATTAAATTTCACTTTTTTCAAACTCGAGTTTCTAGCGTTCTCAAAGCGCTATATAGCACAAAAGATTTCCCTGGAGGTTTCCGTAGACAAAAAAAAAGAAAAAAAGAAAAACGCGTGTGAGTCAATTTCATAAAAAAGGTTACTTATTGTTTGCCTTTAATGGCCGTTTAACAATGTTGGACTGGGTGGGGAAGGGAGGCGAGTTTTATTTGGGAGATTCTGCGGCCTCAGTTTGCCGGTCACGTGTGGAAAATCTCCCTCGGGTGTTGACCTTTTCAGTACATGTCAATCAAAATGACTTTTTTTTTTTTAATGTACTCCGACGAGGGGAGAGAAAAGAGAGTGTTTGTCACAACCCTTCAAACTTCTCTCCTCTCGCCCTAAACCAAGTTACTCAACAATAAACTCAATGCCGGTGGTTGGTGCTGAGGGGGTCACGAGAGCGGGGTGAGGCTTTTCCTCTTTTTTTTTTCTTTTTTTCTTTCTTTTTTTGTGGTTTTCTCATAGTCAGTGATAAAATCGTGTCAACTTTCCTCAATGGGAACTTCCACATTTTGCAAAAATCGATTTTTTTTTAAGAGCGCTCTTCCACGAGACCATCGCTCATTTCAACTTTTAAAATCAATCTAGGCCTTTTTTTAAAGCGATTTTTTTAACGGGAGTGGGGGAATGATTATGTAACTAAATTGATGGTGGGGGAAGAGTATAAGCAGGGCTGTTTCTAGCCCTCATGGGGCCAATATAACGGATGTAAACTGTATAATATATGTATACTTATGTACCTATACATGTAGACTGCATCATGTCGCAGACTCATAACGTTTTCAGGAAAATACGATTTGCCCAGTGTAGTAGCTTCAGCCAAAACTCTTTTTAGGCCAAAAAATCGAAAAGATGAGTCGATCTTTTTTTATTGAGTGCGAGACCGCGGCTTCGATTTATTATGACGTCAGTCACTCAGCCGTCTTCAGCATCTAACTGCTCTTTTTAGGCAAATAGGAAAATTGAAGCTCACATCTTATAGCATTCTGATGGAAAATCTGTTTCATTTCCTTATCTAAAAACCATCTCTCTGGAAAAACATTTTTTCTTCTTCTTCTTCTTCTTCTTCTTCTTAATAATAAATGTTCTAATAAAATAAGTGTGTCACTATTTGTTGATGCTGACAAACCAATTTTTCGGGACGGATTACTTCTGTTAACGATTTCACTCATTTATCGCGCATAAAAAAAAAACATTTTCACAAGATTTAGCTCTCAAAAATACCAAATTTCGCACTCGCAAAAGAAAACCATTTTTCCGAATCTGGCTCACTGTACAACGAATTTCTCAGATTTTGCTCGCTGAATAACCAATTTCGGGGATTTTTGTTCCCAGCAAACGAATTTCGCTGGGTGACCCAAGAGGATCGGTCTGTGAATTGAGTCACCCGGCGAAATTGGTTTGCCGGCATCAAAAATCCCCGAAATTATGGTTGTTCATTGAGCCAAATCCGAGAAATTTATACGCGAAAAGCCACGCCGAGGGCAAACTTTACGCGAAACGTCACATAACGTGTGTGAGAGAAAAACTGTTTCAAAAACGGCCGTGGCACGCCACTCGCGTGGCAAACGCAACACTTACGTACACCGCCCCTTTCAAGGCAAAATTAACGCGAAACGCTTCACCAAGTTCAATTTCATGATGACATTGTCCATTTCATTGAAAACATTTGTCAGTTTTCACGATGAAATTGTCAATGTGGGGTTGATTCCCGCAAATGAGGAAATTTTCGGTTTAAAAGGTGTCAGTTTATTGACCACTGTCAGTTTTATAATAGTACAGGAAATAAAGCTAAAAAAAGGCAGAATAGCGGCGAAATTCGGCCCAACTTCAAAGTGGTTTAAAACATTCCTTTTGATGTATACTTTGAGGATTCGTAGAGTCCGCAACGATACGGGGGGGGGGTCATACTTTTAAGGGAGGGTAGACGTTGGCCAACTCAGCGCTATAAGGGGTGAAGAAATTTGCCCGAACCGGGTGTCTAGTCCTACGTAGTTTTGTGTGCCGAGTCGATAAAAATCAACCAAAAGTCCGTGTGACGATTAGTTTTTGAGTTACGACCTAAATTGTACCAAAAAACTCGGTTTTTTGCTCAAATATTACCAAAAAATCCTGACGTCCAACGTTTAGCAATGCAGCTGACGTAGATGTGATTTCTGAAGCAATTTTTGGCGCTGATTCGAACGCATGGTGGCTCGTTTCTCTGCGATCAATATTCTTTGAGTTACTAACGAAAATACCTGAAAAAACGAGTTTTTCCCTATACTTTGATGTGCTATGAAAATTTGTATCAATATTTTGGCCAGGACTAACCAT
Source organism: Corythucha ciliata (assembly GCA_038030265.1). Classification (NCBI taxonomy): domain Eukaryota; kingdom Metazoa; phylum Arthropoda; class Insecta; order Hemiptera; family Tingidae; genus Corythucha; species Corythucha ciliata. The sequence goes on along the minus strand of CM075938.1, from coordinate 23,583,402 downwards.
GCTCTCTGATTGATCTTACGTAGTTTGCAGGGATCGCTGGGATCAATATTTTCTGAGATATGCCCACAAATATTAGAACAAATCCTTTAAAAGTGCTGGAGATGTTTGTCCGTAACTCAAAAAGTTTTGTTACTAGCGATCCCGACTACAGCTCATTCAATTCAGTACAAAAAACTGCGTACGATGAGAGAAAATGGTCAGCCCTGCCAAAATCATGATACATATTCTTTAGGGCACATTTAAGTATAGAGAAAAATCGTGTTTTTTCGGGTATTTTCGTTCATAACTCACATAATATTGATTTCAGAGAATCGAGCTACAGTGCGTTAAATTCAGCTCCAAAAACAACATCAGAAACGACATATATGAAACGACTTCATCACTAAATGTAGGGCGTGAGGATTTTAATAAACTAGTCTCAGCCAAAAACAACGTTTTTTCGTACAAATTATGCCATAACTCGAGAAGTAATCAACCCACGGACTTGAGGCTGATTTTTATCGACTCAGCACACACAACTGCATAAGATTACTCACCTCGTTTGGGCAATTTTTTTCATCCCATGTAGGGGGGAGTTGGCCAACGTCTTCCCGCCCTTAAAAATAGGTTCGCCACCCCGTATCGTTGCGGACTCTTTGAATACTCAAAGTATACATTAAAAAAATAAAAAGTTAAGCCACATTCGCTATTCTAGCTTTATTTCCTCTGTACCAGTTCTGAAAATGGCAAAATTGGTTATTCGCGCGTGAGAAATAGCCATACTGAGCCTTCACGTCTAAACTGAAAATGTCTAAACTGACTATCCTGGCCTTAAAAACTGTCTATTTACGCCCTGTAAATGACATACTCAACTCGTACCAGCAATTCACGGCCTAAAAATTGCCTAACTGATCGTTTGTGCTCTACTGAGGCTAAACAGACGATTCGCGCCTTAAAAGTGGCTATCTGCACCCAAAAAATGGTCAAACAGGGCTATTTTTGTGCCATTCAAGCGACAAACTGACCACTTGCGATTTCGCACAGAGCATGGGCCGTCCTCACCAAACCCCTCACCACCACCAACCAGCGTTAGCTACATAGACTGGATAAACTTTTTTGATTTGATTTGAAACTATAAGTTGCTACAGCCCAGCAGAGTGGCCGAGGTCGTTAGGGCTTCGACTCTCATGTCCAGGTATCGTCTGCTGAGTGGGTTCGATTCCCACTAAAGGCTGGATTATTTGAGGAAAAATGATAACTCACGTTAAAAATAGTAAAGTGTGTGTTTTCGCCTTCGTCCACGGATTACCACGCCAACTTATTATTACTATATGTTGCTATAAAATTGCTTGATTGGCAAATCACGCCCTAAAAATGACTTATTAAGCTAATTCGTGCCAGTGAAATGGCGTAACTTACCAGAATGTGCTAAAATGGACTAACTGAGCCACCACCTGGAAAATGGCTAAAAATGCCGTAAATTTGTGCCCTAAAAATAGCAGAACTAATAGTTTGCGTCTTGGAAATGCCTTAACTGACGATTCATGCCATAAAAATGCCTAATGTGACTTGCTACTGGTTGGACCTAAAAAAGCAATTTCACGGATTTTACTGCGCCAAAAACAAATTTTTACTCGTTCAAACCATTCGAAAAATGGTGAATCTAGCGAATCATGCCTTATAAATTGCTGAACTAACCGTTCGCAACCTAAAATTGACTTTACGGACGATTCGACCCCTGGAAGTAGTCAAACGGACTATTCACGGCCTAAAAATTGCTGAATTGACGATTCCCGCCTTGGTAGTGCCTAAAATGACGACTCGCCCCTTGAAAATGGCCAAAAAAGCCATTCCGGGCCATTGAAAATGGCTGTACTGACGATTCGTGCTCTGAAATAACCAACCGCCTTAAAAATTTCAATCTTCAAAGTTTCGGTCTAAAAATGGTCAAACTGGTCATTCGCGCTCTTTGAAAATCGTCAGGGACAACGACAATGCGTCCCTTGAAAGTGGTAGAACAGACTGGACAAGCCCTAAAACGGGCTGTTGGTCGTATTGACAATTCATGCCACCCCCCACTCCCCTACAATGGCTATATTGGCAGATTTGCGCCTTGAAAACGACCACTCGCGTTCCAATAATGGCCCAAATTGACCATTCGTGCCTTAAAAATGCCTGAACCGACGTACCCTAACTATCACCAAAACGACTAGTCAGGCACTAAAAATTGCAAACTCAGTCACTGACGAGAATATTGGGTTTCATACCGCATGGATTTTCTTAATTCGTCCCTTGGCAACTGTCAGTTTAGGTCGAGCTGTCAATTTCGTCCTTAAAACTGATAATTTCGTCTTTAAAAACTCTCAATTTCACCCCAGAAACTGACAGTCTTGACTTGGGATCTGTCAATTTCCTCCTACATAACCGAAGACCACAAAACTTGATTTCAAGATTCAGCACCAAACCATTCGGGCTCACAAAATGAGCTTTTTGGGCCCCTTCACCTGAAACTTCGTCCTGAAACTGCCAATTTCCTCCTACAAACTGTCAATTTCGTTCAAGAATCATTCAAACCTGTCAATTTCACCCTGGAAACTATCAACTTGCATTTGTTCGGGAAACGGTCGATTCCTTTCTGAAACTGTCCATTTTGTCCAGGAAATTGTAAATTTCGTTAAACTATCAATATCGTTAGGGTTAGTAACATCGTTATATGTAGGTGTACAATAATACAAATTAGATAAGTAGCCGTAGTTGTCTACGTTGTCAGTCATACCTTGTTGAGGTGTGTCCAAGACAGACCGGAAAACTGAGTTACCGTCGTGTGTGTGTCCCCTTATGTAGCCTCCCCCCCCCCTGGGTTTTCCCTGTTCCCTTCACTTTGCAGGTGTTGTTGGACAAAAAAGTCCGTTATTTTCTGTTTCTTGATTGGTGGCTGTGTTGAGTTTTGTGGTGGTATCCTGTGTGTGGTGTGCGTGTTATTTTTGTGTCTTTTTGCTTCGGGTGAGATGATGGTATGTGCCTTTCTTTTTGTCGGGTATAAATCCTTTAGTGGTGTGAAGATAGTATCTGACGTTGTGTTGAGTTGTTCGTTGATTATGTTCCCCCCGAATGTCCGGGATTATGTGAACAAATCTAATTTGTCCTAAAACTCCTAATTTCATCCTATAAACTGTCAATTTCGTCCTCGAATTCGCCAATTTCACCCTAGATACTGTCAATTTCAATAAAAATGATAAATGTGTAAAAAATTAAAGTGTCTGCTCTTGCCCTCGTCCACGACGCCTTATGGTTTACAGTCCATTTGGATTACAGTCAATTTCAACATTCAAAACTGTGATTGTCGTACTTCAAACTGTCAATTTCGACTTACAATACTGTCAATTTTGCCTCAGGAACTGACAATTTTGACTTGGAATCTCAATTTCCTCCAACATAACAAATATCCCAAACCTTGATTACGAGGTTTTGCATCAGAGTACTAGAAACAATCAATATCGTCGTTCAAAACAGTCAATGTCGTTCTGGAAACTGTAAATTTCGTCCTCGAAATTCTGCCAATGTCGCCCTATAGACACTGTCATTTTCGGCTTTAAAAACTGTCAATTTAACAGTTTTTAGAAAAGGGGCTTGAGAATAAACATCTTGGGGGAGGCTAATTCCCTATAGCCCCCCTTAAATCCACCAATGGTGATCGTACACGTGTATGACCAAGGTGACTGAACTTTCTATGGGTGCCACAGATCTTCGGCCATTACTGTCCTTCATCAACGTCACGAGCAGTCCCAACCGCCTTTGCGCTGGACCCAGTACATTATTAATTGTTATTGGGCTGTGATTTTTGAGCATTCAAAACAGTCAATTTCAAAATTAACTTGCTTGTCTGCTCTAGGGTGAGCAATCAGGAGTAAAACACTGCTGGTGACGTCAGTCTCCACCTCTCACCGAAAGAAACAAATTTGTGCTCTTCTCATAACAGTCAAGACTCAAGAGAAGGGCACCAGGTAGGTGCTAGAGCCCTTCTTGCACGACACAGTTTTTAACTTTCATAATTATGGGAAATATTGACAAATTTCACTACTATCGCTTTTTTGCTATTTTACAGGAAGGTCTCTCGTTATTAGTCAGGCCCGCTAATGCAAACGTTGAATCAATCGGTACGGAACGTATGATTGGTTGAAATTTGAATAATTATATAAGGTTACCGTATACTTTATCGGAAGAGTGCTAAAACTCCCTAATATCATTATTAATGAAAACCCTGGAAACCCCGGTTGACCTTTCTCTCCTCCCCACCACTATCCATTCCAGTTGGATTTATTATCATGCACATCCGAACATTACGTTTTGTTCAAATTCTCAGTTTCAGTGGATTCTATTTACCCCCTTAACCCCGCCCCTAATTCCCTCTCTCGACATTTTCCCCAGTCTACAAATCCCTTCAATTTCTCCGTTTTACTCCTTTAAACTTCACACTCCTCTCCTCTACCCATCATCCTTCATAGTCCCCGCACTAATGGAGCCCACCAATTTATTTAGCGCCCCGTTCCCGCCCCAACACTCCATCATTGGTACCTCATACCACCAGACGACCACCGGCTGTCGACCTCTCTGTCATTCACTCTCTCTCTCTTTTCCCTACACAGCACGGAGCGATTTCCGTGAACCGTGGAGTGCTCACAGATGGATAGAGACCCTTCTCCCTTCCCTCTCCACGGTTGGTGCTTGTGCTCCCTTCTATTATCGATTTTCAGAGATGAATAATCCAGCGTTATTTCTAACTCAGTGAATTCGCAGCTTCCCCTCCCCCTTTCCCACCAATCTATTGTCAGATCAAGACAAGGTCTCATTAACGTGTGTCTGAGAGCGTTGGCGGGGTGTTGCTTAATTTTCTTTTTTGTAGCCACACCCCCACCACATTGTATTCATTATTCGTTTTCTCTCCGTTTTTTTTTTGGAGTGAAACCTCTTTAAATTCCCGTCCCATAGACTACTCCCCGCGACTTATAACTCACTCTTCATACATGTATAAAGCTCTTGTGAAATTGAGCGAGTTAAAAGAAACCCCTTCTGCGAGTCTTGCTTGCTGCCACTGCAGAACCCTTTGGGAAGAGGTTCAATTAGTTCACGCACCCCCTTTGCCTGTCCTTACATCCATCTCTCCCTTAACTTCACTACTTCTTTAAAGACCCTCCAAGGATTTCTCTTTTGTAGACTAAAGAGGTCGGTGGGGGCTGAGAGACGACTTCTTCTTCTTCCCATTTCTAACCATAGCGCACTGAGAGTGCTTTCAGGATCTCCCCCCTCCCACTCATTCCCATTCCAACAGTTCCCGTCTCATTTCCTTTTAAGTTCCGGGGTGTCCCGACTGCCCCTTACTGGGAGTGAGTTACTACTGGTGGCGGCGGAGTCGGAGGAGAGTTGTCTTCTGGATCCACGGCAATGTTCTTCTTTTTAAAAACGTTTCCGGTCCCTTTTTTTTTGTGGAGATAGCCCTTTAAAGTCTGATTTTTTTCTCTCCTCCCAACTTTTTAGGACTTAAAGAAAGAAATTAGAGTGAAATGTGAAGGGGGCTTGGTGGTGGGGGAGTCATCTGCAGTGTGGCTCCATAAAACTTCTAGCAGTATAACTTTTTCTTTATATTACCTAGTAACTCCCTTCCCTTTATTTAATTTTTTATTATTACGCGCACGATAAAGAATTTGCGTGCGCGCGATAATGTTGGGGGGAGGGAGCACTACTCCAGTCCCATGAATATTCCGTTTTATTTCCACCCATTCGTTATTATTATTATTATTTGGCTTTCTCATCACGTCGAACCCACCACCTTTCAGAAGAAAACCCATTTATTATCAGTTAAGCGATCTTTTTTTTTTGTGAATGCGCGACAGTCCATGATCCTGCAAGGAATACTTTTACACTCTTCAGCGCGTGAAACTGCTCCGGAGATGAGCGAGTGGTGTGTGATGGTGAAGAGGGTGTGGGGGGAATTGCCTTGGTGCCTTTTCGCATTGATAAAAATCTGTCTGGTCCTTATCTTGTCTTCTCTCTGCGAAAAGATTGCGTCTTTCAAGGAATTTATGTGTTACAGACAGAAGTTAAAAAAGAAAGAAAATCGATTCAATTGAGAATAAAGAAGGAAGAAAAGGTGGGAGGGAGGGAAGCGTGAAAGTTTGTAAATGAAAGAAGAAAAGATAGGAAAAAGGCAATAGCTGTGGTGTGCTTTGTTGTTTCTACAAATGTCTTGAGCTAGTCGCTGATTTGTAGGTTCAACAACGCCTTAATTAGGTTTTCCTTCACGTAAAAAACTGTGAGTTCAACTTTAAAAGCTGAATGAAATAATCCTTTTTTCAGTTAAACAAAAAAAATTACTCGGTCGTGTGATTCTCGCCCAACAAACTGTAGTGAGTTTTAACACGCGAAGTACCTAACTTATTTTTTTAGGGAACTGACTAAACTTGCTAGTCGTGCAACCCCCCCCCCTCTTAAAAACCGTGTATTCCCCTCTCCAACCTCTTTTTCCTCGCCATTTCATTTTAATCACCGAACATTTCGTCTGGAATTAAGATCGCGGGTTTTGGTAATAATCGGCTCCCTAAAGATGAAGAAAAAATGCCTCCCATCTAATTAAAAAACTTAATTAAGCTTACCATAACAGTTCACATCACACAAAATTACTGCCGCACGTTTGACCCACTCCTCCTTCACTGTTTTTTTTTTCTTTTTTAATAATAAAGTTTTGGCTTTTAAACGGGCAATCGCGCTTTACGGCTCGTTTTTAAGACTTTTAAGAGGTTTAATAGTCAACGTTCTTGAGTATTGTCGAGTCAGACGGGAAAAACAATATTTCGACATGTCGACCTTGTTTCAAGTGAATAAAAAGAAAAAAGATGTCTTTTTTTTTCTGTTCTCGGGAAAAAGTAGTGTCGAAATTCAACGATTCATCCGTCGGGGTGAGAGCCGTGTGAACCGCAGTCTTTTCCGATCAGTGGGGGGGAAGGGTGGTAGTGTGTGAGTTTTTCTATTTCGATGTACTCACGCATACCATTCGGAGAAGATAAAATGAATAGCCTATTTATGGAAAAACAATCCCACGGAGTTTCGGGAGATGTCTTAATGAACCCCTCCCTTCTTCATGTTCACGTTTCTGATCAACCGTTGATTGTTTTTTGTTTTTGTTTTTTTTGGTAGAGTCCACACAAAAAGGGGGGCATCGCGTAGTTTCCTCGATGTAATAAACATCCATCGTTGATTTTGGCGCAGTTGTACGGAAGAGGAAGTGGGGATCCCGTGACTCCCGTGAGTCTGATGGAACTAATAGAGCCTAAAATACCCCTCTCTTCTGAGATGGCGACAAATCAACTTGTTCTGGTCCTAAGCCCTGGATTGGACAACGGAAGCTGACTTTTCCGCTGTGTAGAAGGGTGCACGCTGGGCCAGAATCGCACGGCCCTTGTTACTGAAGGATTTATCACCACAGGAGTACGCCTCGCGCAGACCCAGTTCAGCCCAGTTCGCTTTTCAGTCGGATAGCAGAAATGTGAGGTTGGTGACGATTTATTTTCAGTTGGAACTGTCGACTGAAAATCGTCCTCTAAAAATTTAGCATTCGTACTAGGCCAAGCACAGCAAGTTCAGTCACAATTTATTTACTTTGCTGGTGTGGTTAGGAGCCAATTACACGGATTTCTCATTTTAAAGGCTGGTAACTATTTTACTTAGGTATTTTAATCTTGTTCTGTCCACCAAGCCCCCCCCCCCGCCATCATATCTCTTTCCTTTTATCAACGAAAAGGGTTTATGTGTCAACTAACTTCTGACTCTTTAACAGAGTAAACAGTTATTGAGTAGGAGTGCAATTGGAGAGTAGGCTGAAGCGGCTTGAGGAGGAGGCATAGAGCCATCCACAACGCCGTTTATACGATCCCTTTAACCCCCCCCCCTCATCATCATCAACCAGACACCAACATCCCACACTCTTCTGTGACCCTTTGCCTCCTCACACTTCAATTTACCCCTCATCAGTTAGCCCATCAGCCCTCCTTACCCAGCACGAGCACATCCCCATAACACAGGTGAGTGCTTCTCGTAATGGCGAGATTTCTGGGGGAATATCAATCCATTACTTTAGATGAGGCGGCGGAGGTAATGAGGATCTCATAATTGGAAAACGTTAGTGTTTGAGGGAGTACCCAGAGGTGGAAGGTTGGTTGGTGGAGGGGTTGGTAAGCTGCTAAACAACCTGCTTACTACCTCGGTTTATCGTTCGGAGGGGGTCAGTTTATTATAATTACACTACCGCTTCGCCCTAGTAAACACTTCCTTTGATTTGTCGCTAGCCTTTTTAATAAATCACGCAAAACAACTGAATGGGAATTATTGGATAGTTTCGCCGTGGGCTAAAACTAAACCGATTCCCACGGTGCAGCACCGAAGGGCATTATGTTTTACGCTCAGGATTTATAGGCGTGAATTAGTGTATTACCGCATTTCATGTTAAGTCCTTCACCCCGGTATTGCCCCCCCCCCCACACACACACACACACACAACCCCGATAGCATACTCGTAGAATCCATTAAGCAAATTCAAGCCCCCAATGAAACTATTCGACCAATAAAATAACAATAAAACTCGCTAGTTATAATTAAGAGAAGGGACAAAAGAGCCTCTTCTCCGCAGCCACCCTTCGAGCAAAGTTTAATCACTAAAAGATATTTCAACCCTTCCCGTTTTGAAAGCGCGTCTATTTCGCAGCGATGGTTAATCATAGAAGTGGAAAATTTCCCGCGCGTAGCTTCTGGCATCGCTCAAGCATTTCCTTCACTGTATAATACGATCTCAAAAGGATGCGATCTATTGGATTGTGGGGAGGGGGAGGGCTGAAAGGCTTAAGAAGAGAAATGGGCTTTGAGTTGAAAAGACAGTATAGATTGCTACCACTGGGGTCCATCACAACAATTTAAATTATTTGAGGAATTTAAAGAAATAGATTCAACTGTGAACGCGTAGACTTCATGATTTTGCCTCAAAATATTCTGAAAACAAATATGAAAATATATTTACCCCTGGGCTACTCATATGAATGCTAACATCAAGAAACATTTTTCCCCTAATGTTCGAACACTGATGTTGGAATATTTTGTTCGAAACACTGTAGGGAGTGTAAGATCCAATCGATTATGCGTGACCCAAGTTTATCCAAAATCGGTGCATCAAATTGAAAAATATAAAAAATAATTAACCCGAGAAAACACTCGCGAATAAAAACGGCACTTTCCACTTCATATCCAATATTTTTGTGTAGTATTTACCTGTAAAATGAAATTCATCTTCACCGTTCGTGTGAGGGGTGGAAAAATGCACTTAACACTACTAGGTGACCCTTGAATGTGGCGGTCAGTTGTCTTTTATACCAAGTTCCTTTCTCTAAAGCCCCTCTTATAGTCTTTCTTGAAGCGCCCTCCGCGCTTTGTGAGAAGAAGGTAGGAGGAGGGATTTTATAAGAATGGACAAACGAAACGGGCGTATGGTCGTGGAAGAGAGAGATGAATTGGATGTAATGAATTCCTGATCTTCTCACGATGTTATTTAATTTTTTTTTAAATTATTAATAAAAAAAACTATTACCACGCCGTACTAAGAAGGTTTAATTAGGTTGGCGGGAATTAATCAGCTTGGTTCCCACTATTTTTCTTTTTTATTTCTATAAACGTTTTTAATTCCACTGCATTTTCACCAACTTTCATTTTTACATCGATGCCACAAAAATATTGAACGAAAAATGCTTGGGTGGGTGAGTGGGGAGGGGGGGATCAAATCATAAAAACATAGAACTTGCCCACTTATCGTGTCGTGTGATTTTGGAAACTCTTTAACAATCACAGCATAGTTCATTTCCTTCCCAATTGACCAATTTCCAAACCCCACCCTGGTTGGGCGCGTTGTCTCGTGGTAGAAACTATTTTAATTTTGGTGAGAAAGGAAATATCGTCAACCAGCCCCCTCCCCACCCTCTGTCGTGTCACCAGCCCTTTCATCACACTACGTAGTATGGCTGATTGAAAACGTCTGCAAATGAAGTGGTTTTAACTGTTCAACAATGGCTTTTAGGTTTTTCACGGTGAAACTATCACTAACTACTCCCTCTGGAAACTGTCATTTTAGCCTCAATTTTCGTTCCATAAATTGACTATTCGGCTAAATGTCGGTTTTTTTTGTTTTTTTTTTTTTTTTTCGTGAAAACTCATTATTTGATTGCGAATTCGCAGCCTTCACTTAGGACTTTTCGAGGAAGGGCAAGCTTTATTTATTCTTACCCACATGTCTTCGCTGATACCTTTTAGCTCTATAGCAAGTTGTGTAACTGCTACCGATTTTTTTCACACCAGCTCAAGAATGAACCAATCCAGGGGGGGGGGGGATCGGAAAGGCTCGGTCTTCATTTACTGATGACTTAGCCATTAGCGAGAAGCGTGAAACTGCGGCGGTGACGGTGCGCGGGAACGGTTCAAATCTTGATCGTCCCTTTTCCTCCTTACTAGGTTGTGGGTATACCTATATACCACTTATCCAGTCACATTCGTGCTTTAAGTGTCAATTTGCTGCTTTAACTATTTTTAAACGTTTTAAATACCCTTTAAAGGAGCAGATTTTGCAAAACGTTTCGCTGCCCACGAGGTCCCTCAAACCCCCACCCCCTACCAACTAACAGTTTCATTTACAACCAGGTAATAAAGTTGTTCTACTCAATCAAAAAAACTTGATGTGAATAATAATGAGGAGGGGATTTCGTCTTAAGATATATCCATCTGTTTTTGTGATCACCTCATGGTTTAGTGGGGGTGCTCCCTTTGATCGTTTCCATCACCTTTTATACCTTGCTACACCGTCTAAGAGCTCTCATACGTATTTTATTTATATATTTTCTTCCCCTTCCCCCTCCAGCTCCTTTGCACAATATATCAACGTCAGAGTTACTTTTCTGTGTCGTCTTTCTCTTCTATTTTCCTTCGCCTTTAATAATTATTGGTTGAGCATAAAGTATCCCAAAGGGGCCGTCGCGCTGGAGTAACGTAGGTTGTTTGTTTTTTAAGGAAAAACTTTTATAAACGCTTGTTGTCGATAATTTATCAAGAGCTAACCCCGTTTACCAGGCCCTCGTTATAATTAAGTATCAGACGGGAGCCTAGGGGGTAACATCCTGAGACCCCCCCCTCCCATCTCCTGGTGCTGAAGAGGAACGCAACTTAAAAAGGTTTTTAGGTGGCTTCCGCAAAAACCGCACAAGCACATTCCCCCTCGACGTCACCTTAATCACACGAAAGGATGTTGCTGCGCGTAAAGGGTGAGGGGTCCTTCACGGGTTTCTTAAAAGGGTGGGTTTTGAATGTACAACGCTGTTTGCTGAGGTGAGGTATATTCCTAGCTCTTCTGTTTCTGTAGTTTACTCGTGTTGGAAAGGGGGACTCTGGCAGTTTTGGGTTGCGGCGGAAACAGGGTGAAATGGGTGAGGAGGAGACGCGAAAGCGTCTAAGGGCCTTATAGCGATTAATCTTGGGAGAAACGGGGGAAGATTTTAAGGCCCTAGCAATGATTTTGCTCTTTCCTTGCGGTGAGATAACAAATTAACCACTTTGAAATGTTCGCGTCTCAAGCCGGTGCATCCGCTATTTTTGGGCGATGTCTTTCAAGATGACGATGTAAGTTACGGATGCACACAAAACCTTGATCGTAAATGGCGTGTAAAATTTGGCCACTTTGCCTTAATTTATTCTCCTTACCATGTGGACGAGCGTGAAATTCACTTTAAAGAATTTCTCCGCCGAAAATTCGGGTCTCTGCCACATCGCCAGGTGAGCTCGAACCAGTGGCTGCGCAAAACCAATAAAATTGACGATTTCACCTCTTGAAAATTAGAATGAGTGTACCTCGTCAATTACTCCTGACCTGTCGCGAAGCGCTAGGTTGTATAATAAAACGTTTAGGTGCTCGGCCTGCAACATTACGCGTAATTTTAAGAATCCCTTCACCATCATCCTTACCATGAACCTACTTCTGTGCTCACGCGATGAGAGCTGGAGGCCATGTTGAAAAGAGCTAACACATGAAAAAATAGGTGGGGCAAGGCAATCGTGGAAATCTCTCGTAGTGGCATCCATGCCCTCAAAGCGAATAAAGTCAACAAGACATACGCGTTAATTGAGCAAATCAGGAGAACTTGCAGAGCGAAACAAACGAAAATCGTTGAGAAGGCTATGCTGAGTTGTCCCTGAGCCTTGACAAGTCTCTGATGACTTCGAATCGCGACGCTCGTCGTGTGACGTCGTTGAACGAACCACTGTAAGCGTTGAAATCGCTTCGATAAAAGATCCGCATAGGCCGTGAACTCAGAGATTTGACCAAATACGGTGACCGAGGCCGTGACGCGGACGAAAAACGTCAGGCAATTGGCGAGGAGTGACTCCCAGGGGTCGAGCTGTCCGGACAGGTTGGTGATGGCCGCGAGGGAAATTGAAGCGGCGTACAGTGCCAGACCGGTTGTTGTACGGAAACTTTCGACACCGTCTAATTCGATTAAAGTTCTTTTGAAACGCTCCAAATGGCGTCGTCTAGCGATGTGACTTATCGTCGTGGTTATACTGACGGCGTACGTGATAGCGATGGACAAGGTGATATATTTCCTCATATTGAGATAGTCGATGCCCACAATTCCCGCCGTAATAGTAAGATACGCGATGTAAGTCGCGATTGTTTTCATGGTAATCAAGTGTGCAAATCGCCAGTAGCTGATTCTATAGCTGCCGTCCAGCGGATGGACGCCGAAGGCGTTGCTTAAAAATAAAATGATCGCGAGTTGCTTCGTCTTCAACAACCATGGCATGGCTATAAGAAGATTGATCAAAACTGAACGCTTTCTTTTCGACAATAAAACGTTTTCTGCCCCCCCCCCACACACACATAAACAGTCCATTAAAAGCCCGTCAAATTGACACGCGCCCCAATCTCACCATCAACTTAGGTAGGTATCTGTACTTGCCAGCTCCAATTCAACAATCAATAAGGTCGGTCGGCTGAACAATGGCGTTCACCTTGGAAATCTTTGATTTCCATAACACAAACATTTTGTTGCCCCCGAAAAACGTCCCCCTCCCCTCTCACTCTATAGGGTTTGAGGCGTCTATACGGAAGCACCTTTAGCACTAATTTATGAACTACGGATTGTAGAAATTAGAAGAGGAAAAGAACACCTCGGAGAAAAAGGTGACACCATGTAACTGAGGACAACATCACCTCCTCCCCCAACCTTCATAGTAGTCACTAATGGGTGTCTGTCGGCGTGAAGGGGGTACGTTTTTTTAAATAATGCATCTCCTGAGGGGAATGCTCCTCATTCTCTTCATGGTTGCTACTGTAATATAAAAGGACCCCGGTCCCCGATCTAACACAGAAGGGATGGCTTGTTTACTTCTCATTAACAAACCGCCTTTTTGTCCCTTTTAATTTTTTTTTTTTTTTTTTTTTTGCGAGGGTTTTGAGCTATAGCGTCGTCTGGTGAATAATGAAAATCCCGTATACTGAGGTTCTCTATGCGATGCGGACGTTCGGCTCGCCTAATCCGCGTTATTTAGGGTTCTGGGGACTCCTGCGTGACTGTGGCTTGCTGAGATGTTAGACTCTATTTGCCGAGAGACTATCGGGTTAACTCGGTAGGGGTAGGGAGAGGGGTGGTAGTACACGGGCGACGTTCTTCTTTCTTTTTCCCCGGCAAAAAAAAATTGCTCTGAGTGTGATACTATGTTGTCTTCATTCTTGCATTTCTCGTGAAGTTTTTTCCCGACAACGCTTGTGTCTTTCCAGTGCTTCACTTTGTTTCACCTTGAACTCTATGGAGTCTTGGAACCAGTCTACGCCCTTGAGCTGTTTGATTAACCATCGCGATTCCTAGAACTGGACATAGTATATTTTTTCTTCCTTGACGGCTAAAATGCCCAGTTTTGGGCTCCAAAGCCCAAACTTTTTGGGAAGAGCCAAAACTTTGCTCCGCTGAAAACATTCTGTAGTCTCTCTCTTTTTCCGGCCGTTGTGAGTTGGAGTAGAATGTTTTCAGTAAAGACTTCTTGCTTTCCCCCGTCAGGTTCATTCTTTCTAACACCGATCAGTATAGTTTCACCGCCCGAATATGTATTTTAGAACAAAATGATGTCAAAAGTCCACCGTGTGAATCAATCCTACACACTCTGCTGGATCTAAACCTCGTCAAATCAGTTGGTGGGAAGGGGGTGGAATTTTGAGCCTTATTAGCATAGTCAGCTGAGTTTACAGTCGAACGTCTACCCTCAAACAAGGCTAATCGGCCCCAAAACTATAAGGTGACCAAACGTCCTATAATTTTTAGAGCGTCCGGGTACGTTCGGGCTCATGTTTTAGGTGTCTGTGGAGACGTCAAAATGGTTCTCTCCCTTTCTCTCTCTTTTTTTTTTTTTTTTTTTGTACCTACTACTTTTCGGTCCCAACTTGTAACGTCTTGTCGGTTCAACCCTCCAACCCCACAGTTTCTTGGATTTCAAAACTAAATTTTGTAAACTCGTCCCGTCCAAATCCCGGTCTTTGCTCTTTTAAAAAACAAATTTTGTGAGTTTTCCTCTTTCAAAAATCACATTTCATGAGATTTGTTCTTTCAAAAACCAATTCTGTGAACTTTCGCTCTTTCAAACTCCAATTTTGTTGACTTGCCGCTCCATTAAATTCCAATTTCGGGGATTTTCAGTTCATTAAAACACAAATTTTGTTCACGAAATCAGGTCCACAGGTTCGGTTAATTATAAAAACTAATTTGGAGAAAAACGAACGACGAAAAAAATTTTTCTCGCGATTTTGGCCTCTTCAAACTCCAATTTTACGGCACATACAAGACACAATTTCACAGATTTTTGCTATTTCAAACCCCAATTTCGCTAATTTTCACGCTTTTAAAAACCAACATTCGTGGTCTTAGCTCCTAATGAGATCAGTTTCGCAGGTTTGGCAAATTCAGAAAGCTAATTAGACACGTCCAAAATTGTGGCAATTGTGGCTAGTTTGACGACTAAAAACGAACCCAATTTTGCCCAAACCCCCAATTTTGCCGAGAATTTTTGCTCTTCCATAACCAAATGTCACGGATTTTGCCCCTTTAAAACCCAATTTTACGGATTTTTGCTATTTCAAACCCTAAATTTTCGTATTTTCTCTTTTTCCAAATTTCCAATCTCTCTCTCTTTCCAAATAATTTCGTTGCCTTGTCTCTTTCTATAGTCTGCTTTGCAGATTTCTCTAGTTCGGAAACAAATGCATCTTTTTCGAAATGCACATTCACGGGTTTGACTTGTTCAAAACCCAAATTTCGATGTGTTGGCTCTCGTAAACACCAATTTTTAAGGTTTAGGTACCCGATTTCAAAGTCTAATTTTGTAGGTTCAACTGTTTTATTTCAAGGCAAAATTTTGCGGACATTCGTTCTTTCAAACCAAATTTCTTCCCCTTGGATTTGGCACCTTATGTAATAGTTTAATAAGTGTTTATTAACAAGAACTTTATTTTAAATATGAGTACGGTTTAACATGTCTTTGTATTAGTCTTATCAGGCTTATCTCTATAGCCTTATTGAAGCCTCCATTATACATCTTTCCTTTTCTATAAAAAGAAAAAAACAAAAACAGAAACCCATAATCACACATGAACACAAAATGGAAGAAAAAAAATTTATTAAAACATCAAAAAAACAAAGTTTGAGCAATACAATAATGGTTTATTCCCCTTTACGCTATAGTTTCATCATTGTTTGAATCTTACGGGCTTGTTAACGACTCTTCCAGATCTTGTTGTATCTTGGATCTTGTTTTCATTTGGAATGGGACTGTTATTAGTTTCTAAATTACGACTTTGGTGAGTGGAGTTATTCGTAAAGTGATCATACTGGTCAATACATTCATCAAGAAGGAAAGGATATGTTGCATACTGTGCTGATGGAGATGCTTTCAAATCGACTCTGTTTCTTCTAACTATGTTTCCATTGGAAAGTTGAACATTTTAGGACCGGGGGAATTCACTATGGCTTACAATAGTACCAGGAACCCACAAGTTGGTTATTGGATCTCTGTGGGTAACACTAGCCCCAACATTTAGTTTTGGTAGATCTTTAACATACTTGTTGTAACTATTTTCATTAATTTTCTGTCGGAGGCGGTGTTTATCGTTAACATTAGTATTCAATTTGGGTTTCAACAAAACATTGGAAGTTGGGACTTTGGTTCGACAAATTCTATTGAAAAACAGTTCACTAGGAGAATATCCTATGTTTTAACGGGAAATTTCTATATGCTAGAAGGGAGACATATATATCCGATTTATCCTCGATCAACTTTTTTAACATGCTCTTGGCGACTCAAACCCCTTTTACGGCCAATCCATTGGAACGAGGGTAATTAGGGCTACGGTAGTGAATAGAGAAATCCCATTCTTGAGCAAAAGATTTAAACAAATAACTAGAAAAGGGAACATTGTCACATACAACTTGTTCGGAACGCCAAACCGTGAGAAGAGAGGTTTTAATTCTGAAATCACGGCATTTGCTGATTTGCATTTTATAGGAAGAAGTTCCAGCCAGTTAGAGTAAGCGTCATAAATCACTAGATAGGATTTGTCACTAAAAGAGAAAATGTCAATACCAACACGCTGCCAAGGAAATTCTGGGATAGGATAAGAGATAAGGGACTCTTTGGTATTCCTTTTCGAGTACTTTGTGCAAGTTTGGCATTCACTTACATGTCTAACGAATTGATTCGTCAATTCCGGACCAATAAATGAGTTGCCTAGCTCTAGCCTGAAATTTTTCCACGCCCATGTGACCCTCATGGAGTTGGCCAAGAAGGTCTTGGCGAAGTACGGATGGAACAATAATTTTGTTGTTCAAAAACAGTAGGTCATCTATTACGGACAGTTCATGTCTTACCTTATAAAAATGTTTGACTTCAGAAGTTAAAAAACGCTTGTCAGAAGGCGAAACCGTCAAACAATACCGCCTAACTTGTGCTAGAACTGGGTCAGAATCAGTGCCTTGTCGAAAGATTAGCATCTTATGATTTGAAATAGGTAGTCGTTTAACGATGCTGTGGACTGCGAAGTCAAGTTCAGTCTCGAGATTTTTAACGTGGCTCAATGGAGCTCTAGACAAAGTGTCCGGGATGTAAAGATATTTGCCGGGCAAGTATTTCACGACTGTGTCATATACTAATAGTTTTAGCCTCATTCGCTGTAGTCCGAAGGATAGTTTGACAAGATCTTTTTAAAAAATTGACTCAAGTGATCTGTTCTTACTTCTACGTCTTTTCGACCATATGTAGTAATGGAAACGCTCACAAGCAAATACTATACCAAGCATCTCCTTCTCAATTTGTGCATACCTTTGCTCTGTAGGATTGAGGGATCGGGAAGCGAATGCTATAGGGTGACCATCTTTGAACAGACAAGCTCCTAACCCGTATTTCGACGCATCGCAATGAACTTGAATTGGACGATTTTTATCAAAATATTTCAACACAGGAGCTTGTACAAGAGTTCGTTTTAAGGTTTCAAAAGACTCTTGTTCAGAAGGCCCCCAAGACCAGTCGGAGTCATCTCGAGTGAGATTCCGAAGGGGTGCCGTTATTTGCGACAAGTTAGGGATGATTTTCCCAAAAATTTTGCCATACCCAGAAGGCGTCTAAGTTCTTGTTTATTTGAAGGGGAAGGCATTTGGCATATTGCCTTTATTTTACTATAGTCAGGTTTGATCCCAGAATCAGTAAATATTTGCCCCACGAATTTAACCTCCCGCTGCTTGAACTGGATTTTATTCAAATTGAACATGACATTATGCTGTCTAGCTTTTTCGAGAACGCTATTGAGATTCTGATCGTGCTCTTTTTCGTATTTGCCGGTTACTTCTAAATCATCAAAATAAGCCCCCACCCCCTTGCAGGATCCAAATATTTCATAAGTTCGTTTCTGAAATAGTTCTGGGGCTGAATTTATTCCAAACGGTAATCTCTTGAATTTAAATCGTCCAAAAAAATGTGCACAAAAATGTGTGTTGGGTAGAAAATGTGCACAAGTCAGAACTCCGGTCGTCTAGAGGGATTTGAAAAAACCCGTCTTTCATATCCACAACCGTGAAAAACTTCGCCCCACTTAGTTTAGCCGTTATGTCGTCTACAGTCGGAATAGTGAAGTGTTCTTTTTGAATAGCCTTATTGAGAAAGAAGGGATTCAAACAAAGCCGCAAGTCTCCATTAGGTTTCTCAACAATGACCAATTTGTGAAGCCAGGCTGTTGTTTTATCTATGGGTTCAATTACACCAGCTTCAGTAAGTTGAGCTAGAGTTGATTTTAGCTTGGAGTGTAAGCTTTCAAGAACTCTTTTTGCACGTTGGGCATAAGGTCGAGCGTTGGGCCCTAAGACAATGTGATGAGGAGAAGAGAATTTTCCCAACCCCTCGAAAACATCTTTAAACTGTGGACTTTACTGCTTCTAAGGTATTAAATCTGGAGTCCTAATAGAGGGCATGCGTTTACATCTAGAACTACAAAAGTAATTACACCCGATTGTCCTTGGGTTGTCGTACACTTACATTTGACAGTGCCCATTGCTGGTATAATTTTTTTTCCATAAGGTGTAATTGTCAAAGGACATTTTTCTAACTCCCTGTCGTGGTATCCCAGTTTGCGAAAAAGATGATATGGCATGACACTCACCTCTGCTCCAGAATTGAGTTTGAATGATGCTGGCTGACCACGGATGGTCCACGATGTTTCCTGTGGCGACAAACTCTCAGACGAGGCAATCTCTTCTACTTCAAGCGAGTAAAGAGGAAGTTCTCTTGGTGAAATACTGCAGTTAAAAGGCCGCGCTTGCAGAGACCGAATGGCGAATTTTTATTTTTTTATTTTTTTTTATTTATTTTTTTTTATTATTTTATTCTCCTGTATGAGTGAATGCCCGTGTTAGGAGAAGAGCCTCATTTGTTACATTAATGTTTCATCGTCTTGGGGTCTATACATTTACAGTTTTATATACATTATTACAGTTTTATAATGTACATAATACATTATGTACATTTTAGATCTAGTTATGCTCTGTATACAATAAATGTTTATACAAATTTTTTTTCTTTTTTTAATATCATCTGTGGAGTTTAATCCATTTTTTACGTCCATGGGTAGGGTGTTTAGGTACTTCATGCCTATATATGAGTACTGATTTTGAGCCTGTGAGGTGCGCAGTAATGGCAACGAAACCATATTATTTAGCCTATATCGCGTTTGAGTATTCCCGGCCGGTGATTCCCATACACCTTCCTTCAAAACTTCTTTCATGCAATTTAGTTTCATCAATTGATCAAAATTCAGTAAGTTTAATTTCATAAATAATGGTTTAGAGGGTGCATTGTTCGGTTTCTTAGATATTATCCTGATTAGTTTCTTTTGAATGATTTGAACCTGGTTAAGATGGCTTTTGAATGTACTAGACCACACTGGCAAACTGTATATTAAGAGAGATTGGGCATACGCACAATAAACATTTCTAAGTACGTTCAAACTCAGAATCGGCTGCAGACGGCAGAAAATATAAATTAATTGCCTCAACTTTTTGGTCAAATTTTGAATATGTTCATCCCATTTAAGGTATTTATCTACAATAACTCCTAAATATTTACAGTAGTTTACAGAATTTATAGTCCATGATTCATTACAGCTACATTCCTCATCCAACTGACACTCACAAACGCTTAGTTTAGTATTACTGTCCGGCTGCAGGTTTTTCTGGTATGAAAAAGACACATATGAAGTTTTTCCTCTGTTTTTTGTCAACTTATTTCTCCGAAACCATGAAAAAAAATTTTTCATACCAGTCTTTGCCCTTTTAAACGCTTCGGTCCATGTTCCACCAGAAACAATTACACCCGTGTCGTCAGCAAACATTATAAGTTCCCCATCCGCGTTAATTTCCCCGAGATCATTAACATACAATAAGTGGAGTATGGGTCCCAGCACAGTTCCTTGAGGTATGCCATACTGTTGAGACATCACAGTATCACTCATACTCCCATTTAGTTTAAGTATTTGGGGGCGGTTAATTAAGTACGATCTAAACCAATTCAAATTCCTCCCAGTTATTCCAATTTTTTCAATTTTTTGGATGAGGATATCTTGGGATATAGTATCGAATGCCTTTGAAATGTCTAAGAAAACACCAATGGGTTTTTCACCTTTATCTAAAGCTCGGCTAACCATAGTACTCATTATTGACAAAGCATCTTGCGTGCTTTTCCCTTTCCTGAAACCGTATTGCCTTTCTGATAGTAATTTACATTCTTCTAGGTAACTCATTAATTGATTTTTTGCGCATCTCTCTATTATTTTTGCAAACATGCTTATTTGAGAGATAGACCTGTAATTTTCCATTAATGGTTTGTCGCCAGATTTATAAATAGGCGTTATATAAGTTATTTTTAAATCATCCGGAAAGACTCCCGATTTGAAGCTTAAATTTATAATGTATTGAAGTGGTTTCAAAACGTAGGGCCTGATTTTCATTATGGTGCTGGCATTTAAACCATCATATCCCGGGCAAGAAGTTAATTTTAGACCATCAGTCGCTTTCACAACATCACCTTCGCTTACATAATTTAAACAAAACGAGTTATTGCTTTGTTTCAGATCTTATTCCCCTCCATGATCCACTTCGTTGCCAAATTTATTCGCTAACTTATTTCCTACATTTATAAAGCAATTTACAAATTCGTTGGCACACTCTTTTAGCTCATTATTTACAATCTTATGTTCATTATTCACATTTAATACTTTGATCGTATTGAACCCCATGTTTTGTTTTTTTATGATACTGTTTACTACACGCCATATCGACTTTCGTCTAATTTTATTCTATAATACTCTTCCCTTGATTTTCTAATTAGTGATTTCAATTTACTTTGATATTTTTTGAAATAATCAAAGAATTCTGGCTTTGCGTCTCCTCGTTTTATTTTTTGATTCATTTTCTCTTTTTTTCTTACCGATACAAACAGTGATTTAGTAACCCAGGGCTTTATCGCCGTATTCTTCGCAGATATTCTTACTGTCTTATAAATTGTTGATGCTTTCACATAACCAAGTAGGATAACCGTAAAACTTTTTAAACTTTCATTGGGACACGTACTACTGAAAACTTTACTCCAATCTTCTTTTTCTAGATATTTGACTAAAATCTCATAATCTATTTTACCAGTTTTATTTTTTTCACTTTTCCTTATTGATCTATTATTAGTATGTGTAAGTTCAATTTTTACTAACAATGAAGCATGGTCAGATATGGCGTTATGTACTACCCCAGCTTTTATTTTTATTTTTTGCCGTTCTACATTTGAATATACATGATCGATACAAGTCTTCGTGTCATTTGTGTGGTAACGAGTGAAGGTATTCACATAAGATAAATAGGTATTTATTCTATGCCATTATGTTCAAATAGGATTCTGTAAGCCCACTAATGTTATCTGCAATAATGTTAATATTTGTGTCCCCTATTATATTTTTTTCATTAGCCTTCATTTTCAACAATACGTCTAAGTCTTCAATGAATTTCTCAAGATCGCAATTATGTGATCTATAAATCGCAATCAGGTTCAATGTTTCATTTCCAACGCCTCAGGTAACTTTTATAGTGCTACTTCCATGGATATTTTCTTCCACTACGTTTTGTACATTCAGCGAATCTTTTATGAATACCACGATACCACTATTTTGGTTGTAGTTTTCCTGAGTTAGGTAGCGTGCATAATTTTCCATACAGTAGTATTCTGGGACTTCTTCTTTTCCCTTCAACCAACATTCACTTAGTATTACAACATCGGGTTGATTCTTAAGTCTATTTAGTTCAATTAATAGACGGTCGAAGTTTTCATAAATACTCCGTATATTTACATAAAAAACAAATAGATCAGATTTTATTTCATTTGAGAAGTTATTTGCATCTTCAATAGTATTATACACTTTATTTTTAATTACACTCAAATAATCAGTATCTTCAACCATTAATAAATTTATATTTTTAATTTTAAAAAAATTTTAAATTTTAATTATTCAATTTTTCTTAGAAAGTATATCAATGAATTTGTTTCTCTTATCAATTTCTTTTAACAATGCCGAAGTAACTAGTTGCGTTTTACCACCTTCCTTTTCTTTCAACAATACATCACCATTACTAACCCAAACATACGAAAAACCATATTCTTTAGCCACCCCCTTTGCCACCAACAGTAGCCACTTATTATACGGAGTTAGACGTTGGAAGACCCGGATCCCTTCATAGTTTCTCACACTTCCTTCTGCACCATCATCGTGGACAACCACTTTTTTCCGTGAAGCAGTAACCCAGTCTTTAGCCTGATTTCCATTTGTAAGTTCCACTACTAGGTAACCTTTTGCACCGCTTTGCTTCTTCACAAAAAATATTTTTTTTACACTCGAAGTTTCACTTACACCTAGTCCAAGGGCTATTTTATCACACATCTCTTTCACGTCTCCGGTGTTAGCATCCACACCATGCAACTATACTTGTGAAGCAATTGATTGTTGATCAAGCTTATTAACAGTAGTTTTAAGAGTTTCAAGATTTTTTGCGATTTCTTTTTTTCTCTGATTTAATTTCATTATTTTCTTTCTAAGCTCTCTTACTGAAGTCTTCAGATCGTTCATTTCTTTAGAGAAATCATCGATCTTTTGGCTACAAAACTGGACCGATTTTTCGATTCCCTTAACCTTTTTGTTCAGCTTTTGCATCTCTTTCAGAATTATGTCAAACTTCGATGCAATGTCCCTTGACTTATTTGGTGTCGGTCCTTCGTCCACCTCGCTTTCACACTCATCTCCACTTGAGGAAACTGTTTCCTACTCCTCTTTATCTCGTTTACCTTTTCTTGAACAATTCAAGCATTTCCAGCTATGTTTTTTCTTACCGAGCTTTTTGAATTTATCAATAGTCTTTATTGTGGTACAGTTGTAGTGATACGACCCGTTGCATATTGCACATTCGAGGGCCTTTTTTGGAGACACCTGCTCCTCACATTCTTCACAATTCATTTTATCACAAAGAAAAAATATTATGAGCAAACGGATGAGAAGTGCGTCCTTTGCTATTTATTGATTCTTCTTCCGTGTTATTGTTTTGTATTTTTCCTTCTCTTACCGATAAGCAGTGTAGGTAGATAAAATAATCTCTACCTAATCTCTCCTCTATAAATCTCTACTCTAATTTTGTTCAATTTATAAATAATTTATGAAAGCTTCGGTTTTGAACCCGAACTTTTTCCTGGAAAATACCACCAGCAATTGAATGCAGTCCAACCCGTTCGACCACCGGCCTCCAACTGCAAGCAACACCATTAATTTCTCCAAGGAAAAGTCACGAAAATACAACTAACACTCGAGAGTAGAAAACTGGACTCCGCACTGTTTGAATGCCGTGACAAGACTGAGTCATCACAAGAACCCTGATGATCACCTCGGGCATTACTGATTGCGTCGCTCTCCAACTCATTGACGCTCGGCCGTGACTTGAACGCAGAATTTTGACGAGAATAAGTTCTCTGTTGCTGTCGATTCTTTGGCCTACTGCGACACACTTGGGCGAAATGATTGCGACCCTGGTCTGTGTGAATAGCCACAAATAGAGCACACGCTAGTTTGTGAGGACGAGGTGTTTCGCGGCGCGAACCGTGTGGATGATTTTCCAACAGCGCTAACGTCGGCTGACAAGCTAGTTTTCAGAATGCCGGCCTGGTGCTGGCTTGCCTCCATGGCCCGACAAAAATTGACGGCCTTGTCCAAGTCAGGTGACGGCTCTCGAAGGGGTCTTTCCTGGACTGATTTGTCTCGAATACCAAGAACTACTCGATCACGAACAATGGATGAGGACAACTCACCGAACTCACCGAATTCACAGCGACTTCACGGCGACTTTCAGCTCAGTTAGAAACTGATCAAAAGGCTGGCCCTCCTTTTGCACAATATTATTGAATAGGAAGCTTTGAAAAACAAGTAATTCTTGAGTTTTTTTATGACGACATCATAATTCTTGCTGTCAGATTCAGTATCGTAGGTGAATGTGTTGTAAACAAACAACGCGTCGTCGCCAATGATATTTAACAAAATTGCAAGTCTCCGAGAGTTTTCATTTTCGCTTACACCAAGACAAACAAAAAAAATTTCCAGCTTTTGTTTAAACATGTACCACTGTTCCGCAACATTGCCGTCCAACGAGACAGGAGGCCGAAAACAATTAACGCCCGATCTAGTCATCATTAACACCGAAACCACACTGGCACCATGTAATAGTTTAATATGTGATTATTAACAAGAACTTTATTTTAAACAAGAGTACGGTTTAACATGTCTTTTTAATAGTCATCTCAGGCTTATCTCTATAGCCTTATTGAAGCCTCCATTATACACCTTCAAAACGAAACAAATCCTGTTGTGTCCTACTTTCCAAACAAAAGTCTCACTCTTTCGTGTCAGGTGTCCTCAGAAACCATTTTTACATCTGCTCACCCCACCTAAAACTGATACTTTTGTTTCCTGTGATAAATCTATCAAATCATCACTTAAGATTTCGGTATCGGGTCCTAAAAGTACGCTATTCCGGAATCTAAGGCCCCGCTCACATTATGAGAAAAAAGACGCCGACGCGCGCGTCAGCGTCCGACCCTTGTAGTAAAAGCACATATAGAATCAGACAAGACAGTGAATTCCAGATGCCCAACAAAATGAACAAATTGTTCAGTTATTGTGACTCGTGACAAACCGCTTTTTAATGATACTCAAATTATTTGTATGAAAATAGCCTCCCCTCCTCACCACTTTCCATTTAATCGCTTTATGTTCCATTAATATACGCATTTTCATGAAAATTGTGCTTGGACTTTGGCGGATCTAGGGGGTGGGGTAACAGGGGATCTGGCAAAATCACTCTAAATATATGGGTGGGCATGTGGTGGGGGTGTGCAGTGGGAGGAAGAAGGGTTTCGATTCCCCTCCCCCCATTCAATCATTAGACCGAGAACGAGACCGAAACCAAGACCGAAATTATCTTGCTAATGACCGAGACCGAGATGCGTAATTCTCGGTCTCGGTCTCGTGCATCACTAAAACTGACTATTCGCGACACTGAAATATGATGGTTGGACTTCTCGCTCTTTGAACGATAAACTAGTGGTTTTCTTCCCGCACCAATTGGGAGCTTGCACATTTTTCAAACACTGGTGTTTCTTGAAGAGGACTATTCAACAAGACAATTGCATTGCTCACATTAAACATTCATCAAGCACATCAAACAGGGCAGGACTCAGACAGCCGTGTATCCTTCTCTGTCTCCTAAAGTCCCCTCTCACACACCTCATCATGACACCAGCCTACCAGCTTGTCCAAACCTGCCCTCATTTCTCGTAAACGTTTTTAGCGTGCGCTGGTGCACCCCAGAGCAGACTCACGAATAGAGCTTTTTCTGCACTGTAGTGTGGAAAAGCACAAGATTTGATTGATTAATTTCGAAATGGCCAATGACATCAGGTGATTTTATACATCGGTGTAACTCTATTGCATCAAAGAACTGACTTATTTTACTCAATTTTTTATTCATTTTTATTTATTTACTCAATTTAATTAACCAATTCAATAAATAAATGGGGAACTTGCACATTTTTCAAGCACTCGTGTTTCTTGAAGAGGGCTCTTCAACAAGACAATTGCCCACATTAAATAATGAAATCAATCAAGGGGTTTTTTTGGCGAATTTTTAAAAATTTTGAGTGGGGGTTTGATTACGTCAAAGGGCAGTAATGAAATGGATGGTGTTGGTAAGAGGGGGGGGGGAGACGCGTTTACTGCGGGCTCAATTTTTCTTGTTCTTTGTAATCAAAACATTTTAGAGTTCCCTCAAATGCTTCACAGCTGCAAGTTGACATCATTTCTTCTCGTTCCATCCATCCCCTTCTGAAGAACTTTGAAATTTATTTAAAAACCACCAGACGCACCAATCGGGCTGCAACTACCGTTGATATCCTTCTGTCCATGTGCGAATTCACCGGTATACTTTTCTCCTGAATCGAGCATTCATGCAAGTTCCCCATCCTACCGTGAGCGAGCCTTTTTACTCAATTTTAGTGGATCTCAAGGGGATGTGCGTTTTCCATCCATTTTAGGCGCAACTGACTTTGTTTTCTCAATTTTACCCGTGGATGCGGGAGCCATTTCTCAATTCAGCTGCGAATAAACGGTTTTCCTCATGTTGAGCCGTAAAACAGTGTTTTTTATCTCAATTCAACCGTAAATGAGCCTTTTTTTCCTATTTTAATCGTGGGAAGGTCTTCATAAACCATGGGTTAGCACCTTTCCTTAGTTTTGGCCTGGACTTTGCTTGGTAAACCCACGAATTGGTGCGTTTTCTCAATTTACGCCGCGAAAGAGCCTTTTTTTCTCAGTCTTAGACGTGGATGCGGAGGGCTATTTCTCAATTTTAGCCGCGAAAGAGCGCCTTTTCTCAATTTTAGCCGGGTAGCGTTTTCCCTCAATTTTAGCCAAAAATTAGTGGCTTTCTCTCAATTCTACCGTGAACGAGCCCTTTTTTCTCATTTTTAGCTGTGACAAGGTGCCCATAAACTGTGAATTACCGTACTTTCTTAGCCCGGACGTTGCGTTCGTGAAACCGCGAATGGGAGTCTTTTTCTTAATTTCAGCCCTGAATGGACGCTATTTCTCAATTTGATCCGCGGAGACGATGTGGTTTTTCCTCAGTTTTAGCTGCTAATTTTTCTTAATTTTAACCGTGGACTTTCCCTAAAAACAGCTAATTAGCACATTATTTTTCTCAATTGTCACCTGCACTTTGCATCGAGAAAAATGCGAATTACCTTTTTTTCTTTATTTTAGCCGTGGATTAACATAAAATATTCCTATATCGACAGCACACACGTATCTCAAAATGCTATTCTGGAAGTCAGGAGTATGAAGTAAGGGAAAACAAGGCAAATTAAATAAATGCTTTGCGGTGGTTGATGTTCAACTGTGGCTGGAACTTTGCTGTGGTTTGAAACTTTGCTGTGATTTGGAGTTTATTCACTGTGTTATGACGCTTTGCTGTAGTTAGGGCTTTATTGTGGTTAGAACGTTTTGTGATAGGACCTTTGCTGGGGTCGGAGCTTTGCTGCGATCAGCGCTTTACTCAGTTTGGAGCTAAACTGTGGTTAAAGCTTTCAACCTGTGATTTTGAGCTTTGTAGTGGTTGGGCATTCTTCGTAATTGTAGTTTTACGGAGGTTTAGAGCTTTACTGTGTGTACGAGCTTTGATGTTCTCGGGAGCTTTACTGTGGTTTAGATCTTTGTAGTGGTTTGAACCATTGCTGACGTCTCAATTTTTCGTTTTGTTTTGGTTGATGCTCTACAGGGCTGGAACTTTATTGTGGATTGGAGCTTTATGTTGTTAGAGCTTTTAATGATTAGTATGTTGCTAGTGTTTGGAGCTTCGCTTTAATTGGGCATGCTTCGTGATTTTAGCGATGCTGTGGTTACGAGCTTACGAGCGGTGGAAGCAGGTGCTTCCCAGTTGATGAGTTACCCAGCTGTTCAAAGTTCTACTGCTACCGAGACATGGCACCTTTAACGAGAAGCTCCGTTTTCATCACCGTCGCGACATCCCGGACTGCCCATGTGGGGGAGAGGCCGAAACCACGGAACATGTTCTCCTCCGATGCTCGATTTATTGTGACCTTCGGGTAAAGTGGTGCATCCCGCGTGGTGCCACCGCCGCGGCACGGGACCCACCACTGCCATCTGCCAACCCCAACACAGCCACCCAAACTCGATCCTCCGCGTCAGGTATACCCAGAGTACCGGCACTTAGATCACTATGACACCACCTTTTATCGTCTCTCCACTGCGTTCTTCCCTTCGACTGCGTACATCGATCCACCGCTGCCAATCACCGTCGTTGTCAAACCCTCCTCACGAAGCTCACTTTCTCCCAAGAACCGGTAGTTCGCTTACCAATCCTACGGGGGTCCCATCTTCCAAACTCCTCACCGCCAAGCAGTCCACACCGGTAACGTGCCAGCCCCGGCCAGCTGGTATGGCTGATGGAGAGCGCGGCGGGGATAACCAGAATTGCACAGTGTCAGGTCACTTTCCGGACGTCCATGACACGTTCACCCTGGCAATGTGTCCCTCCGGGCATCACGTCAGGGCTAGGAGAAGGCACACACCTGGTTACGAGCTTTCCTGTGGTTAGGTGCTTTGCTGTGGTTTGGTGATTCGCTGTGGTTCGGACCTTTCCTGGGGTCGGATCTTTTCTGGGGTTGAAGCTTCACTGTGGTCAGAGCTTTTTGTGTTCGGTACTTTGGGGGGTTCGGAGCTTTGATGGGGTTTGGACCTATGTTGAGGTTTTGAGCTTTGCAGTGGTAGGGCCTTCTTTGTGGATGGATTTTCACTGTGGTTTGAAGCTTTGCAGTAGGCGTTTTTTGTGGTTTAAAATATTTGGCACTAATAGCGAGGTACTAACACAGAAGTGGGGAGTTTCTTTGTAAGGGCCCGAAATGGGAAAATTCTTCGAAAAAGGATGGCGTAGGTGGTTCAAGTCCCGAATTCCTATTCGATCATCCAAATATTTCGAATTTTATCCAGGCCATTCAGCGGGAGCAAAGCTTCAACGAGTTCGTCGTACATTAGAGGCTACTAGGCTCCCTCCACTCACAAAAGATACAAAGGTATATTCACACACATCAGTGCCGTGAACGGCACGTGCCCCGTCCGTAACACGACCGGCGAGTAAAATATTATTCTCCTAAGGGAATTGAAGGGACTCGTTCACATCTATCCGGCACGTGTCGGGAACTACGGTCTCGGTGCTCTCAACGGCGATGGCAGGGAAAACGAGATATCTTTCCGACGATATTTTCAAGCTTCCTGTCCGGGTCGTGGAGGAAGAAATAAACTGGAGGAGGCTCCAATCCTATCAGCCCGTGTAAGGGAGCCAAAAGTAACGGCTGGAAGGCGTGGAAAGAAATTAAAATTATTCAATCATTTGAAATTTAGCACGTTTCGCACTGTAAGACTTCTTTTTTAAAGGCTCTTTTTTCGAAGAATTGTTTTCGAAGAACTTTCCGGACTGACACATTCCAGACGGACACGGAAATGTGTAAATAACTAAATAAATAGGCACCGGACATGGCAACGTCGCCATAGAAATCCCGCCCCTGCCGGTCTATCAAAGCATAAGTGGCATCCAAGAATCTACCAATCATGTTCGAGAAAACTTGGATGCCAAACAAAAGGTGTCCGTCCCCTATACATAAATAAATGAATGAAATAAATCGGCTCAAAATGTGTGTAGTGGCAGCGCCGGCGAACTTCGTTTCAGAATTTTGCTCCTCCAATGTCTCGAGGGTTCCGCCCCCACATTTAACAATTTACGGAAAGTCCGTGAGGAACCTCTCTCTTTCCCTGGGAGCCTATTCATTCGCTTTCAACTCAAATTTTTGTATACTTTACGCCGCTCCTCCAATCCCCCCCCCCATCCTCGGTATTCCACAAATTTCAGTGCCAATTGACTTGAAGCACTTCCGTCACGTTAGGCGAGTCTATTTCAACTTGACAGAAACCAGGGTATTCAAACAGAAAATAAATCAAATCAAGTCGAGGCATGCACGCAATCTTATAATTATAGTTTGCTCCCACAAAATCACCCAACCATCATCCTTCTCAGCATATTATTTCTCTTCTCGCATACCCTGTTGACATTTCTCTTAACAACCCCGAACCCCCCTAAGTCTACGAACATTCAGGGAAATTGACCCCTCCCCCCTCACCACTACACTACCGCAGTTTCCTCGCTTGTGATGACGAAGGGACTCATGAACTAGAAATACACTGCCATTATCGGTTAAATCGAGTGTAAAAAACGCGCAATTTCCATATAAACAAGCCTTCCTTTTTTTTAAGGACGAAAAGATGGATTGGGTAGTGCGGGGTCTTGTTGAATAAGGCACGCATGAACGATCTCGGCATAAATGTAGTTTTTAAAAAAAAGAAATCTCGTTTTAACAGTGTTGGCATTATTGAATATTTCGCAAAGTGATGTTGTTTTTTCCATTAAAAAAAAAAAAACAAAAAAAAAAGTGCGCTATTCGGGCTTGGTTTGCATACTGTGGACTTAGAGTTCCGTATGGGCCTGAGCTGTGGGTATAAAAAAAAGACAACGACAACAACAAACGGGTAATACAGTTTATTACTGCAGGCAAAGCGGTAGGGAATAAATGCGCGAGAATGATTGTCTTTGGGATAAAGTACAACCTTTCGACGAATGAGTTGTTCTGAGAAAGATGGAGGGGAAGAAGTTGCTTCTGTTATGAAATACGTATAGAACACAGCGTGAAAACCCTTCACAATGGTATAATTCCATAAGGAATGCCTCGGGTATGATGCGGGACAATTACAAAATGCTTGAAATCATTAAACGATAGGAATAGTACGCATATTAAGTAGTTGTGGTGGGAGGGTGGTTGTAGTCTGTATGGTACCACCCCTACTCGTTGGCGGGGGAGGCTGAGGCAAGGCTTTGAGTTCGTGACCAATTACAAAACATTAGAAACAGTTTTATATTCCACCACGTAACCGACACATTATTCCTGTGCGATATAAAAGGAACGCGAAAAAGATGGCAAAAAAAAGAAGACATTGTTCTGTTCCGCCTCAGACTCTCCTTTTTAATTGAACGTTCTCCCCCCCCTCCTACCATCGGCACTATACGAGCTCGAGCTCACTACAGAATTCATCAACGCCTTATTCTCCCTCCCCCTGGGCCATTTGTACCATTTGTCAACTGTGTCAACAGCAAAGCCCTCCTCGCTCGAAACTCGAGTTTCCACCCTTGAGAGACTTCCGACGAATTATTGAAACTGCGTGGCAGATGCTAATTTTTTCAATAACAAAAAAATTAACAATGCAGGCAGAATTTAGCGTTAAATTGACGAGGTCTAATTGCTCTAATAATTTACATTAATGCCAGCCAGAATTTTACATCATTATTTGTATTAACACTGGCCCCGTTGCAAAACTCAAAAAATGGTCAGCACTTGCCCAGCACTTAGTAAGGTTTAATTATTAACACATGTAAAATCAGAGGGAAGGGTTCATCTCGCTTAATCGTGTTATAGTTTTGCAACGGACCCATTGATTATTTACTCCATAAATTATCACTTTTATACATGAACAAACGAGTTGAAGATAAGATGGGTGGTGATTGTGAGGGGGGGGGGAGTCTGACAAACCCTGAAATTAGGCTTTTAGGGCTGCGCTGGTAAGTGTTAAGGGTGGGCTGAGGAGGGAAAGACTAGAGGGAGCCATTTTCCATTTGGAACAGTTACAAAGTAACTGGTCGGACATGTCACCCGGGCCAATTCAATTAACTCCTTCCAAGGGAGTGGAGGATCCAGGATCCACTGCTTTAGATCAAGAGGTTGGTTGGTTGAAGGGGAAGGGGTGGGGGAAGTAATAGAAAGATAGCGAAACTAGGGGACAGAACCATAGAAATCTTTGTGGACAGAACTACATTGAGTGAGACAGAAATGTACAGTGAAAGGAAAAAAAGTAGTAAATGAGGACTGTACTAGAGGGGTTAAAAGAAAGTGTGTGTTTGTAAGTGTGCGTGTATATATGTACAGAGTAGGGGAAATACATGAACTAAAAGAAAAGGGTCAATGGCGGGAGGAGTCTATAGCATTTGCCTTGGTAGTAGGCGGTGTAGATCCTATTAAGATAGCGTTAAGGTGCCACAGGTAAACCAAGTCCGTTTAATTAACTTCCCCCCACTCATACTCCTTGCTCTTGTTCCCGCAATTACCCGAAGCAATTTTATTTATGAGGCTAACGAAACTTTGAATCTGCCCTGTACAAGTTAACAAACTTATCGAAGAAGCTGTTTAGCAAAGAAAGGGGTTGTAGTTGTATGATGACGGGGTTGGGTAAGCTGTGGGGAAGTAACAAGAAAGTAAACGGAGAAAATAATCTGAACAAGACTCAGGTGGTAATAAACACCGCCTTCAACAATTTCTTTAGGGTTGTGGAAACACGTAGTCTACTAACAGGAAACAACCTAATCGGCAAAAGTCGCTAAAATTATGTTCAGGTGATTTCCCTGCGTTTCGCATTGTGCCGCTTCAAGGGTGCCACATTTGAGAGCTGGAAATATGTGCCTCCCGCTCCTGTCTCAAAACAACATACAGGGCCTAGTAGAAGTAGATGCTTTGTCGACCTGCGTGACGTTGGCGGTTGTTTAGTTATTTCGAATATGTAGTGGAATAATGCGTGGTCGTATCCCCTCGAAGTGTAGTACATACATAATAACCGCACGCGTTTCAATATATAATTGTTTATTTGTTCGAGATCTCGAGCACCAATTACCTGCTGTGATTTGGTGGCGGCGGAGGGCACCCATCCATTGTCGCGATAAGGTCACGATATTATTCCCTTTGAATGTCAACTCGCATAACAAATCCGACGCGCACCCGTTTCGTTTCTTCAGCATACAAAATCCTATGTCGTTTTCGTCTGAAATGTTGCCCAACTTTAAAAGCCCACAGCGGGGGTGTCTTTCTTCGTTCTACTCAACCCTTGAAGACAACCTTCAATTTCCTTTTTTTGTGAGTGAGTCTGTGTCTTTATTTTTGAATTGAAGAAAAAAAAAACTCACGACGTTTTTAGATTGAGGGGGCGGATCGCTATAGGGTTAACTGTTTCAACATTTTTTTTGTTTGGACTCAATTGTTTTCCGCGGTCATTTTGTACGGGGTGAGGGGCGTAATTATTGAACTCAGTTTCACCCCAACCCATCGCCAACCACCTCTTCCTCGAATTTCATCATTGTTTCTCAAGAATCGTCGGATCATTTCAGCTGGGCTTATCATACGACCAAAGTACACATAGCTCTACGTAGTATACATAATGCTGTACCAGGAAAAATAATCCCTGCCTCCCTCCCTAACCCTCACTTAAGTCCCTTTCAATTTTTCGCAAAGAACAATAACTCTATAACGCCATCAGAACTCCTCTCCTCCCCCTCCCCCAATATCTCTCTTTGTGAACTTGAGGCCCAAAAGAATAGAAATTCGTTCGGGGCAATTACTCAAACAATGAAAAGCTAACAAGAGGATTTCCAGAAAGAAGAGAGAGATCTTTCTATTCTTCGAACGTTAAATTGAATTTGCGTGGTTCTTACTCGCACCTTTTCCCCTTATTGCACTAAAAAAAAAAAAAAAATATTTTTAAGTAATCAACTCACTACTCACGTTAGTGGTGTGGACATGAAAACAGGGCAAAGGTCATCTCTTCTCCCCGTATTCATTAACGATGCATAGAATACACGTCTCCTGCATGTCCCCCCCCCCTTTTTTTTCGTTTCGTTATAACTCGAAGCGCTCTATTTCACTGAATGCTTTTCGATAATAACCCCACCACCACTCTATGGCCTCTCATTAATTTTTCACCCCCGCCTCCCAATCACGATCGAATAAGCGAACGAAAGTTTCAGAGGGAAGCAAAATAAGGCAATTAAAACTGTTTCGCGCGCACGTTCACCGTAAATCACGGTCCTTCATCTAAAATATAATTGTTTTTTTTTTTTATTTCACACACACCGCGGTATTCAAAGTTGACGAGGAAGGGAGGGGGTTACACCTACGCTTATTAAGTCGTCATTAACACTTACGACCTTTTACACAAAAAAAGTTTGGCGAAAGCTGAGATTAAGAGCATTAAAGCGTGAATATTTTTTTTTAGCTGTCTGCTCAAAATCCTGGGCTGTTACCACCGTTTTTGTAATTTATGTTGTTTTGTGACTTTTGTGTACAGGAAATCTTGTGGCAGTTTAATTACATTTCACAAACACGTGTGTTCGAGATGGGAATAAGGAGGGGGATATATAAAGGGTGAAAGAGTAACTCCTTCACAAAAACATTAAAGAACGCCAGAGAGGGGTTAAATTGAAAAGACCCATAACCTGAAAGGTCACTAATGACTCTTGCACGCTAATATTATTCCCTCCTACAGCCCTTTAACACCAATCGCTCTCGCTTTGCTGAAAATTTTGATGGCTACGGCACGGCTATTCAATAAACTGAGACACGATATAAACAACAAAGGAGGTGCGGGCACATAGGAGATTGGAGCGCCTCTCAAACTTCAAAATAATGCGTCTGAATTGACGGAAATGGTTCGCAAATTAAAGGCGATGCTGCGGGAGTAAGTTTGATACATCGTGACATCGCTCGCTCGCTCGCGTGATGGGTGGTTTTCCGATCGTTTGCGATAATAGGCAGATTAGAAAGGGTGTACGAGGGGCCGGCCATATAGACTCACGTAAATTAATAAAAATACGATGGCCACAAAATACGCAACTACCAAAGATGGCACGGTATACGTTCTAGAAGAGAGAGAGAGAGAGAGAGAGAGAGAGAGAGAGAGAGAGAGAGAGAGAGAGAGAGAGAGAGAGAGAGAGAGAAAGAGCGAGTGAGTGCTCGGTATTGAAATGAATCCAAATGGCTTGTCTGGTGGCACGGTGTCAGTTAGCTCAAGCCAGGCGAAGAGACCACTTATCCCTCCCAGTTCAGGTTAAGCGAGACAAACCAACCGGCTTTGAGATATACACGTCGTTACCGGTAGCGGTCTATTTCGTCAGATAAATTATTCATAAAGGCTAATTACAAGACTGCTTCTAAATGATCCTCCCCCCCCCTCTGACACCCAACTGGCAGAGTGTGTCGATCTCCTATAGTCTTAAGTCAGCGTCTGCATTAATACCATTTATAATCTAAAATCTTGCTGTACGCCATTGGGAAATTAATGATTTCAGTGTAATTCTCTCCCCCTCCCCCGCAGTAAAATTTATTAATTTTTCAATTAATTTCCATCGTTTACAACCCTCCCTTCCTTCTGATAGCAAGATTTTTTCACGTGGTTGGTACACGCGTTGTTGGGTGAAGAGGGACTCCCCCGGTAATTAAACCGGACGAAAGTATGTTGCACACACCCCGCAAACATATACAATAATGTATGTGCGTGTGTAGTCAACCGAAACTCTTATAAGCGGTCGAGCGACAATGCTGTTATTGGTTGGGCTGTGGCGGTGAAAGGGGAGTACTCTTGTACAGGACGGTATAAACATGGATGATCTTTGTAAAATTGGCTTGTAATTGTGAATCGAGCCCTCTTTTTAACAATAAAGGGAGTGGTATGGGACTGGAGTGGGGGGGGAGCGGGGACTGTAAAAGTATAGAACAGAATAAGTCGAGTAGTTACGTCCCGCTTTCATTTCAATGGAATCAGATTCAAACGTCATGATGGGAGTGAGAGGAGAGCCTTCAGGGAAGGAATCGGTTTGAATCGAACTTTTGTCCTGTCTGTTTCAAGAATGACGAGGGGATAATTACTTAAAACGACTTCTGGTTAGGCAGTTCTTGACGTGACCCCCCTCCCCCCTCATTACCTATAACCATCCACTCAAAAAGACGGAAGATGCCCACCGCGAAAAAGAAACGTGTTTTCTTTTCTCTCGTGGCGTTTGCAATGCAACGAGCGTTACTAATTCGCGGACACCGCGAATGTAGTAGTATAGGCGGGTTGGACAGGTAGACGTATACATATCGTGAACTCCAACTTAGGGCGCACCCCCACCCCCGCCCATTGTATCACCACTAGTTAGTATATCTTGAATCGCGATCGTGAGCTCTTGGAGAACCACCTTGGAACCTGTGTGATACATGAGCCTGACATTCTTGTTGAATCCTTCCGAGAAGCCAAAAAAATCGGAACTTTTTGTTTCTTTTCGAAACAACAAAAAATTGTCCTATTTTTCGTGACACTCGCCGTCCGTGGAGCGCTTTTTGTTGTTTTTTTTCCCCCTGTCTATTCCCCTCTCACTCTGGACCAGGAAGACTTGGGGCGATCGTGATCCGACCATAAGGAACCACGTTGTGTTGAAGAGGAGAAGAAAAAAAATGTTTAGCGAGTGAATGGAGGAGGCCCAGGAATGGTGTTTTGGAAGTAAAAGAAAGAAACGAGATGAATACATTTAACCACCCCTCTCACGCCTCCTTAGCCATACCAACTACCTCCCACCATAACGCCACCGTTTCAGAAAGGCGAAATCTGAAAATGACATTTAATAAGTCAAAACCAGCCACAAAAAATAAGCGTTTTCCATCCCAGCGGAAAACTTTCTTCATCTCCCCCTTCGTTTGAATATTAGAATATTTCGTACCTAAATGATGCAAAAATTCAAATGTAGCAGCGTGAATGAATTGAGCTTCCCCATCAAGAATTCACAATTGAGACAGCTCACTAACTGAAGCGCGTATGCAATGCTACTTTTGAAGGAATTTCGAATCGCTTAGCTTACTCCCTCTCACCTCTTCTTCTTTGAAAACTAAAGGTAGGCTTTAATTATATACTAGACGGGTAAACTTTACAATGAATTGTTGTGGCATTTAATGGGGGGGGGGGAGGAAAGTTCGCGCGGGAAGACTGGCGAATGCTGGTGATGAAGGGTGGATTCTCGTGTGGAATTGTTGAACACGTCCACATGTGCCCTCTTTCCCTTTCTATACTCGAACCTTTGGGGGCTTATATTTTACACCGCAGTGAACGTTCGAAATGAACTCCAAGAGAATGATGTGTGGATCAATGCGGAGGAACAATGCCCTCTGACTGAGGGTAGAGACTAGCAAATTTTGGTCACAACTCGCCACCCGAACTAACAGATTCCCTTTTTCTTTCAACCCAATCGTTATTCTCGGCGCTCACCCCCCCCCCCCCATACGCACACAACAACACTTCATAAGTGGCCCGTGCCCAGGGGGCCTGTTCTGTAAAGTTAGCAACAGTCAAAACGACAGTTGATAGCGACATTCGGTTGTGGTATTGTTATCAACGCAGTCGTTTTCTACCTGTCGAGATCGTTTTGTGTGTTGGTGTTCTGTAAGAACAAACTTCCATAAACAATAATGAATTTATTTAGTTACAATGAACCACATCAATCGGGCTTCGTTCGAATAGGTGTCCTGATCTGTCAGCCGTGACTGAAGAAGTCTCAGTGCTACATAGGGACGAAAATAATAGTCTGCCGGCGCCTACCTGAGTGCCTCTGCCCTCTGTGACTCGCCAAACTCACGAAATTTGGGAAATTTCAATTAACCGGAAGAACGAAGTCCGGAAAATGGTTCTTCAAGTTAATGAAACTTCCCCAAATTTAGTGAATTTGACGAGCCGCAGAGGGCAAATGCCCCAGGCAGACGGCGGCAGACGATGATATTCGTAATCAGCTCCAAAGATATCTTTCGAATGAGACTTGTTGAAAAAAGACCGCGTGATCGCAACGGTGATATCGATTAGTTTTAGAAATTTAGTTTTGTCTTCTTGTCGAATTTAGTTTCTTTTTGTATTTTAAGAGTTATTTTTAATTTAATAATATTTTTTTTTGTGGTTCATAATACAACAACGTAATTTATAAGGAACAATCTTCAAGAAAGTTAAGAAAGATTTTTTAAGAAAGATTTTCACGTGCTAAGTCGAGCTAGGGAGGTGAGCCGATATAACCAAAAAAAAAAAAAAAAAAAAAAAAAAAAACGTTTACTGCTCCATGCTGTTTACGAAGCAAGAAGTCTGTTTCGCAAAACTATTCGTGCCCACGTCCGGTGGCATTTTGCCGGAGTTCGTACCGAGGTTCTGGCTAAAATTGAGATTGAGCGACCGACCGTCGACTGAAGGTGTCGCATCGTGGTTTCTCGAGGAGCTTGAGGATTGTTCCAGTGACGACCTACCGTCCATTCAATTAAAACGAGAGCGGCTTTTTTTATCATAAAGTTCTATAAAGTCTATAAAGTGTCATAAAGTGTCGATTTTAATTAGAGCAAGAAGTCTGTTTCGCAAAACTATTCGTGCCCACGTCCGGTGGCATTTTGCCGGAGTTCGTACCGAGGTTCTGGCTAAAATTGAGATTGAGCGACCGACCGTCGACTGAAGGTGTCGCATCGTGGTTTCTCGAGGTAAGCCTCCCCTGAAGCTCGCACCTGTTTTGCATATAATTTGCAGCAAACCACAAATAACGACCATAATCCTATAAATAGGAGCTTGAGGATTGTTCCAGTGACGACCTACCGTCCATTCAATTAAAACGAGAGCGGCAGTGCTGAATTTCAGTTCCTTATTATTGATACAACTAATAAATTGAGTTTCATTATTTAAAGTCTTTTTTTTAATTGTCATAAAAATTATTAAATTAAACATTGGTCCTACCGGGCCAGATTTGGCCTCTTAAAGTTAAATTTGAAGTTACAAAACCGCTCTCGTTCAATTTATCTCAGAGACTTAGTAAAGATAAAATTCTTATTGTTAGAGTTAAGTTATGGTACATAATGTCTCAGGATTTAGAAACTAAGCAGTTCAAAAAAGATTTCGTTCGCCTTCAAGTATCGAAATCCCGCCTTAAAAAACTCGCGGCCCTCGAAGTATTGAATGAAGCCCAACTTTTAGAGGTTACGGAGGCCATTCAGGAACGAAAGAAAAATGAAGATTTATACTTAGATTTAATTGCCCGGAATTTACGTGTAGATAACATTACTGAGGAATTGCTGACCTCAGAATATGATGATTTCCTAGATTTAATGTTCCTGTTAGAAAAAACGCAGAAGGCCCCAAGTGTGATCGGGTCAGGGGAGGGAACGATCTCAGATAATGATGCTGAAAGCCTAATTTCCGTACCCGTAGATAATGAATCACTACATAAAGCAACGTCGGAATTGTCGATTAAAAAATTAGCGGAACGCGAGAGCTTCCCAGCCGTGAGGCTGCCGACGATTGAAGTCCCCGTATTTTCTAAACCGTCCGTGGACAGCTGGACGAACTTTAAGGCCTTATTCGAGTCACTTATACTGAATAACTCATCGATTTCCCCTCTCTTAAAACTACATTACTTGCGTGGCTCACTCTCAGGGGAACCCTTACTAAAAATACAGCATTTATCCCTGGCTTCGGAAAACTTGGAGGTCGCATGGAGCACGCTGTGCCACTCATATGATAACACTCGGTGGATTTCCACTAAATACTGGAATAATATTGTGAGGCATCCTCCTGTCGGCAAAACAAGCACGTTGCTTGATCTTGTAACCTCCGTCACTGCGAATTTGGACGCTCTGCGGGCTCTCAATCACCCCGTGGACTCTTGGAGCTTCATAATAATCGACTTAATTTTGAAAAAACTCGACGATCAGACTAGGGAACAGTTCGAGAACACGATCGGTTCAGACGAACCCGTTTACACCGATTTGTTAAAATTTCTGGACAAAAAGGCACGTTCGGTTCAGGCCGCTGATATTTATAATCGTAAAAACAGTGGGTCCCCTTCGAAACCGCCAGGTCAGCCTGTTGAGAAAAGTCAAAAAAGAGTATTTTTAACTTCAAGTTCAGACCCATTGTGCGTGGTCTGCAGACAAAAACATTCCACTGAAGCTTGTAAAAAATTTTTGGCTTTGAAGCCTCGGGATCGTTACACTGCCATTAAGAGCGCTCGAGGTTGTGTCCAATGTCTCGGTAGCAACCACAAACTGTCAAAATGTGACAGCAAACTGAAATGTAACGTCTGCAAAGGGAATCATCATACCTTATTACATTTTGAGAAAAACCTTGAAGTTATGGACGAAAACGCCAAAATCTCTGATGGCAATGAGGGCGGGGGCTCGGACATTCTACAGCTACCAAACGTGAACACGGCCACAGGGTACCCCCCCACCACTACAGTATTGTTGTCAACAGCACTAATATCGATCATAGATAAAAATGGTAAGTCAGTGCTTGCTAGGGCTGTACTGGACAACGGAAGTCAATGCTCGCTAATCACCGCTAAACTCGTCAAAACTTTAGACCTGCCGGGAGAGGAGATCAGTACTCCAATTCGTGGGGTCGGAAATTCCATACACAACATCAAAAGAATTGTGAAGTTAAAATTTGGCCCAGCGGGGAAAAGCAAACCGACGTATAAGATAGACGCCTATTGCGTAGACGAAATCACGGGAAACCTTCCTTCCCTTTCACTAAAGGAAACCACCTGGGACCACATTCTTGATTTGGACTTGGCGGACCCGACTTTCGGTAAATCTCAACCCCTAGATGTATTGTTGGGAGCAGACATCTTGAATCAGCTGATTCGGCCGGGATATAGGAGTGGGTCTCCCGCTACCCCAATCGCCGTGCAAACAACCCTCGGTTGGATTTTATTCGGCCCAGCTGGCAGAAAAAACGCCTCCCTCTGTGCATTGTCTACAGTTGAAGCAGATGTTCAGACCATCTTATGTCTCTCGTTGGATCAGATGGTTCAATCGTTTTGGGAGCTAGAGAACGTCCCGGATAAGGTAAAATTTGTTTCTCCTGAAGATCAATACTGTGACGAACTTTTTGAGTCTACGCATCAGCGAGAGGAGAACGGTCGCTATTCGGTACCTTTGTTGTTCAAAAGGGGTGAGCCGGAATTAGGAGAGTCCAAAAGTAGAGCGATACGTCGATTGGGTGCATTGGAACGCCGGTTTGACTCTGATTCAGCCTTCAAAAGCCTTTATAACACCGCTATGGAGCAGCTTCAGGCAGACGGAGTCATGCGTCGAGTGCCCTCAGAAGAAGCAAGTTATTCGGGTTATTACCTCCCGCATCACGCGGTGACAAAGTCCAATCCGTCAGAAGGTTTACGCATAGTTTTTGATGCATCCGCACGCACAGATAATGGCCGCAGCCTTAACGACTGCCTCGCCGCTGGGCCCAAGCTACAAAACGACATTCGAGACGTGCTAATGGGGTTCCGAGTTTTTCCGATTGCACTCATAGGGGACATCAAGAAAATGTTCCTCCAAATTTATATAAATCCGGAGCACTCCAAATTTCAGAGAGTCGTGTGGAGAAGTAAAGAGACCGGTGATGTAGAAGACTACGAGTTACGTACGGTAACTTTTGGCGTCAAGTGCTCGCCTTACCTCGCAATAAAGACAGTGCATCATCTCGTCGAAAACGAAGGAACGTCTTTTCCCCTAGCCTCAGCAGCATTGAAGGACCAGCTCTACGTAGATGATCTGTTAACATCGTGTGATTCCGTCGAAA
Organism: Corythucha ciliata; assembly: GCA_038030265.1. Classification (NCBI taxonomy): domain Eukaryota; kingdom Metazoa; phylum Arthropoda; class Insecta; order Hemiptera; family Tingidae; genus Corythucha; species Corythucha ciliata. Next base: position 23,542,163 of record CM075938.1, on the reverse strand, counting down.
CAGCGCAGGATCTGCGAAAAGAAGTGTCGATGCTGCTCAGTAAAGGAGGATTCAAAATGCGCAAGTGGGCGTCGAACCATCAAGGATCGCTAAGAGATATTCCCGAAGAAGACCTCAGGATCATCGAAAATTGTCAATTCGACACGGACAATTCATGTTTAAAAGTATTAGGCCTCATGTGGGACCCGGTCTCTGACTCCTTTTCTTACAAGCGTCAAGAAATAGAGAGTCCTCTCTCAAAAAGAGGCATTTTGGCCGATTTGGCGCGCATTTATGATCCGCTAGGATGGTTGGGACCGGTTGTATTGGTCGGCAAATTAATATTGAAAGACCTATGGAGTCTAGGATTAGATTGGGACGAACCGGTGCCCGAAGAAATCGCTGAAAAATGGCGTGAGTTAAAGCGGGATCTCAACTACTGCACCAACATTCGCGTTCCTAGATCGGTTCAACGGCAAAAGGAAACCCCTACGTTTCGAATTCATGGTTTTGCTGATGCTTCCCTCAAGGCTTACGGATGCGTTGTTTACCTGGTGACTATAAGGCAAGACGCAGCAGAGTCTACGTCTACAATTTTGGTTGCAAAAACGAAACTCCCGCCCACAAAAAGAAAAGTAACATTGCCTCGATTGGAGTTGCTGGGAGCGTGCCTTTTAGCCAGTGTTCTTAAATCGATAGTGCCAATTTTAAGTCGCCACTTGTCGATTCTCGACGTAAATTGTTGGACTGACTCTTCGGTGGCTTTGCAGTGGATTCGCTCGTCACCAGACCGCTGGAAAATGTTTGTAGCGAATAGAGTCGATTTCATTCAAGAAAATACGAAAAAGGAGTGGTGGAGACACGTCCCAACTCTGGACAACCCCGCTGATCTCGCCTCAAGAGGGCTCTCGCCTCGACAACTCAGCGAACGCGGCGATTGGTTTAGAGGTCCGCGTTGGCTCACCGACCCTTCCGAGGACTGGCCTCAAAGTAATGTCAAGCTACCGGAAGATTTAGATCAATCGGATTTGGAAGAGAAACCTCACGTTCCGAGTATTTTATCGGTGACTATAAATCCTTTGAGCTCTCTCCTGGATCGAACGTCCTCACTCCTCAAGCTACAAAGGATAACAGCGTACTGTTTCCGCGTATGTACCCCAAAGTCGAAAAGATACTTCGGACCACTGCGTACACCTGAATTGCAGAGGAGCCTATCGTACTGGATCAAGCATACTCAAAAGACGGAGTTTCAAGACGTAATGACTCTTCTGAATAGCGGGAAGCAGTTACCAAAAGCATTAGCCAGGCTGTCTCCTTTCATTGACGACGCTGAGATCATTCGAGTGGGTGGACGACTAAAAGCATCAGGGCTGAACAGCGACGAGAAACATCCTATCCTACTGCCCAAGAAGGCCGTGCTCTCAAAAATGTTAGTCAATTTTTACCACAAAGAATTCGGCCATATGACAATTAATTCCTTGTACTCGGTCTTGTCAAGAAAATTTTGGATAATTTCAGCCCGTCAACTAATCCGTTCGGAAATATTCAGATGTATCACTTGTTTCAGAAATCGACCACCGGCCAACAACCCACTTATGGGAGACCTACCAGAGGTTAGGGTCAAACAAATCAGACCTTTCTCCTCAGTTGGCATTGATTTCGCGGGGCCAATGACAATTAAATCATCAAAATTAAGGAAGGCGCCCCAACAAAAGGCTTACGTCTCAGTTTTCGTCTGCATGGCAACACGTGCTGTTCACCTTGAAGCCGTGTCAGATCTATCGACCGATGCATTCCTCGCAGCCTTGAATCGTTTTGTTTACAGAAGGGGTCTGCCATCCGACATTTATTCCGACAACGGAAGGAACTTTGTCGGAGCCGACAGGGAGCTTAAAAAATTCGTGTCAGTGACACTTCCTTCGGATGCGGTAGCTTCCACCGCCTCCACTCGTGGGATCAGATGGCACTTCTCCCCTCCACAGGCTCCTCATTTTGGAGGATTATGGGAGGCAGCCGTTAAATCTATGAAGTCGTTGATGAAAAAAATCACTGGGAGCCAAATACTCACATTCGAAGAATTAACCACTTTGTTGGTCAGGATCGAAGGATGCATGAACTCTAGACCAATTACGCCGCTAAACAGCGACCCAAACGACTTCTCCGTGCTCACTCCGGCACATTTCTTAATTTTTGAACCAATCCTGTCTTTGCCGGAGGAAGACGTTCAGCAGACCAATAATATCGGTAATCTGAAGCGTTGGAAGCTCTTATTACAAATGCAACAAAGGTTTTGGCACCGTTGGCACCATGAATATCTCCACACGTTACAGAATCGACCTAAATGGATAAAAAAAACGGTGCCCCTTTCCGTCGGAGCGATGGTTATAGTGCGGGAAGATGACACACCACCTCTATCATGGAAGATCGGCCGAATTTCTGAGATTTTTACTGGCACCGACGGGCAAGTAAGAGTAGCAACAACGGAGATAGCAACAACGGAGAATGGCCGTGTAGTAATTAAAGAGTATAAGAGACCAGCAGTCAAGCTCGTCCCCCTACCAACTCAGCAATAATTGCTGAAGCTACGGAAGCTTCAGCGTGGGGCGGGATGTTGAAAAAAGACCGCGTGATCGCAACGGTGATATCGATTGGTTTTAGAAATTTAGTTTTGTCTTCTTGTCGAATTTAGTTTCTTTTTGTATTTTAAGAGTTATTTTTAATTTAATAATATTTTTTTTTTGTGGTTCATAATACAACAACGTAATTTATAAGGAACAATCTTCAAGAAAGTTAAGAAAGATTTTTTAAGAAAGATTTTCACGTGCTAAGTCGAGCTAGGGAGGTGAGCCGATATAACCAAAAAAAAAAAAAAAAAAAAAACGTTTACTGCTCCATGCTGTTTACGAAGCAAGAAGTCTGTTTCGCAAAACTATTCGTGCCCACGTCCGGTGGCATTTTGCCGGAGTTCGTACCGAGGTTCTGGCTAAAATTGAGATTGAGCGACCGACCGTCGACTGAAGGTGTCGCATCGTGGTTTCTCGAGGAGCTTGAGGATTGTTCCAGTGACGACCTACCGTCCATTCAATTAAAACGAGAGCGGCTTTTTTTATCATAAAGTTCTATAAAGTCTATAAAGTGTCATAAAGTGTCGATTTTAATTAGAGCAAGAAGTCTGTTTCGCAAAACTATTCGTGCCCACGTCCGGTGGCATTTTGCCGGAGTTCGTACCGAGGTTCTGGCTAAAATTGAGATTGAGCGACCGACCGTCGACTGAAGGTGTCGCATCGTGGTTTCTCGAGGTAAGCCTCCCCTGAAGCTCGCACCTGTTTTGCATATAATTTGCAGCAAACCACAAATAACGACCATAATCCTATAAATAGGAGCTTGAGGATTGTTCCAGTGACGACCTACCGTCCATTCAATTAAAACGAGAGCGGCAGTGCTGAATTTCAGTTCCTTATTATTGATACAACTAATAAATTGAGTTTCATTATTTAAAGTCTTTTTTTTAATTGTCATAAAAATTATTAAATTAAACAAGACTAGTTTCAGGTATCTGATCTTCCGGTTAATTATTTTCCCCCTGTGCAGTTTGACTGGTCACTGGGGGCAAATGCCCCAGGCAGAAGCCAGTAGACGATCATTTTCGTATTCAGCTACATAAAACCTGTTGCATAAGACCATTTTCCAGACTACGTTCTTCCGGTTAATTATTATCCCTAATTTAGGGAGTTTGACTGGCGACCGAGGGCAAATGCCCCAAGCAGGCGCCGGCAGACGATTACATTCGTAATCAGGTCCATAAACCTTTTCGAATGAGACTAGTTTCAGGGCTATGTTCTTCCGGTTAAATTCATGTCCCAAATTAAGGGCTTTAAATTAGCTATAAAATCCTTAGGCCCCAGCTACAGCATGGCAGACTCTCGGACTAGTAAATGAGGGGTCATATGTCATCATCTTGCACACCTCTCCTGACTATGTTCTTCCGGTTGAATGGGACTGTCACCAGCCCTCGAACTATAATAGACAGTCAAATACCTTACTACCTTAGAAAAACAGCGAAATCCTCACATCCATCACACACTCACAAAAGTAGTCCGAAAATCGGAACGGATTTTGGATCAGACGAACCGTCGAAGGGGTGTTTCCCCCGCGATTCTGGGCGCATTTCCCGGACCCCCACGAATTTTTCCCGCGACACAGCGGCCACAAGTTCACCAGCCCTCATTTTGCAGTTAATTTTGGCTCTCTCAAGTCCCGCGGTGTCACGGATTTTCACCCTTTAAAACCAAATTTTGTGGATTCGGTTCGTTCAAATTTCAATTTCAGGGAATTTCGCTCTTTCAAAAACAAAATTTCGTGAGCTTGGCTCTTTCCAGCTTCGATTTCGCGGACAATCGCTATTTCAAAACCAAATTTCTTGGATTTGACACCTCCAAAACTCAATTTCTGGGATTTACGCTGCGTCAAAATCCTAAAATCATGGCTTTAGCTCTTTCCAAAACCATTTACACAGGTTTGGTTAGCTTGGAAAACTAATTCGGCTCTTACAGAAACCAAAATATGTCGTATAAACCACAATTACGTCGTTTTCCCATAAAAACTTGTCACGGATTTTACTTTTTCATAACCAATTTTCACGTATTACAGCTATTTCACACCCCTATTTCGCTTTCACTCTTTCGGAAACCAAATTTCCTGACCTTAGCTAGTAAGCTCTTTCATTTTTTGACGACAGAGTGACATATTTTTCCTTGACAATTATACGTATAATTCTCTGAATGACTATCCTGTTTCATAGCTTAGTATACGTATAAACCTTGGGTTTATTTCTAATTGTAACGCCTGAATTAGATCCACAACCCCTACACATAATATGAATTATTCACGCAAAACATCAACTGTCCTATTTTTTGCCAAAAATTGCGGAATAAGTGCGGCATTTTGACTTACGTTTACTCTTAAATCGTATAAGGCTTGAAAGTGATGAAATAAAGTTTATTTTATTGCGGTTTGAATGGCCAACAATTGTTCGGATTTTTCCATAGTTCCGAGTACTTACATAGCCCGAGAAATGTTGCGCGGAGGAAGTTATTTATGCGAAAATTATAACGATTTTTTTTTTTCAACGAAATTTAAAAAGCAAAGTATTTTGAAGGCGCGATGAATGAAAAACGATCTGGCAATAGCGCAGAGATATCTAGAGAAAACGAATTGTTGGGTGCGAAGGGCGTCATTCAGCCTTTTTATGAGATTCTTTTTCAAACGTGAAAGAAATATTATCAATTGGCAAATTATTGAAATTAATGAGCGTCCACTTATTAATAACCATTTGGTGCAGAGGACCATTTCATGGTGGATAATTTATATTTCTTCACTTCCGAAAACTGAAGTTGACTTTACAACGTGATGTATTAAGGATAAATGGCTAGGAGAGGGGGTGGAGATTTGTAGGAATCTACTTGGTGGAAATTCCGAAAGGCTTAAAATCGTTATGGTGTAGCTCAGCTAATTAATTAAGTGATTAACTCGTAGAAATAAAAGTGAAGCAACACAGTAAATAGATGGAACACCACGCGTACTCAGAACTACGACTTTTTTCACAGCGTGAAGTCGGTGCCAAGATCGAGAAGATGTGTGGAACAATTCAGAAATCCGGAAAATTCGAGTTTGTAAAATTCAGTTTTGGTCATGCGAAGGAGTTTTCCGCAAGAAAACCTTGGAAATTCTACAAAAATACTTCTAAAATTCTACAATTCACCAGTTAACTAATTAAAACCATTTACATGCAATAAACAAGCAAAATTAAACCCCCTCCCCCGTGACAATTTTTTGTTTACAAAAAAAGAAAAAAGTTTTGTTCCGACAGCAGCCTGTCGGGAAAAGTGCATTTCATTCATGCGACAATCGAGTCAAACCTCATAAGTTAGAACGGTATCAATCAACTATGAATCACATTTAGGCCGTGGTATAGAAAGTCAAAATCATAAAATCGTGTTTCTTTTTACCGCAGGCCCCTTTTTTTGGCACCAACTGAGGGGGAACAAAATGATGAAAATGAAACACAGTCGGTTTGGTTGCCTATACGATATGGGAAGGTGGACTCTTGTTAGAGGAGTTATTTGCAATTAAAATCTTTATCCCGGCCTAAATTTCATTTATAATTGATTGATATCGTTCTAACTTATGAGGTTTGACTCGATTGTCGCATGAATGAAATGCACTTTTCCCGACAGGCTGCTGTCGGAACAAAACTTTTTTCGGGTTACGTTAATTTTCAGATCAGTTAAATTAGGTTAAATGGCATGTCACAATTTCACCATTGCGCAATGCGGAGTGCCTGGGTTCGAATCCGAAACAATTTTTTTAAAATTTTTTTTTGTTCCTCCCTTTTTGGCCCACCTCAGGATTTTTTACTCAATATTTATTAGGCTGTAGGCAAATCAAATAAAAGAGACGGCTCAAAATTCAGTGTCAATGAAATTTTTTGGTAATTGGGTGGTCCAGTAAGGCATAGCGTTAATTTAATAGCTCCCCTCCGCCGAGAACTCCCCTGCCATATCAACGGATTTGGTTCACAAGGGTCTCATACGAAAGCGCGTTCATTTCTCATTACTCGTGTCAATTTTGGGGGCAATCGCAGCAACAGCCGTGCGGTAGCGAATTTTCAACTAATTCAAACCCCTCTTTCACACCGTTCCTGTGGACCGATTCATCTGGATCACGAACTCGTCCGAGATATTCACGCTATTGATTTTTAGACCAAATTTGGTTGCCCTAAGTCAAAAATTGCGACCGTGATCGTGCTAACAAGCGAGGGGCCATATATATATATATATATATCAAATCGAACCGACCTCGGATTCGTGTTCTGGGGGTTCTGAAACGTGAAAAAAAAGTATCACAACCCATATGTGCGACCATCAGGGCGAGACCAATAGTCAAGAAAAAACCCGCTCACTCAAACCTTTCTCACCTCCAGCGGTCGTCCGGCCCAACTCACGACGTTCCGTCACCAAGCGAAATAACGGTCCATAAAATGGAGCCAAATTCTCGATATCCGAGCGAAAATTCACAGCGTTGTCTTCTCCTAATGCCATCTGTTTGAAGAGACGCTTAGGCAGAGACGCCTCTCTGTCAATGACTTTCACGTCATCCCACGTGCCCTGACTCATATGCGCCGCCAACGCAGTGTCGTTCGATCGTCCCGGCTGTTGAGGGCTGCACCGGAAGCACCGAGTGACCCCCACCTGATCTTTTGGGACGATGGTGAACCACCCCGCCCTCATGGGTGGCTTCCCCAGGAGCTCCAGCCGCCTCGCTGGTGTGGTTTCCACCACCCAGGAGGTCAGCTGGCCGTCCCTTCGGCCAACTTTATGGACTGGGGTCACCCCAAGTTCCTCCCCGGCCGCGATCCCCAGATGTCCCCGGAGTCGCTGGGAGAGCGTTTCCGCCTCCCAGTCGGCCGGCACGTTGGGGAGCACCAGACGCGGAGCCAGCACAACTGGCTTTGACACGCTGATGCCTGATCCCTGCAGGGCCTCCACCATCTTGTCCACATTGGCGCAGTCCTTCTCGAGCTCAAGAAGAACCGCGCCCGTGCGAGTCACCCGAACCGCCTTTACTCCCCGACTAACATCCCCCGGGCACGGGAGTGAGGCGAGCCGGCTGACCACTGGCGCCCCTCCCTCACCCCCTCTGAGGACGAGCGTCCTCGGGGCAGATGGCCCCTTGGCAACCGGTCCACCCCTGGTCCTCAGTCCCAGCCGGAGATCCGCCCTTAGCTGGGCCAAACTCTTGACATTTTTATCGCGGCCCTCCCCTTCGATCTTCTCCTTCTTCTCAGCCCTTGGTTTTCCCTGGGCCTTGGACGGGGTCTCCGCCTTACCCCTCCCAGTGGGCAAGCCCTGCCGTCTCCTATCTTTTCTGCCCACGACCGTCGACCAACGCCCCTCCTCGTCCGCGTCCGAAGCCGCGTCCGAGGTTTCCCCTCCCGATCGACGGGCGGCTGCCTTCTTCAGCCGATCCACTTGGTGCGGGAGCACGGCATTCTGTGATGTACCCGCTTGGGATCCCTCGCCTGGCGCCTCCGGGGGAGTCTCTTTTCTCGGGCGTTTCCTTTTCTCCCCTACCGTCTCACCCGCCGGTGGAGTTTGGCTGCCTTCCCCCTGTACTCGCCCTTCGACAAGGGCCAGCCTTCCTGAGAGGGCTGACACTGACTGCTCAAGTCTCCCCAGCCCTACCTGGATAGAGCCAAGGAGCCCTCCCACACTCGCACTCACTGCCTTCTCCACAGCCTGAGAGAGGCACGGCCCGAGCTGCTCCGCCAGGCCCTCGACTCGGCTTTCTCCCATCATCTCCACTCTCCGACTGAGCCCGGCGAACTCCTCCACGACCGGGCTCACTCCCATCCTGATGGCGTCGGATGCCACCTTTGCTGATCTCGGGCTCAGTGACGCCACTCCCCCCGACGTTGGCCCCCCCGCCGCTTCCAGCCGCCGTTCGAGGCTCTCCAGCCTCGACACCAAGGGTGCCAGGGCTGCCTCTATGGAGGACTGGAAGCCCTCCACACTGTGCGTTGGTCCCACAGGGGTACCCACCTGCCTCACTCTCTCACAGGCGAGCTCCCGCCCCAAGCTCTGGGCCACCGAGATGACCTCATCGATCATCCCGACGACCTTCAGGCCCGGGGTCTTATGGATTTTACTCGCCTCGGAGAACACAAACTTCATGAGGCGGTCCCTGGTGGCGAAAAGCGCTTCCTCTCCAGCCTCAGGCGAAACTTCCCCCCCTCCAAAGACGTCTCTGGGGGTGAACGGGTGAAGTACCGCACCCGCAGAGACCCTGCGGCCTACCCCTTCGGCCGGCGTCCCCGGAAGCGAGGACGTCGACCCCCTACTCCCCAAGCTGCTTCTTGCAGCGGGCGAATTTCCCCCACTGCCTGGGTTGGAAAAAACCCTCTCCACTCCTGCCCCTGGTGCTGATTTATTATTATTCGGCTTGCTCATCTTTCATTACTCCTCCTGGACTACGTAAGGGATGGGAAGGGGGAAGGTTCACCGAGGGCGCGCCCCCCACAGCAACGACGGCGGCGTGTACCCGAGATCTCCTATCCGCCAGACGTTCGGCTAGTGGCCCTGGCAATGCACCCGCCCAGACCAGCAGGTTTCCATCCAGTCACCAACTGGCACTACTAGCCTGGGCAAGGTTTATTCGCTGGCTGCTACGGGGCAGCCTCCTCTGTGGTTCGCAGAGGTTCGGGCCCCGGTACTAACCTAGCCCCGCCCAGGCACCCCCAGACCACCCGGCGAACGCGTGGGCGAGACATTGTAGCGGCACCGGGGGGAGCACCACCAACCCCCGGCCCCCGAGGGGGAGAGCTGTACCCTCACCTACTAGCCCGACGGACCAAAGACCAAGGACGTCCACCGCCGCGCCACGGAGAAACACACCCCGGCGACCCACCCTCAAGGGAGGGGATATGGGAAGGTGCGACGAGTGATTAGGAGTTTGGAACACTCGAGGAGCTGGAGGAACGCAGGGGGCGCCAGGCCCTTCCACCCCGGACACAGGGTGACCTCTCGCGCCCCTTTTAGTCGCCTCGTACGACACGCAGGGAGTACGGTGGGTGAATTCTAGGCCCCACCCCACAGGGCTGGAGCGAAGAGGGCTGGGACCGGCCATGCTTGAGTAGGGTTCCCTACTCGGGCAACCCGGGCAGGGTTCTCTTCCCTGTCCGGTTTCGGTCCATGGCGGAAGCCAGCATCCTCAGCTCAAAAGACCCACCTCCGCGTGGTCTCTCTCGGGCACGGCTGGCTGGCCAGCAGCCGTGGCTAACGGGTTGAGCTGAGCGATGGGACCGACTCTGTTGCGGTATCCGGGCCAAAGATGGGGTACAGGCCAGGTAAAGGCCTGCAAAAAGGTCTAGGTACTGGCCACATCTTAAGGAGTTCCGCAGAGAGAGAGAGAGAGAGAGAGGCTGTTGAGGGCTCGGACTCCGTCGACCATCCGACTTATGCCTGCGAATTCTGTCCTGTAGGAGATTCTTCGTCTGGCCTATGCCAGCCTTCCCACACTGGCACGGGACCCTGTACACAACGTTGAACTCTCGAGTTGGTCTCTCCGCCAAGGACCTCGACGGGTGTTTGGCATTTCCTTCACATATCACATACATACTCTTCATTATGTTCACGACGCATCGTTAATGCTACATTACATTTCAAGAATAAGAGACGTCTTATTCTTTAGGCTCTAAAGGCGACCAAAAATGCCGCAATGTCACCGGGAAGGGTCGTATCAATGAAGAAGCGGTCCGTCTGTCAAATGTTGAAGACCAGCTCCGAAGACTCAAAAGACGGAAACCTCACGATCTGCTGGGATCGTGCGATTGTTCGTTGCAAAGTGTCAGTGTGACTCGGCTGTTCTGAAATCTCAATGGGAAGTTCGTTTTTTAAAAATTAATTTGAACGCATACAGCCACGTAGTTTTTTGAAAGGAGGCATTTTGGCCCCAATCCCGGTGCCCCTTATCAGTTTGTCGAGTTTTGCCGTAGTTTGGAGTTTTGCCGTAGTGGCGATAAGATTGCTGATGAGGGCAACTTGGACATGCCAAAAATAAAAATGAATCCTTTCAAAAAACTACGCGTCTGTATGTGTTCAAATTAATACAGGGTGGATCCGTATAAGTGTGAAAAAAAATTTTGGGTAAAACTACGTTAAAATTGGAAAATTGGAGTACAATGGTACCTTCGGAAGTGTCCTACGTCGATCCGTTCCAGAGTTATGATTTTTTTGCGTTTAAAAAAGTAACCAATGTTTGCTTCACAAAATCCGCGATTTCTCGGCTTATATCGCACCAAATCCAAAAAGTGATGCCATTTTCAGAAACCACGGAACATTTCCTTTAGGATAGAGGCAATTTTATTAATTGAAATGATCGTCAACACCCAGAAATCTGGCATTTTTTCCATAAATTAACGTGGCCTCCAAAATTTGTCCTTTTCACGAAAAGCCGCTGTACCCAAACAGCTTTCTCAACAGACTTTCGATGTATCACAAAAACTTCTCCGTCTTCTAAGCTCCCTGTGACGTGTTCACATTTCACGTTACCACTGATGTTTCTCACGAAAACGTCACGAGAATGCACAAAAACCGCGTTTTTACGGAACGTGGGCAGTGTAAGTGAGAACAGGATATCTTACCATGGAGAAGATATCGCAGGCAATAGACATTCAATTTGACCCCCACCCCCATCCATTTCTGCTGATCTCTGAGCACCTTTCACGAATATTGTTGGCACTTGGCACATAGGCAACTGCCTATAATTTTCTATGAAAATACTGTTTTAGGAAGGGAGGACAGGATATTTTAGGAAGTAGAAGATATCGTAGGCAAACGGCATTCAATTACCCCCCCCCCCATGACGACAATTTAATGAATCACTGGGGGGGGGGGGGATGATGCGTGTCCGAGCAATGTAAACGTTAACATACAAAAGCCTATGTTGGATTTTTATATCACACGTGGGACAGCGTGTTCCCAAGTCACGTCCGAGTAGTCTGTATGTACCTACCTTAAGTGATGTATCTTAGTTTAATTCGTTCGTTCCCGCAGTTATCACAGAAATATTGCTAATAAGTATGTGTCTTGGGGCAATAAATAATTTATTATTTTTAAAAAAAAGTCACGAGGAAAACCCCACTTCCGTGTAACGTCGTAAATCAGAGAACTCCACAGTCCAGTAACTATGCATTTGGCACCAAATTTCATCATATCGAATTTGGTGGGCATGAGGGAAATTTTCAATTTTCGCTCTTTCCCGATGCCTGTGGTCTCCTATGGGTGTCATGCAAAAATTGGCCTCGAACTCGCACATATTTACCAATATTTTTGTTTTGTACATAAACTAGTAGTGATGGTGTAACCAAAAAATCAAATGTTCAATGCAGACTACCAAAATTCGAATTTGTATCACAAAATTGTGAAAAATTCTCAGTTGTGCGCATTATAAAGAGCTCCAACTTACCTCCAATCTATCTTCTCTTGCAGCTGAGATCTTAAAAAATAGCGGAAATCACGTTTTTTGCCCGTAGCGCACTCTAGGAATTGGCTAGAGGGCTAAACATTTTCAGGATAATTTTAATCATAGATACGGAATCAAGCGCCCCACGTCCGAGTTCGACCGCCTGGAGGGACTTTTCAAACCCCTCTCCCTCCCCACTACCACCTATCCTGCAATACCCAACCCTAGAACTTGTTGTACCCACATGAAAATCTCTCGACAGCTTCGGCAGCTGGCAGAAGCCACAATTTCAGAAAGTTGGTTCTTAGGTTTAGAAATTGGCATAGTAGTGCGGTCATTGTAGCGGAATATCGTGCGAGAATACTCTAGAAATTGACCTCGACATTGATCTCGATTCTTCCACCCCCCTCCCTGAATGTGAAGATTTCTACAGAATGGACACGCAATGCCAAGAAGAAACCAAGCCGAACCACCACCACGCCGGTGAGAAGAGCCGAATGAAACCACGTTTTTCTGACTAAGGTATATTTTTACTTACCTACTTATGTTTTGAGATGGATATAATGAATATTTCTGTCGCCGGTATTTTTAATTAATAAATTAATTAAACTGATGTTATCCGGACGACGATGGAAGGGCATAGCCCAACACAATTGGAGTTTCGATAAAAAATGGCTCTCCGGCGGGATTTGAACCCGCAACCTCTGGATTACCAGTCCAGCACGCTGCCAATTGCGTCACGGAGACGCCTTTGGGAGTCGTACTCCGAGGGATAAGCTAAGCCGAACCCCACCCAGGTCCATTGTTTCTCGAAACTCTAGGCGTTTCTCCTGATCGGTAAACCACGCCGATATTTATCTTATCTAGATGTTGTGAGATGGATATAATGAATATTTCTGTCGCCGGTATTTTTAATTAATAAATTAATTAAACTGATGTTATCCGGACGATAATGGAAGGGCATAGCCCAACACAATTGGAGTTTCGAGAAAAAATGGCTCCCCGGCCTAGGTACATTATTGGGCTGACAGGAATACAGAATATTAGATTCATGAGTGGTGGGGGCGAGGGGAAGCAAATTAGGAAGTGCAGTGACCAGAAAAAGTTAAATCACACACACAAAAAAGGACACCCTTCCAGGCAGTGAGTTGCATGAAAGCTCGGACTGAAATGGCGGTTAAAAGTTGATACATTTCTGCCCCCCCTCCCCAATCACTGTATACTTTGACTTTTTGTGATGACCTTCGATGTTATTTTAGGAAATGAAGTATCTACCAATGATTTGAGCCAGAGATTCAGATTTGTGTTGCATTAATATAAAGTTGTTTTTGTTTTACAAAACAACTCGCCCCCGGTATTTCGTCCCAGAAATAACATTACCACCCCTCACCCACCAACCCCTGAACTTTATAACCTGCACGTTCTTCCTTCGACCCAAAGGGCGTTGCCAGGAGAGGGCAAAGGTGGGCAACTGCCCACCCTTTTTCAACTCGTCTCTACATTTGGAAACCGTCAATTAGCCTGGCTGAATATCTGAGAGATAGACAGTTTTGGGTCTTAATTTCAGCGAAATTGCGTTTAGGAGCTTATCTTGTACTGGCAGAACCCAGAATATAGCCGGTATCAAAGAGCGTCACAAAATTGGAAGCTTCCTGAATGAATAACCGCGCGATTTCAAGCGGGTCCTATAATTTCGGAGAAATTGCAAGTTTTGGAGCCTTCACCTTTGTGGCCGCCGATCCGGTCGCCCCCAGCTTGATGAAACCCATCCAATCATCCAATCATTTTTGGACGCGTTCATTGTTGAGTCGACTACGTTCGAATTCTCGAGGAAATGCGAAAAGCTACCCACCCTTCTATCTTGAGCTAGCTACGGCCATGTTTCGACTTATTTGAAAATTAGGGTATTGCGCATTTTTTTCAGGAAAAATTTCCTGGAAATTGAAATGGTAACTTTAAATCCAGGAATGGTGCAGTAATTCAAAGAGAAAATATGTGTGCTGCGTTGAAGGCGACGGGTGCTTGGAAGGCGGTCGAGGAATCATCTGTGCAGCTCTCACTTCAACAGCCTTTGATAAAAAATAATATAAATCTCTCGAAAGACTATGTACAATAAAGAAGACTCCATCATCTCAAGGGGGGGGGGGTAAATTCCCCAAAAGCCACCCCGTAAATCCGCCACTGCGAGTACTCGGTCAGCCGGAATTTCCAAGCATCATTCTGACACGGGATGGTTACGACACCAGACCATGCCACCCAGCTGTCACTTTATACTGTTAGCTGACTGTGTGTCAAGGCTCGGCTGGACGAGCGACTCAATCAGCAAACGCGCCAAGTGGCCGTACATCGGTCAGCTGAACCGAATCAAGCATAATCATTTAAGTTAGTCTTTGGTTGAACTTTCACGGTGGTCTTTTTTACTCGGATAGTCCAACCGAGTGTGGGTCCTAACCGAGGACAAAACCGAGTTTTTTTTCCCCCAGTGTGGCCTCATCCTCCTCCTGGTCTTGTGAGCCAACATCAAGTAGGAAAGTCCTCACACAAAAACACACAAGCTCAGTGTGTTTAAAACGCAGAAAGTACAATATTTGTAGAAGTTGGGAAATAATCACGTAAGGGAGTAAACAATACGGTGAAAGGATTAAAAAACCGCCGCTACTCGGTGAAAACATGGGTAGTTCAAATAATAATTAATAAGTTATTACTTTAATACCGTGAGCCCGTTTCTCACTCGCACTCTCTCCCTCTCCCTCGACCTATGAAGTTCGTGTTGATTTCACGCAACGCTAGACACACACTCACAACCTACAGAGATAGAAACGAGCCAGATACGAGAAAACGATGAAATTTATGTTTATCTCATTATTTTGAAACGCAGACAAATTTAATAATTGTTTTCTTTTTAGTTACGCACGATTCTTTCGTAGTTCGAAAAATAAGTAAAACAAAGTGGAGCCGACTTGTTTTGATGTTTAATAAGAACGCGGTCGTAATGTGCGCTGTCAGGTTTTGACGGAGAGTGGGGGTACGGAGGTTCTTACAATTGTCAAAGCTATCACAGTGCCGTAACGTGGGGGAGGGGGGGGCAGCACGTTTGATCGACTGTAATCTGACTTTTATGGGCTAGCAACAGCTCTTTTCTCTTTTCAGTAGCTTTCAGTATTTATAAAGTAATGAAACAAATCAACTTTTCTTTTAATCATCCGATCCGGGGGCGGCGTAAGCAATAATTCATTCTCGCTCGAGGTATTATTTTCATGATTAATTACCTGAGCTATCGATTAATAGTAGCGAAGTCTCTTTAAAGGAAAAAAATGGCAGGTTGTTTAAAATAAGAGACAGCCAAAAAAGTCAGCGACGCTCTCACCCCCCCCCCCCCTCACAATCTAGTCATTCTTCCAAAAAGTCCAAATAACCTCATTGCGATGAATTATTGGAAGACTTCTTCTCCACACTACGCTGGCCACGCCGACAAGGGTGACAGGGGTTGTAATAGATTCTACCGGGTTAGTAGTCCCCCATTAGTGTAGGGAAGAAAATCCCAGCCATAGATTGTAGGAGAGGCTGGGTAGGAGGAAGTTATTATAGCGATTTTGGCACAATGGAAAAATATTTCTATGGGGTCTCTATGACTTTACCAAAATTTTCGTCGATAGAAAGTGCCCTCAACGTTTTGACCCGCTGGGAGGGGTCTTAGGGGGTGGGGGAGAAGTCTAGCTTTTTATGCTAGAAAAAAAGCAAAAAAACACACTTTTTTTAGTCAGTTGATTGCTGTTTATAACGGCAAGGTTGCGAACTTTGCTGAATATGTATGAGAATTGCACTATTTCACGTATTGTGGGAAACGCGAAGGAGGTGAATTTATTATTACTTGAAATAGGCGCGCAAAGTATGTGGGACTTTTTTTTTGCGAAACACAATTTATTGCGTTCTTAGTTAAAGGTATTTCACTGAATTAAAGGATTAAATACACGTTTGGGTAAAAGTTAAAATCTTATTCAGCAAAAATTGCGGGCAAGTCAGCGTCTCTATTAAAACGAGACTTTGATTTACTATTTAAGTTGGAGGGGAACAAATCCAAGCCTAATCGATTGATTGTGGTAGGACGTGACTTCTATTCGTAAAACTAAAAAAGAAAGAGAGAAACGTATAAGGGAGGGGGGTGTAGCTCGCGATACGCCGAATGGTGCTAAATCAGTTGCCTGCCTTCGCTTTTTCACTTCGACTACACGCACAAAATACTTAACAACTTCATCCTTTTCAAACTGATGCTTTCTCCTTCAATTCCTCCCCTCCTTACACCATCGGACTTCTTTTTAAAAGAAGTTTTCCACCGTACTTCTTTTTCATGCGCTCTACCATTCAAACTGTTTCCCTTCAGAGCCGTATGCATTGAAATGAAGTAACCATACGCTGGTGGCTGGTGGGGGAGATTTCATACGTCAAGTTACAATTATTATTGATGCAACAATGCTTCTCATGTCAGGAGCGTTGATGCCGAGTTAATTGAGTTTAGAGGTTAAGATCATGGCATGTGTGAGTAAGGGGGTGAAGGGACAATCAAGTCACTTGTAATAATAAGCCGGGGTTAAGTGAAAGGGACCAGGCCCCGCGGATTGAGGAGCGCCCCGACGGTGTCTAGGTGACGCTGCGGCGGCGGCGGCGGTTGAATGTGAGAGGAGAGATGGGGGGGCCTTTGGAAATTGTCTGAAGCTCACCTTTCCATCAAAGTTTAACTTGTGTCAACCCAAAACATCTCCTCCCATTCCCATTGTTTCTCCAACGTGGACAATTAATATCGCGGTTACGAGTTGCACGGGATGGATGGCCTGGATCCGAGAGACTGTTTCAGGACTCCTGTACATACGCACTGAGTAAACTAATTTTCCAACTTTTCATCCCCCCCCCCCAACACATACACACACACTTGAAATTTCACGTGGAAAAATGTTCTCTGCGTGATCACCACACGCGCCGTGCAATTTTTCATTTTTAAAAAATGAAACGTTAGTTAAGGGTAATTAAACGATGTCATTATCAGTCGACTAGCTCCACGTGTTTTCAATATTCTCAATATCACCCCTCCTTGTAATATCCAGGCGCTTGAAAAACATTTCCATTAGCCCCCCCCCCCTCTTTCAGACATCGGGAGAGTTAAACAACAGTATAAAGGTCACCAGCACTTTTTTGTTCACATGAAATGTGAACTCATTGTGCTTTGCATGAGCGGAATGAAGAATGTGCCGGGGGGGGGGGAATTACTTTGTGTGTAATCCACGAACGAATCAACCAGTGCTTTACTCCAGGTTAAAGTTAGAATTCAGAGAGTATAAAAACTCTCATGGGTAGTTGACGTGGAGAGTGTACTTTTAAACAAAAGAAATGTCCGTAAGCGACCGCGTAACAACTCTTTTTCATGTCCCCCCCCCCTTTGCTCCCCCCGCTCGAATGCCCGAATGCCCCTGAGGCGACCCATGGCAATTTCCTTTTACTATTAAGAGTATTTTTCGGGCTGTCGGAACGGGGGGGGGGCAGACTGTCAGCAAGCTCACCGATGATAAGGTGACCAGATGTAAAAATGGTTTCCGAGGAAGCCTGGCACGATTAAGTGGGACACTTGTGGAGGAAAGTGGGACACAATAGTTGGACGCTTGAATACAAGTCAGGAAAGACTAATCGTTCATCATCTTCACGTTGAAATTTTTGTTTTCATCGAATTTGAAATTGAGTCGTGCTTCAGCAGCATAAGATGATGCAGCATAGATTTGTGGGAGCCAAAATGACAAAATTCGGGTTTTTGAACGACCTAAATCCTTAAATTTACTTTGGAAAGAGCCACATTTTTATTTCGAGCTAGCGATATCCGCGAAACTGATTCTAGAAAGAGCTAAAGCCACGAAATTTGGTATTTGAAATCATTTTATGCTAACTGATGATTGGTTTTTCGAATTGCCAATACCTTTGGAACTAATTTCCATTTCAGAAAGAGGCAAAGCCACGAGAGATTTTTAAACAGAGTCAACTAAATTAGAGTTTGAAGGGGCCAAATCCGAGAAAATAAGTTTAGAAGGAGTTAAAATCCACAAAACTTGGAGTTTATGAGAGCCCAAATGACGAAATTTTGGGTTTGAATAAGCCAAAATCAAGGAATTTGTTTTTTGAAAGAGATGAATTATAGTTCGGGAGCCCACAGTATGAAAAATCCGGGTCATTTGATCGTCTCTGGCACCTGCACAGGACGTTTTTTATGGTCTAGGAGATGACACTCCTGAGATCGCCAGAAATTTTCCGTGGAACAGCAGAGCTAGCTGTTGACAAACACACTTTTGGGTGCTTTGAAAACGACTGGCAAGAGTAAAAAGTCATTCCCCACGACCAATATGTAGCGAAACCAAAAACGACGTCCAATTATATTGTAGATAGCGCCATCAGCGAGCGGTGGTGGTTTTCCAGTTTATTGCTGGCGAAGAACCAATTTTTACACTTGCCAGCAGTTTTCAAGGAGCCCAAAGGTGTGTTTGCCAACAGCTAGCTCTGCTGTGAGCTCCTGTCCACGGAAAATTTCTGGTAATCTCAGAAGTGTCATCTCCAAGACCAGTGATTCTCAACCTGGGGGGCGAGGATTTCAAAAATCAAGAAAAGGAAGGAAAAACGCTGCGAATTATCAAACAATGCCTTATTATTTCGACTGTGGGTTTATTATTCATGGATGTAGTCAAATCCGGCTTGAAATTACATGAAAATCGACACCCCACACCCCTATGACCCCAAATCCTTTGAAAATCCCCATTTTGGACCCGCTTTTGGCCCATAAAACCCAAGGAGGTTATTTGATCAAACTGATCAGATGTTAGGACCAACTAGACCCCAAATGGAGTCTATGTGCGAAAGAACGAGTTTTTTCGAGCAATCCTAGGGCAAGATATGGCCCGGACGGCGGACGGACATTTTTTTTTTATTGCAGATTTGGATTCTACGCACTTTGAAACGTGAAACTACAAATTTTGAGGGGGGGTCAAAAAACTTTTTTTGCGATACGATTACAAAGACTTATTATTGATAAATAATAAGCCAAAAGGGAAAGTTTTACTGGGAGATCAACTGTGCTTGGAGATTTGGAGTGGTTGGGGCTTCTTTGTGTTTGGAGCTTTTACTGTGGTTTGGAGCTTAGCTGTGGTTAGACCTTTGCAGTGGTTGGACCTTTGCTGTGGTTGGAGCTTAGCTGTGGTTGGACCTTGGCTGTGGTTGGACCTTCGCTGTGGTTGGCCCTTTGCTGTGGTTTGACCTTTGCAGTGGTTGGACTTTTGCAGTGGTTGGACTTCTGCAGTGGTTGGAGCTTAGCTGTGGTTAGACCTTTGCAGTGGTTGGACCTTTGCTGTGGTTGGAGCTTAGCTGTGGTTGGACCTTGGCTGTGGTTGGACCTTCGCTGTGGTTGGCCCTTTGCTGTGGTTTGACCTTTGCAGTGGTTGGACTTTTGCAGTGGTTGGACTTTTGCTGTGGTTGGAGCTTTGCTGAGGTTAGACCTTTTCTGTAGTTGGACCTTTGCTGTGGTTGGACTTTTGCAGCGGCTGGACCTTTGCTGCGGTTGGAGCTTTGCTGTCGTTGAACCTTTGCTGTGGTTGGACCTTTGTAGTAGTTGGACCTCTGTGGTTGGACTTTTGCTGTGGCTGGGCCTTCGTTGTGCTTGAGAAGTTTCCTGTTGTTGGAAGTTCTACTGTAATTTCAGCTTCGCTGAGGTTGAACCATGGCTTTGGTTGGGCCATATGGAGTCATTGTACTGTGTTGGGGCCTTCTTGGTGGTTTTGGAGTTTAGCTGCGAGTGGCTACTCACCATATGATTTAACGGACGGGATTTAGTGGACGGGTGGAAATGAACTGCCCAAATGCAGAATTTTATGCAAATGGGAACCTCTATAACACTGGAAGGTGCATTGTGTGCTTCAACGTTGCCGTAGCGTGTATATGTCCGCCTACTGTGACCCCTTTTGTGACGTCACAGAGAGGTCACATCACATTTCTGGGATTAAAAGGCAGCAATAACTGGATTCTCCGAAAGAAACATTGTGGTCCCAATGTCCCATTGAACCGTGACACAGTTGTGAACTTGCAACTGAATGTACTATTAGGGATATCTTTAACTTGGCATTGAATTATGGCTTTTTTTCAACTCTATCCATGAATTTCGCACTTTTTCTTAATTTTAGCCGTTAATTAGCATTTTTCTCCATTTTAACAACAAATTAGCTCTGTTTCTTCATTATTAATGTGAACTACCTTTTTTCTCAATTCTAGCCAAGAATTTTGGCGCTTTTTACGAGTTTTAGCCACAATTTAGCGCTGCTTCCTAATTTCATCTGTGAACCTGCTTTTTCCTCAAAACCAGCCATGAATTGGGCGCTATTTCTAAATTTTAGCCGGGAATTATAAATTTTTCTTAATTTTGTCCATGAATTAGCACTTTTCCTATGTATGTATTGGGATGAAACCCAATCCATGACAATCTTTATGGAACAGCGAGAATACGTGGCTGAATCTCTCTCAAGCCTATCTGAGTAACTTAATCCCCTTAGGAGAGTATACTGTTTTTATCGTGAAATCTAATTTCACGATAAGTTGAGAGCCCCAAAATTGCGAAATTTGGTTTTGGCATGTTGTTGTGTGAAATCGCTGTACTAATCTTCGACTGGATCTGAATCTGGTAATTTCGATTACCACCTCCTCATTCCGGAAACGTGGGAAGCGAGGAACTGTCACTGGAAGTTGATTGTGCGAGTTAAAATAACAAAAATAGGTACCTACTGTTTGAAACCCCCCCCCCCCCTAGCATCGTTGCATGCCAAGAAGGGTCCAAGCCGCCTGCCTCATGGAATCAGTGTGGTGATGTACTCGACTAGTAGACCAACCGCCGGTGATAGTCGACTTATTTGGAGTCGACTAACGTTGGCAGATAGTCGATACTAATCGACTTTTTCCCTAGACTAGTCGAAAATGAAATAAAAATCTACAGAATGCTGCGTTGTAGACGAGGGTCGATTTGGAAGGGGGTCGAGGAAATCATCTGCGCTGCTCCCCCTTAAGTACCACTTCACATTTTTTGAGGTTTAAAAGAAAATTTACTTGAAAAACTGTCGAAGACGTTCAGTTTATATGACAATTATTGAAATTCTAACATCTTGAATCGTACCTACCTATAGTTGAAATCAGCGATATATAAACCTGGATTTCTCACAGCGGACTGGAGGGACGCGGAGGGGCAGTCGTCCCCTGATAAACAATCACCCTTTCCCTCTCCTTGTATAGTTATGGCAGCACGGTACTTATTTTGAAACTCCACCCCTCTCATCAACTTGGGAACTTAAATGATTGCTATTCTTTATCAGCGCTGATGCTGAGCAATCCAGTTCTATATCGTAGGTTAAAACACTCGGTCATTTTTCTGTTATTCTGAAGCTGACACTCTCATTAACAATATTTAAATCATCACTTTGAACCACTACAGTCGCTGGGGCCAAGTTGATAACTCACTGAATTTATGTGTATATGGTTGGGGGAAAGGGTGGCTGTGCAGAGCTCAAGTTTTGTGTGCAGCTAATGGCTGATAGCGATGAGGCTATTTGAGGCACTAACGTAGTTTATACCCTGAAATACCCGTATTGTGATGTTATAGACCATTTTGGGATCAAAATGTTCGAGATTTTGCCCATTTTGTGATTGAG
The DNA here is from genome assembly GCA_038030265.1 of Corythucha ciliata. Classification (NCBI taxonomy): domain Eukaryota; kingdom Metazoa; phylum Arthropoda; class Insecta; order Hemiptera; family Tingidae; genus Corythucha; species Corythucha ciliata. Next base: position 23,520,447 of record CM075938.1, on the reverse strand, counting down.
TATATCGAAAGTGGCCGTTAGGTCGACCGATTTGACCTCGTGGCCAAGACGTTAGATTTGTAACTTTATGCGCCGAACGTGCTTACTTCTACGAAATACCTAATGGAGAGGTTTTCACCTTCTTTTATTCATACCCTCTTCCTACGCCCGCTTGGTTTTTTAAAACCGTTAGGAAGGGCTAGGTTGAAGGAGGGTGAGGAGAGAAATAGAAACCAAAAAATTGAAAGCCAAGACCTTTTAATCTAAAAGCAAAGTTAACGCACCTTTTTTCACTCCATGGGACACTCTTTGTAATGGGATTTTTACAACTCATGAAACTACACGATAGCGTCCAAGCGTTTAATTTAAACTATTTATGTGTTGGACTAATTATCAGGGCAATAAGGTTGCTCAAGGGTGTCAATTGTTAACGGGAGGGGGGTCAATGGGGCGAAGGAAAACTGTGGTTACAGTTTCTCTCAAGCCTATCTGAGTAACTTAATCCCCTTAGGAGAGTATACTGTTTTTATCGTGAAATCTAATTGGCAAATAGAGCACGTCTCGAGCTCTGTTCATGTTTATGCCTTTTTATAGTTTAGTTAATAAAAAAAAAAGAGAGAGAGAATTCAGTCCGCCTAGTAAAAGCGAAGGATTTTAAATAGCCCCGGGATATGTCGTTGGCGGGGGGGGGGGCACGCTTTCTGCCAGAAAACATGCAATACTTTTCCCCGAATCTAAGAAATTCCTTCAGACACTGCTGGAACAAAAAACGAATTTGCTTTGTGATTAAAGTTTCTATGAAGTGAGCACTGAAATTCTCTCTCCCAGAACGACTCGCCCATTGGCCGGCTGTAGTTTTTTGTTCGTAATTTACGCTTTTGTACTTTGCCAGCGTGGGTAGAATTGAAGTCAAAACGTGAAATTTCTCGTAAATTTCCCACTTCAAATTACTACATTCTAGGGGGCAAACACCTTCAACTCTTCCCACCACCCACCCATATCAACGAAATAAATCTTATCGACTTTCTTTGTAATCTTTTAAGTATCGCACCGAAGGCGAAATTCTCTCTCTCACTCTCTACTTTTCCTTAGTTCATTTACAGTTTTTTCTTTATCCATAAATCTAGTTGTATCGGATACCTCCTCAATGCAGTCGATAACTGGATCAAGAACCCCTCCCCCGCTCTCCTAATTAAATCTCCTGTAGGCCATTTCGAACTGTATCGCAATACTTTGCAGTAATTCAGGGGTACCTAGGCTATTATGGCCAGAAACTTGCTCTTTACCTTACTTTTCGGGCCATTTCGAATGATGGCTGACTTAAAGTTCATAATGTGGGCCCTCAGGGACAACATTCTTTGATTAAACGCACTATTTTTTAGAGTTCTTGACGACACTGTAAACTTGGGACCATTCCCAATTAATGCATCCCATGACGAAAAGGAACGATTTACTTTATTCGTTCCATTTCTCGAACAAAGGCCCCTCTTCTGCCCCACAAACACACGGGGACGACTTCTATCATTTTAAAGCGCAAACAACATCGCCATAGTATGATCAATCGACTAATTCAAAACCCGCTTGAAAAGTTTGCTCATCGCTCCCCGTATATACCCACTCCCCTCACCTAGGCGATTCAGTCGCGCACTTGAACGCTTTACAGAGGGCTCTTCCACGCTTGGGACAATTCATACGTTTTGTACCTGACCTGAAACTGGCTGTGTATAGGGTGAAGGGTGGTGAAGGGAGCCTTATTATTAAACAATGCCAGAGCTCTTGTCGTGTTTACCCTTACTGGGGGACGGAGCACACCACTCTAGTGCCATTCCTCCACAAACACACACACTATATTCCAATCGAAAACCCTTCTCTTTATTGCTCAGCTTATATATATATATAACCCTCAGTGGGATGTCAATTGTGGTCTCGCCGCATACACAGACTTCGTTGGATGAGTTATGTAGTGGCTATTGGACGGGGGAGAAGGATGAGAAGCTTTTTGTAAAAGTGTGGGTGAGGGTCTTTAGATTGGTTATCTCGGGTGCGGGGTATTATAGGAGGCCTTCAATTGCTTCGGCTTACCTCCAGGAATGGAGCAAATTAAATTAAACGCTTAATGAAGAATTCACGATATTATAAACTGTATGTGGGTGGGTGGGGTTGGGGGAGGAAGGCAAATCTGTTTTAGATATTGGAGTTAACCAAGTAAGGGACAGTTATCTTTCTTGAATCAGCACACAGTTTAAATACTATCGGACCATATACAGGAGGCATGGAGAAAGCGCCTCAAGAGTATAATGAATGTTTAATGCGATACGGCGGCCCTAACTCTTGTCCTATTCATTTTTTGTTTTAAGCATATACCCTAAAAAGCGGTTCAATAGCACTTAGCATATATTTCTATACGTTCTCGTCGAGTGACTAAAAAAAAGTTGAGGCCTATAATATTGGTAGTTACGTTTACGTACTGGTTGACGACTTTCAATCGTCAAAACTGCCGGCGGCCTGTGCTTTTTGATTTGAATTGAATTGAACTCCCTCTACCTGCAATTGACAATTTCATTCATTAAAGTGATTATTAATTTTAAGTGTTGTAGGAGCTTTCCTCCTTATTTACGCAACGATAATGTTCTTACCTAATTCATTTTTCAGAAAAAATGACATAGGTATATAAGGGTCGAGCTCTTAGCTAACGTTTGAATAATTGAGTACCCCCCCCCCCCCGCGACTATCACGCCATATCACTCATTCACCTAGCTTCGAATCTCGGTGGCTTCAAAAAAAGCTTACGCGGGGGTCTCTTTCTCTTCTCTTTTATTAAGTCGGTACTGCACAAAAAAGACTTCCCCGCCCTGCTGCTGCATGACTGAGTGGGGAGGGGCTGTCAGTGATCAAGATCATTGGTTGGCAGGGTGGGGGGCCACGCTTTTGAATAAGTACCATTTTTCAAACCGTGACGAAGAATAAGACGTTCCTCCCCACTTCCCCAATCACCATACTGTTACAATCATCGCCGCAGTATTTCATGGAGTACACCGAGACTGATTGATTAACATTCGTTTGAATGACGATGAATGACTGAGCAATGACGTTTCCTTTCCATTTGGTTTGATAGCTCTTCTTTTTAATTAAACTGTCAATGTAAAGAAAATAATTTTTTTTAAAAACCAACTGTACAGAAAAGAAAATTATTCTTATCTTTATGGTCCTTGCATATAGGGAGAACTGTCCGTTTGGTGGTGCTAGAAGGGAGCGCTATAATTAACCCGAATAATAGCCCTCAAGGCTCACGAAGTTTAGCCAATTGTGTATGATTTAAAAGCGCCTCGCTTTCTCATTTATGCATTTCTCTTAAGCATTGCTTATGTGAGGGTCGTTACCCTCCCTCCCTCTCTATGCATGCTTATAGTATCTTAGTGCTCATCCAGAGCGTGTTTTTTTGCGGCAGATAAAACAAAGCGAGAGGCTGACTATCTCTAAAAATTGCCTAATGCAACCAATAGCGTTGTGAAATTGGCGTATGTAACGAATTTTCTGGGGAGTATAAAACGAATTGTCCCTTTCACGAAAATCGATTTCGGACAGGAACTAAACAACAAGCGATGTGGTGATGGTGTGGGATATGATGATATGAGCTCCAATTGTCTGATCCGACGGTTGAGGACCGTATTCAGGGAATCGCACTTGTGTGTGTGTGGGGGGGGGGGGGGCTGACAACCTCTAAAGATTGGAAGTCCTTCGCAAGAAAAAGGTATGATCGCTGAATGAGTGTCGGCACGGGGTATATACGACCTATTCAAAAGTAAAATTTGAGAGTAGGGCAAGGAAGTAAGGAACGGGAGCGGCAGAGTTTGTTTTCTCCCGAGTGAAAAAAGAAAAAGGCTAGGTAGAAAAAAAGAACCTAATCGCCCCCCCCCCCTTCTATTCCCTTCGTGCATCAAACAGTAAAGAGTGGATTTCGGTCAACCATGCACAAGAGCTTGGTAAATATTGACAGTGCTGTTGAACTGTAGTGGTGGAGCCTGTCATTTCTCAAATCCCCCTCCCTTCTCGTTCCTTCTATTCCCACACTGCCCCCGCGCACCTTTTTTTCAGCCACCAGCACAGAAAAACAACAAAGAAGGTAAAAGAAAAACGGTTTGCGAATTCATACGCCATAAATAATTTATTCGATAACAAAAAAAAAATAAGTTACACACTGAGGGCGGCGGTTTTTATAAAATTTGGGACGTTGACTCACAGTTTTTGAACCGTTCCAAACACAATAATCAGTCACTCGCATGCCGCTATATTATTTTAAGAATTGCATGATTTCAACTACCAGCTGTCGAGTATCACGTACGAATTTCCAGTGCCATGGGAAACACTACAGAGTTTGTATGCGCAATATCTTTCATGTGGTGCCCACCTTGTCCCAACGTTCTCAATATTGGGCAATTTAGTTCCCTTGGGGGAGTCATCATTAAAATATTCACCCCCTCACCGATGCAAATAATTACTTCAGACATCAGAATGGTCGGGTTCTTATCCACCCAGATGGTGAAGAAGAGGGGGCGTCAGAACTTTATATGCGTTTTCTCACATACTCTTGTGGTCACGCAGCGTGACTATAATACGCGTAGGTGTATTTTTTCCCAGAGGATTTCAAGCTTTTCCTCGCAAAATAAATGACTGCGTGCGTCGTGAGTCCGATGATATACCTTTGTATTTCATTTTAGCCATAGAAAAAAACCCACAAATGACCCGTTGCCCAAGAAGTCAGGCGGGCGCGGGCGTCCTCTCCGAGGGGACGAGGACGGCTCGTGACACTCTCACTTGTTCGCCACTCCCCCCCCCGCCCGTTTCACTCTCTGAAAATTGTTTAATTTTTGTTTTGTTCTTTTCTTTTCTCCCAATACGCAACATCCCTTTAAATGACAAAACCCACCTCTTTTATTAAAAAAAAAACAAACAAACAAACAAAAAAGAACTGACCAAAGTCAATCTCAGGTCCGTTAAACTTTAAATTCGAGTTTGATGATCGCGTCGGGTGAGAAATTGGTAAAGAGGGGGGGGGGACTTGTAATGCCGTCACGTCAAGTTCTCCAGAAACTTATCTGTCTTTTAATGGGGGAATTAAAGTACTAAAAAAAAACCCCAGCCACCACCCTTCCACACTCTAAAGCTCATACTATCGCGACTTTTTTTTTTTTTCTTGGAGAAAAAAAGGCACTTTGAAGAGAGAAGGAGATTACGATTTGATGCGGCTTCTTACAGGGTTTACTCTCAGAGAGCCCCAGTAGCATTCGAATGGTGACGGGGGAGAGGTACGTGGTAGGTCGAGTGGAATAAGAACCTCCCCCCCCCCCCGACATCATGTTCAGAGCACCTCACACAGACCACTACACCATTTCTTTTACGCGATCTTCTTATGCTCTCCTTACCTTTTTTTTTTTACCTCCTCTCTTTTCCCAGCATTCCAAACTGTTGGTCAAGGTGACACTTATTTGAAGTTAAGTAACATTTTAACTTTCTTTCGCCGCCTTTTTTAAGTCTAAAAAAGGACGGCAGCGTCTTTTCATGGCGAGTGGGCTCAAAATTAAGGTATTCCGAATAGGGAGTATTAAAACTTTAAAATACGAGGTTTTATGGGATTCTATAGCCTTGTTTGAGACAGAAACAAAAGTATATCTGGGAGATTTAAAAACTCCACCTGCAGGCAAAATGGCTCTTAAAATTAAATACGCTCATATAGTTGCTCTTATTATGTGTGAATAGGGAGACAGGGCGTCGCTACTTGGGTTCTAGGTTTTAATGGTTTAAGAACTTATTCGGAATCAGTGGCGCACCAACACTTAATGGACAGGGCCGTAGAGAGAATATTTTGGCCCAGGGATGGAGCTCAGTAGTATGGTGGCCAGATGTAAAAGTGGTTTCTGAGGACGCCGCAATACAAGTTAACAATAACGACTAATCGTTGATCAGTTTGATGTTAAAAAAGAGGTCCGTGTTTCAGTTTGGAAATAAGTTTTGAAAGAAAGCAAACTACGAAACCGAGGTTTGAAAGAGCCAAAACTATTAAATTATAGTTTTTGAATGAGCCAAATCGGCGAATTAGGTTTTGAAAGAGCGAAAATCCACAAAACATGGGATTGTGAGAGCCAAAATGACAAAATGTTGTGTTTGGTCGAATCTATGACTTTGCTTTTTGAAAGAGCCACATTTGTTTTTCGAACTAGCGAAATTTCCTAAACTGATTTTAGAAAAAGCCAAGTATACGGAATTTGTTTTTTGTAAGAATGAAAATACGCGAAATTAGGGCTTGAAATAACAACAATTCGTGAAATTATTCCTTGAAGAAGCAAAATCCGTAATATTGGTTATGAGAGAGAACGAAAATTCTCATTAAAATTTGGGTTCAAGTTGCAAAAATCACGAAATTTGTGTTTTCGATGTTAAAGCCGTGTCTGTGGACTCCAAAAAGAGCCAAACCCACGAAATTTGGTGAATAAAACAATCAAAATCTGTAAAATTGTGGTTGAAATGAGCCAAATCCGCAAAATTAGGTTTTGAATGAAAATAAATCCGCAAAATTTGGGCTTTATAAGACCAAAATTAACGCAACTCATTTTGGGAATACTCCAAAATCGGGAATTTGGGTTTTACAAGAGCCAAATTTTGTTTTCTGAATTAGCAGAATCTGCGAAACTGATTTCAGTGATATCTAAAACCACGAAATTTGGGTTTTCATCATGCGAAATTCCCCCAAATCGGGATTTAAAGAAACGAAGTCCACGAAATTTTTGAAACGGAAAGTTCGTAAAATAGATTTTTCAAAGAGCAAATCCCACGTAATTTGGGGTTTAAAGGCTAGAAAATCAGCAAAATTGGTGTAAGCATTAACAACAATTAGTAGAATTTGGTTTTTAAGATGCCAAATTTGAAAGTTTGTTCATGGAAGAGTGAAAATCTCCAGCCAACATGTTAATTGATTAAGCCAAAATTACGAGATTGCTTTTTTTGTTCGTTCGTTTTTTGCGACATTAGTTTTTTAATTAACCAAACCCCTTTAACTGCTCTTTAACTGTGTAAAGAGCAAAAGCCTAGAAATTTGGTTTTTGAATAGGGGGAAATCCCGAAAATTGAGTTTTAAAGGAACCAAGTACACTAAATTGGGTTCTGAAGTCCGTAAAATTGGATTTTGAAAGAGTAAAACCCCACGAAATTTGGGTTTTTGAAAGAGCGAATTCCAACGAATTTTGTTTTTGAACGAGCAAAACCCCAAAATTAGGATTTGAACGAGACGAATCCACAAAATTGAATTTTGAATGAGCGAAAATTCGTGAAATTGACGTTTAGAAGAGTCAAAATGACGATATTTTGTTTTTGAAAGTGCCAAACGCACACGTCTGGTTTTAAATAAGACTGTGAGTCTTATTTTCCGGTTCGTCGGTCCAATGTTCTCATGGGTTGTGGGGTGAATTTTAGGGCTTTGAGTGAATGGATGCATGACGGTGTGTGGAAGAGATTCAGTGGGGGAATTCACTATATTGTTCTCTGAGTGGACTTGGCGCTACGATTTATCCGTTCCTGGCGCTCGACCTGATCTGGGTAAAATAGAGTTAGGGAGGATACCCGGCTCACCGCAGGGCTGATGAGGGCCGCGATGGCAAAATTTAACTTCCATCCCGGCTATGCGCCGCACCTTTGTTTGAAGATGATAACTTGCACGGTGTTGTGAGTTAGAAATACCAGACGTTACATCAAGTAGAGACCGGGAAAACTCTATGAGGCCCCTTTAGACCCATAATTCAGCGGCGAATCCAAGGGAGGGGCCACAGGATCCCCCTCCCTTTGGATTCGAGATAAACCGCGCAAAAACACCATGAAGACCACCTGTCAAATCCATCGAGGGGAGGTCATCTTCAAAAATTTTTCCATGCTCAACCAATAAATGCAGGCGGTTCCTTGCCCTAAAATCGGTACATTCGTGTACCCTTACAATTTTAGCCGCCTAAGGCCCCACAGAAACTGCATCAGCGTTTTTTCTCATTTCCATACGCGGATTCTCTCCAAGAAACGCTGGATCAACAGCCTACTGTGGAATTGGGAATAATCGCCCAAACCCAATGACAAGGCAAGTCGTTCCATTTTCGGTGCTGAGGAAGTGACGACACCTTAAAGAGGACTTTTGGCCTTTACTGGAAAAATGGCCTTTAAAAACGCAACTTAAGCCCTCGGTGGTTTTGGCAAAAACCCCTCGTATTCACTCAAAGGCCTGAATTCATGGCCGCCACTCAAGCTGTTTGCGTATGTCGAATCAAAACAGATACCTCACTAATTAGAACGATCGATTTGAAGTCGTTTAACCAAATATTCAGCTTGGGTGACAATTGAAGTGAACTGCGAATCTCGGGATTTCTCGACGCGGAGAATCCGACAGTCAAAACGAGCCGTTGAAAAGGAGCCGATGCCACCGTTCTTGACTAGTCCCTTCCTGGCAGAAATCATCAAATGGTACCAAATCACCGTCCAATCGGATGCCAAGCCTCCTTTTCGCGTTCGCCTACATCCATGGACATGAAACCTAAAAATTTGCATTTTTCCAGCTTTAAGCTGTTTGGAGGGGCCCCCTGTGAACCGGAGGAAGCCATTAGCCCTCCTCACCACTACCATGCTCAGTGCACTACTATACGGAATAAATCGAAGGAATAAAAATATTTTGAGTCTCGCTCAAGCCTTTGGAGCGTCTCAGTGTATCATTCTTGACGTTTGCCGTTAAATTTCGATTTTTAGTTTTTCCGGAGTCTTGAAAAACCTCAATTTCGGGACTTCCCCCAAACAGCAGGTTCTCATCAGAACCTCCTGATTGAAGAATTGCCTGGTTTCGAGGTACTGAAAGTACAGGTTTAGGGACTTCATGTAACCCATTATTTTCTTTCGAACAATATGCTGTTTTCCTGTGGACGATGAGGAAGAGCAAGGAAGGCCCGATAGATGTTCTCGCCAGGTTCGCAAGGAAGACGTATTTGAAGCACAGAGGTTAGTTGCATAACCCCCCACGCCGCCCACCAGCCTGTTCAGCACGCAGGGATGAAAGCCCTGAAGGCACAGAAGTCCAAAAGAACACGACACGGTCGAATGGTACGGTGGGCGCCTTGTGGTTGTGGCAGTGGAGGCGGGGTGGGGTGGGGGAAGATCCTTTCTTCTCTGTTCGTCTTCCCACACCCCGCGTACGACCATGTAATCCTTAACATTACCCTCAGCGCAACGATAACAGATTAAAACTTTTTATCTTTCAACTTGTTCCGTACATCTCAAAACCCGCCCCGCGGGATGCTTATCTTCCCGTATAAATAAGCGGCCCGCGGGAGCCTTTCACGTGAGGTTTCGAGTTCACCTTCTTCTCAATAAGACCCCCCCCCCCTCTCCCCCATCAGAGAAAGATGACTCCAAAAGTCATTCCCTAACAAGAAAAATAGAACAGAAAGCAAAGGTATAAGGTAATTGCTTCACGCCCCTGTTCGCCGATCAGTTTATCGCGTGCATTCACAAGTTGTGGGTGTGGGTCGAAGGTTGAAAGACGGGGCGCATACCACGAAAGTATCAGAGCGTACCTTTAATTACAATAGATAAATGGTACAGTACGATGTGTTATTTACGATAAAAAAAAAAAATCTCAAACGCTTTCCTAAGACCCTTTTTTTTAGTTGGCCTCTTTTTTTCCTCTAGCAATGCCCTTGTACTGCCAATCAATCTAATCCCTGAAATTGGTCCCTTTTTCTTTCACTATTCGGATCAGTTTGATACGCGTTACACGGTTTGGGATCAAGTTCAAGGACGCTAGTGAAAGATTTCTGGTACGAAATGTTGAGGGCGACTTCCGGATCTCACGAACGTCGTGATGAAAAAGAAAAGTGAAAGTATAAAAAAGAAACAAAAGCTTCTAGCGTCCATTATTTTATTTTATTTTTTTCGACGCAGTTTTGGATTTTGAATCGAAAATGAATACCATCCGCGGCGCTTCGTGCTGGGGGGGGGGGGGTAGAAGAGGCCGTTTAGCGCGAAACAAAGAACTTCCCGGTGCGGTACCTGTTGGGGGGGGGAGGGGCTTTATGAAAGTCAATTCATCTTTCGTAATGTTTTGGAATATCAAACTCAATGCACGACGTGGTTAAAAACAACAACAAAATCAAGGAAACGGGGGTAATTGAGCGACTTCGTTACTGGCGAGGTTGAAGGGCTCGTGGGAGGTTGTATAGTAGTGCGGACAGTGCGCTACTCTAATAAAAATTTTAAAAAGCCGGAGCCCATATTCGTGAGTTGGTGTAGCATTTCGCAAAATTAGTCTCTTTTTTTCTCTCTCTATTTCCACACCGTGTAAAATCACTTCGTCCCTGGGTGGACCTTGCGAAGTTTCGATCTAATTACAAAGCTCTAGGGTGAAGGGTTGGGACTTGGGATATGGGGAGGAGCACGCTAAGTCCCGCACGGCTCCAACGTCTTGGAACGACCTTTTAAACGCGCGACTGGTGAGGGGGGACTTGGTGGAAGATAAGTTTTTTTTTTTGTTATTTAGCCCAGGCGCCAACAATGATTACGCGCGGGGTAGAGAAAAAAGGAGTTTCTAAGTTCAAAATCTTTATAATTGCTGTCCTCTTTCGACCGTATTCGAAAAACCGACAACAAACGCTCGTTACCTTTCAAAGAAATGGCCCGTTGGTACCCGAAGGGCCATTATAACACGCAAGGCGGGTAGCATAACATTTAACAATGGAACGCGTGTGTGAAAGGCCGATCTGTTGGAATACATTACTCGGACATTTTAAAGGTTTCTTGGGTCCACATCCTTCAGCATAGCCGGAATTTCGGACGCGACTGCAGACAATTTAATTAATTTTCCAGGAGAAATGAAATAAAGCTTCCCCTCCCTGCTTTTTATTTTCACGAACTCCCATTCTCTCCATTCTAAGGAAGTACTGGGAGAATTCTACGGTCTTGAAATCTTCAAATAAAGTTTTTGTAAAGGGCAAAACTATCGCGAACTGCACAGAGACTTCTGGTGTTAGTTAGTAGGACGGTGGGTGGGGGTGGGTCTTAAAAGTTGTTTTAGGGCTGAAGCTGAAGCATTAAAATATATTCACCCTACACAGTACAATCACTTTTGCAGACCGTAAATTTCCAGCTATTACTTTTAATTAAAACTTGAAATTCCTTCATTCCCAGTTACATAATTTGAGTCGAGCGAGAAGAAAATGAATGAGTCTCTCTACCCTCCCGATCATCGCCTTGGGAGTTTATTTTCCAGGGATTTAACCATAAAAATATATATTTTAATGACCCCTATGACTCGAAACCCCGTCCCTCTTCTTTCCCTTCACGTTTTACACAAATATTCATTTTAAAAGATTAGGAGAGACAAAACTGTAGAAATGAAAGCGTGAAGGTGTGAAAAAGAGCACGTTTTTTTTCGTGGAGTACGGAAAGCGTGAAAAAAACTGACTCAAAGGCGAAATTATTATGTAGAAAAAAAATAAGGACGCACTTTGTTTAATGATAATTAGAGCGAAGGAGTAAAGATAAATACGCGGTAGGGCTGGGTCGGAAATTTCAGACTATCAAGAGACATCCCATGCAAATGTTGTTCATACTTTCTGTAATCCTCTTTATTCTCTCTCGTTTTTCTTCTCGTTTGAATTAATTATTTTTAATTTTCCTGTTGTTTTTATAGTTCTTCATCCTAACGGTCGCGTCCCACGAGTGGAATCCTCTGACGCTGTGGCACCTCCACGAGGCCGCGGCCCCGACCGCTATCTGGGCTGGCCCCCACGTCTTGAATGTCATGCCGGTCCAGCCTATGCCACATCACACAGATCTACCGATGGTGAGTTCATTTTTATATGTATTTTTTGCAATAAGTAGTTTAATAAGCTTTTTTTTAAAAAAGTCAAATTAAAGGGTCGAAAATGAACTCAACCGGGGGCATGCGATGGACTGGGTGGAGCGGGGAGTTTCGCTAAAATTAAATTGGTCCTTGGAGAAAAAAGACGGGGAAACACTGGTTGGTTGCGCCCTGCTTGGTGGGGGGGGGGGATAAAAAAGTTTTACAACCGCGAGGTCTGTTTTGTAATAGCAAGCCTTTGAATCCTTTTCTATAGAGGGGCCTTTCGTCCAATCACTAACAGTTTTCATTTTCACTTTTTGCTTTGAATATGAAAAAAAAATTAAAGAAACTCATTTTAAAAAACCAAGGAAAAAAAAATCTCCGCTCCTGCCCCTATTTCCAACAAAAATACAATTTTATCTTCAGTCAACTTTTACCTCAATTTATTATATCAACGAATATAATTGCTGTAGTTAAATACACCCCAAAGCTCCCAAGTTTTTCGGAAATGATGCGAGTGTGTGGGAGTAGGCTTGGTGAGGGTGCGAAATGGCTAATTCTTTATTTCCTTCCACCACACCCCCACCATCTAAATTACCTTTTTTTCAGTGGATGTCACCTGAGAGAAATTGGTGGACCGGAGAAAACGATTGGGATAAATTAAAAGATTTCCTTATCGCTGAACACAAAGGTGTGCCTGCCGAGGATGAGGGAAATGTAATCGTAGATTAAAACTCTCAGCGATTGTATGAATCTCTGCGAGGGGAACACCCATTATTTATTTATTTAATTATTTATTATTTAAAATAGCGTATCGTTAAATTATCTGAAAATCAGTGACTTTATAAAGGTTTTAATGATCGCAAATAAATTGTGCTCTCGTCCAAAGATTTCCCCAACGACTCCTCCCGCCCCTCCCAGTCATCATTATTTCGTCAAAAGCTCCATTTATTTGGTTTTGAGCCTATTTTGAGAGTCGGCCAAATGAACGTAATCGCGGAAAAAAGGGGCAAAACTTAATTGCGGTGAAGGTACGAGTATACTCTTCGAACAGCTTTTGATGTTATCAAACGAGGGGAAAAAGGTGGAGAAGGAGGATGGGTGTCTGAATCTTTTCCCCGGCGGGACTCCGGAGGCAACCCTATAATTTGAAGGAAAAGACACAGAAAATGATGAAATTTAAAACAATGACCGCGGTTTGGTGAGAAAGTTTATTTTTCAGTGGAAATATATTTCGTTTGTGTGTTGGTAAGTTGGGTGGGTATGTGGGGAGGGGGTTAATTTATATTTGTAAGAAGGTAAAAGCTCGTAATTAGCAATGTTTCATTTTTTGTCAAAGACTTTTGTCGGGTATGAGGGTGGGGGACATAAAAAACGTGGAAGGTTTCACTCTGGGGTCGTAACATTTTTCATATTAATACTTTTTGCCGCAGTATTTAATCGCTCTGGTGAACATGTTACTGGTGTTGGTGGTGGTGGGGTTGGAGAGGTCTTGCGAAAATGAAATAATTTCAAATGCCCACGAGTCCTCGCTACCACTTGCGTGTTACACTGTTTGCTCGAGACATGTCGTTTCAATGATTTCTTTAGGGCGAGGTTTCTACCAGCGTGGGTATCCACCCATCCTCCTCCATTTCTGCGGAGCTTTTTGCCTGGTCCTAGACTGAAGGGTTTCCAATAGGAGAGGCACGTTCCCCAGAGCGTAGCATCCTCCCAGAAGGGGGGGGGGGCAGTTCGAGAATTTCGAAGTACAGTGGAGTTGGTCCCAATTGGTAGGTATAGGTTTAGTAATTAATTCAAATCTAGGAAAAACCGGATATATTTGTGGGAGGAACTCTCCAGAAACGTATTGTTTAAGTGACAAACTTTCGAATTTAGTATTTAATCGTCCTAACCATTTTCGACGGCTAGTCAACCTCTTCAACAGTCGGCTTGTCCGAACCGTAGCCAGTGTCACCTCTACCGCTCCCGTGTAACTTAGTCATAAACGGCGAACAAACTCTCTCCACTTCCTTCAATTTGTTCTTGTACTCATGTAGTTCAGCCATTGAATTATTGTCGAGCCATTTAAGGGTTTCGTCGCATTTCAAACGAACCGTCGACTTGTCCCCTTCGGACAGTGTACTCCCTGAATCATCCAGGGCTTGTTTGACGGAAAATACGTAGGTTTCGAGTTGATTTCGGGCGGTGACTCGATCGCGTTGTTTGTCGTCTTGAGCTTTGTAACGCTCAGCGTCTCTAACCATGCGGTCGATTTCCTCTTTCGAGAGCCGTCCCTTGTCATTTTTAATGACGATGTTTTTGGATCGCCCTGAACTGTTGTCCTTGGCTGACACGTTCAAAATTCCATTGGCATCCAAGTCGAAGGTGACGTCAATTTGGGGAACTCCACGGGGCGCCGGTGGTATACCGGTGAGGTCGAACGTGCCCAGTAGGTTGTTGTCTTGGGTCATGGCCCGTTCACCCTCAAACACTTGAATAGTGACAGCTGGTTGGTTGTCCGAGTACGTGGTGAATATCTGGCTTTGTTTGCAGGGAATCCTTGCGTTGCGTTCGATGATTTTAGTCATGACGCCTCCGGCAGTTTCAATTCCTAGCGAGAGTGGGGTGACGTCGACTAGGAGAACGTCTTGTATTTTAGAACTCTGGTCTCCACTCAGGACGGCGGCTTGAACTGCGGCGCCGTAGGCGACCGCCTCGTCGGGGTTGATGGATAAATTGAGGGGTTTTCCGTTGAATAAATTTTGAAGCAGGCTCTGTATTTTGGGAATACGAGTTGATCCACCCACAAGCACGACGTCGTGAATTGTTCCTTTGTCTAATTTCGCGTCCTGTAGCGCTTTCTCGACAGGCTGAAGAGTCGAACGGAAAAGGTCGGCGCACAATTCTTCGAATCGTGCTCTACTTATTTTCGTATAAAAGTCGACTCCATCGAAAACAGCGTCGATTTCAAGGCTCGCCTCTGTGCTTGACGACAGCGTACGTTTCGCTCGCTCAGCAGCGGTTCTCAACCGTCTCAATGACCTCGCGTTGCCCCTTAAATCTTTTTTATACTTCCGTTTAAATTCTTCCGCGAAATGAGTCACCAGTCGGTTGTCAAAGTCCTCGCCACCCAAATGAGTGTCTCCAGCGGTGCTTTTTACTTCAAACAACGACCCCTCGTCGATAACGAGAACGGACACGTCGAAAGTACCACCTCCCAAGTCGAATATCAACACGTTTCGTTCGCCTTTCAAATTTTTGTCCAGTCCGTAGGCGAGAGCAGCGGCTGTAGGTTCGTTGATGATTCGCATGACGTTCAACCCGGCGATAGCGCCGGCGTCTTTTGTAGCTTGCCTTTGAGAGTCGTTGAAATAGGCTGGCACTGTAATGACGGCATCTTTCACTTTGCCGCCGAGGTACGCTTCGGCTGTTTCTTTCATTTTTGTTAAAACCATCGAGCTTATTTCTTCCGGAGCGAATCTTTTAATTTCTCCCTAGAATAAAGTTACAATTACCTCACCGAACAAAGCGCGGGATAAGTATCTAAGGGAAGGGTTGGTACCTTGTATTCGACTTGAATTTTCGGTTTAGACCCATCGTTGATCACCTTAAACGGCCAATGTTTCAAGTCGTCCTGAATTTTCTGGTCGTCGTACTTCCTGCCGATGAGCCTCTTAGCGTCGAACACAGTGTTTTCGGGGTTCATGGCCACTTGATTCTTAGCCGCGTCGCCGATGAGCCGCTCTGAATCGGTGAACGCGACATAGGACGGCGTCGTTCTATTGCCCTGGTCATTGGCGATGATCTCCACTTTGCCATGCTGCCAGACTCCAACGCAAGAATAAGTTGTTCCCAGGTCGATGCCGATTGCGGGCATTTTTCTCCCCTTCGAGCACTCCTGTCTGCGCTATTTGTTTCTTCGATTTGAACTTTCTGACTGATGCTCGTCTCCGATCCACCGACGGTTAAATATAACGAAGTCGAACTTTCTAGAATTTTCCCCTCCCGCAACTTTGATCAATAGCAATAGTTCTCTTCGGCCTTGGTCCTGATTGGACGCTTTTCCTCTTTAAATAAAACCGAAAAAAAAAACTGTTTGATGGCACGCGAGTTGCAAATCGAGTCAAATTCACGGAAAGGCGTTGCCGTGGGGATATTTGAACACACTCGAGTGAAAAGAGGCGCACCTCACCCTCCCACACACTCGTAGTATTGTCTGTTTGTTCCGATGAAAGGGAGCGAGAAAAGTAAAGTACAAAAATTGTTTGCTTCCTCTTTGAAAATTAAATGAAAATGCAAGTATTTTTAATCACATGGTGATCGTCGTTGTATTACCAAATTCAACTGGACGATAGAATGTTGAGTCTTGAGACGAAGTCTTGGTTACGAAGAGGTAAAGGCACGGTAATATCTCGTCTATTAACTACATAATTACGGATTCGTCTATTTTGCAGACACTCCAATCCAGAATCTTCTGGACTTCCTTCACACCGTGGGGGGGGGGGATCAAGTCTCTGCCAAGTACACTCGCCTGTCTGGTACTCATCTGGTGCTTCATAGGGCAGGGCCGTATCTAGCCCTCGCGAGGGGGCCCCCTATAGGAGCCAGATTTATGCTTTATTTGAGTGTAAATAAACATTTAAAAAATATATATATTTGTGCTTAAGTTCTGACCCATGAAACTTCACCATTGTCGGGACTGAGGCCCGTATTCATAGTCCTTAGTATCCTAAGTAAAAATCAAATCAGTTTTTCGTCACAGGCTTCTTAGATGGCAAAGATCCCGTCAAAAGGCCTCGAGAAGGGCTTTTCCAGAGATTTTAATTTTTTTCTTCAGCCGATTCATGTTTCCATTATTTTTCCTATTGGCGGGAAAAAGGCGCTTGCTCTTAAAGAACGTTTATTGTTTGATGATGATGGAAGGGGGTATTCGTTCCTCTTTGATCGGATCTTCCAAAAGGGAAATGAAAACGGGAAATTAATTATTTTTTCTTAATGAGGGACGCTGGCTTTTATGCTCTTTGCTTATTTTACAACCTAATTGGTCCCATCTCTGTTTGAAAGTTGGAGGACTATTTTGTCCCAATACAGAAGTTACAATTTTCGGTGGCGGATTAACAATATCGTTATGTCGATAAAAAAATAAATGACAGGCCAGGACATCGGCTGGCTCTTTCTGTGGCATGAAGCAATTCCAACAACACCTACAGATTCCTATTTGGGTGTTGGGTGGGGTTAGTGGGCCTGGGGGTTATTCCACAACGATGAGGGGGGCGATTGCCCTTCCGTAATTTAAACTTTTTCTTTTACACTGGGCACTTCAAACGCACGTCCCGTAGTGCTTGCTGCAGATTTGTCCTACAGTTACGACGGTGACCAGATTTTTTCACTTTGAAAGAAAGACCCTGGGCTTGAGGGGACCTTCCAACCTGCCTCAGAAACTCGCCTCGTTGACACCAGTTGCCGAGTTAACCAATATTATGGTGGGAGGGGAGGTCCGGCTTGGTTACCGCTCATAGGGGTGCCAAAATTGGAATAAAATTACTTAAGTTCATTTATTTTGATGCTACTATGGATCATTTTGTTTCTCTTCTCCCACAATGAAGCTTGGACAAAATCCTTTTTTTTCACTGTTTTATTAGGTTGTTTGGGTGGAGGGGTGGGGGGTTGCCACTAATTCGTGGCAATCAATTTTCAGTCCATTCGACCTGGAGAATAGAACGTTTCAGGTGTTCAAAATATTCGACTCAGCCCACGAAAGCGCTAGTCTGAAGGCTAAAATTGAGAAAATTCACGCCTTATACATACATATAGAGGCAACTTCGCGGGTAAAATTAATAAAATCACGTGGTCCCCCTTTCTAATGTCATTTTCGGGGCAAAGCGCTTAAATGTGCATGGCTAAAACTTCGAGAAAGCGTTCATTTGCAACTTTTAAGCCAAAATTGAGAGAAAAAATCTAAAAACTACTATTGGGGGCCATTTTACGACTGAAATACATATAAAAAAAAACACTAACGTGCTGTTCTTGGGCAAAGATCACGGCAAAAATGGCTCTAAAAGTGAAAAAAATCACGGCTAAAGCTGAAGAAAAAAAACACGCTAACTTGAGTCTACAGTTGAGAAAAATGGCAAATTCACGACTCAAATTGAGGAAAATCGCCCATTCGCGGATGAAAAATGAAATGGTGATAATTCGCGGATAAGTTTGCAAAAACTGCTAATTCACCGCTGAGGGTTGGAAAAAAAACGCAAATTAGCGGCTAAAATCAAGACTAATCATATCGAGGCTAATTCACGGCCAAAACTGAAAAAAATCGCTTAATTCACGACTAAAATTGAGAAAACGCAAATCCGTGGAGAAAAAGTGCTAAAATCTATTACAAAAAGTGAAAAAATACCTAATGCAGGACTAAAATGTAAAAAAAACCGCTAATTTGCGGCTTAAGCTCGGCGCACACTTGGAGAAAAAAGACGCCGACGCGCGAAGAGTCTCTCGGGGAAGAGACGACTCTCGCGTACGCGTCCAATGTGAAAGGCCCCATAGAGCTCTATGTGTTTTTGTTACACGAGTCGGACGCTGACGCGCGCGTCAGCGTCTTGTTTCTCCTAGTGTGCGCGGGTCCATATACTTGAGAAAAATCTAATTCGCGGGGCTGAAATCATTAAGACAAGCTGGCTGAAATTGAAAAAAAATCTCTAATTCACGGGATAAAAACGCTGGGTCGCAGCTAAAATTGGAAAAAAAAGAAAGAAAGAAAGAAAAAAGAAGAAGAAAAAAAAAGTTTCTTCCCAATGAAATTGAGAAAAATCGCTAAATTCGCGTCAAAATTGAGAAATACGCTAATTCGTGGTCGCCATTGAGAAAATCGCTAATTAGCGTGGAAAATTAAGGAAAACGCTAAATTCGCGGCTGAAACGAAAAACACTAATTTGTCGGAAACAGTGTAGAAAAAGCTCTAATTCTCGTATAAGGTGCCGTATTGTATAGATTTCTTCCACGGCTTTGATGTGTGTAGGTGTGCCACTGCATATTCCAAGTTTCAAAGTCAGACAGTCTTTGGATGTAAAATCATCAGTTTCACGGCCGAATTTGCATCTTCTGGGAATAATTACGCGTTTTATAGCCAAGTCACTCAGATTAATGAGAGGTTCTACGGTCATCCTGGGCTGGGAATCTATACTCGACCGTTTCCTGAAGATTAATTAATCAATTTTGGAGAAAAGAGACGAATCTTGCGTTTTTCAGGTTTAATTAAACGGTTTTAAAGGCTAAGTAGCCAATGGCAATTTATAATCGAAGTGAGTTTTCTATGTAGAAAATGTCAACCTTTGAACTGTAGTGAACCAAGGTGGTGGCGGACCGCCCCGGGCCCCCTATCAGAGGGGGCCCCCGAAAAGCTTAAAGATAGAAAAATTAGGCTTTTTAGGTTCTAGGATGTTTAGGTTCAGGTTCTATGTTCCGAAAAGCTTAAAAATGGAAAAATTATGATTTTTAGGTTCTATGTTCATGAATGTGGGTATTCGTGAAAAGGAGTTTTGGTGTACGGTTGGACAGCGATATTGGCTCCTTCGACTATTTTCAGTCCACCTGACCTGGAGAATGGAACGTTTTTATAAAGTCAGCAAAGAGTGTGGCTGAATATTCGATTTAGCCCTCAAAAGCGCTATTCTGAATGCATAAAATTAGAGAAATCGCGCCTTCACGGCTGAAAGAGAAAAAATACGCTGATCCCAGTCGCATTGAGCCGCAAGTTTAAAATGCGCACTAGTATACTCTACTGGGGGCATGTAGGCAGCAAAACGTTTCAAAAGCAAAAGCGCGAATACTCGCGACTAAAACTGCGAAAAGGCGTTCGTTATATTTTCTTTCTCGATGCGAATACTCCATAACAAAGCTGATGAAATAGGGACGTTTTGGTGATGCATCGCCAGTCTGTGGAGAAAGCCGTTTGGGTACAGCAGTCTTTTGGAAACCGTACTAATTGTGAAGTTTACGTGAATCTACGACAAAAAACCAGATTTTTAGGAGTTAATGATAATTTCAAGCAATGTAATGGTCTCTATCCTAACTGAAATTTTCCGTAGTTTCTAAAACTGTCATCAAAGTTTGGATCAAGTGAGATATAATCCGAGAAATCTGGAATTTTTTAAAGCTATTACCGTGATTTTTGTTTTAAATTTAAAAAATCATATATCTTGAATAGATCTAGTTAGGACACGTCGGTCCGGAAGTGGCATGACACTCGGCATTAGACGTAGTTTCACCAAAAATTTTGAGTCACAGTAACATGGATCCACTCTTTGTATATGGGCCTACGGAAGCCTATTATCCCTTAAAAAATAGCCCCCCTTGAGAAGAAGGGGAAGGTTGTTGTCTCTTGAAGCGCATATTACCA
Organism: Corythucha ciliata; assembly: GCA_038030265.1. Taxonomy (NCBI): domain Eukaryota; kingdom Metazoa; phylum Arthropoda; class Insecta; order Hemiptera; family Tingidae; genus Corythucha; species Corythucha ciliata. The sequence continues at coordinate 23,500,225 of CM075938.1, read as the reverse complement.
ACATTCTATAGTTCAAATTGCAATTTAATTTTACTAAAAGCAATCATGCAAAAAACAAAAAATTTTCCTTACGCCATTTTTTCCACAAACAATTTTAAAAATACGAAAAATGTTTACTACTACACCCGCCGTAACTCTCGAACCATTCACTTTAGTAAGATGGGTGGGCAATTCGATGAAGATTATTTTTGTAAACGCTCATTTTCACGCTAAACCTCTTAGATTTCGAAATATTTGAGATATACTGGAACAAAATAAGAATTTACTAACTTATTACCCCCTCCCACCGAAACCCGTATAGCTCCAAATGGTGGACCTTTTTACCAATCAATATGTGGGTTGTGAGGAACAATTTGGGGTTGACTTTGGATGTTGGGGTGGGGCGTTTTTTTTAGAAATTGCACCGAACTGCTAATATTTTATTTTCATGGTCAAATAATTAGTTTTTACGTGTGATATGTCACCCAATCAGCGATTCAAATACATTGTAGTATTATGGTTACATTGAACTTTCGAAGAATCAGTTTTTGACAGTTGAACCGTCAGGCAAATTTGCGGATACACATTGCGGATAATTTGGGCCGAAATACACGCGTGTTACAGTCAAAATCATCTGTTTTGTGGGGCTCATAGGGGGGCTTAATTCATTGTTCTCCGCTTGAATAGCCAGTTGTTCAAAATTTTAAGTTTCAGTGCCAAGGGCATTTTCTTCTTCATTCTTTCCATAAATGAAGAAGAAATACAAGGAAGGGACCCTAGAAAAAATAAGAAAAGAGAACAAAAACTTGATTCTTCTTTTTTTGTGTACTGACAATGAGTCCGTCTGACAATGAGTGTATTCTTCCTAACCGTGGCAGGGGTCCCCTTGTGGGGGGCCCTCCCCAAGTTTTCATTCAAATACAAAAATCTTGATTTTTTCTTGTGATTATTTTTATTTAATACCGGGGGACCCATTCTTGGATCTGGGGCCCATAGGCCAGGGGGTCAACCAAGGTGACTAAACTTTCTATAGGTGCCGCAGATCTTCAGCCATGACTGTCCTTCACCTACGTCACGAGCAGTCCCAACCGCCTTTGCGCTGAACCCAGTACATTATTAATTGTTATTGGGTTGTGATTTTTGAGAAATCATAAACTTCAATTTCAAAATTTACTTGCTCTGCTGCTCTAGGGTGAGCAATCGGGAGCAAAGGACTGCTGGTGACGTCAGTCTCCACCCCCCGTGCGTCCTTTGGATAGGGGGAAATCTGCTGCACCTATAGTACAGTTTAGTCACCTTGGGGTCAACCATGAGCTAGCGTTAAAAAATTAACGCAAGCGGTAACTAAGGACGCTCTATCACAAATTAGTAGATTACATTACATGATTAGTAAGTGGTGCATTACCAATGCAGTGGGTAATACCACTTAATAGTCGAGTGATGTACGTTATTTTTCGCGCAACCGTTGAGGAATATTACCCAGTTTTATTCTTTTGACCAAAAAAAAAAAAAAAAAAAACTTCTTATGATATTTCTATAATCACGAATGAGGTGATAAAATTTCAACAAAGGTTGCACAAGGTTATAGAAAACTGACACGTAAAAATATTTTCATGACAGTTTCAAACCTTTACTGTACAGGGGGGTTGTAATAGAGAAGTGAAACCCATGTGAGACGAGATGAGATCGATTTTGACAGCTAAAATTTATGAACACATGGCTGTGAAATTCATTCTTATCTCGTCTCACACGTACATATTTCACTTTTCTATTACAAGCCCCCAGTTTTCAAAAAAAATTCGGTCCGGCAGCAGGCGGTCGGAAAGAGTGCATTTCATTCCGTTTACGGATACCCAAAGCCGCCCCAGAAGTAATAATTTTGATACCATAATTTGTTTCATTAAGCCGAACTACTCTAACTTGTTCCTCTATTTTCACCACCCTCTCTTCAAAAATGTCGAAAAGTTTCGGTAGTTTTCCAAGGGCTTTGTTATATTAAATTTTTGTGCCGTATTTTATAATACCTAAACGTGTGAATATAAGCGATTTTTTGAAATTTCACCCCCCTCCCATCAAAGTTTTCGATAAATCTCAATGGAACCCAGGGCTTTCGTTACATTAAATTATTGAGTCGAATTTTAGAGCGCTAAGATGAACTAGTGAAGTTCAACGCTATTTTTTTTTTACACTTCCACACCGGAAGGACCACCCCCACCACCTTGACTTTTTCGAAAAATTAAAATGGGAATCAAAGGCTACTATAACATGGAGTATACATACCGAATATAATGCTTCTAGAATCAACGCCAATGCGCGTTCCGCTAAATTGATTTCTTCGAGAGTTATCGTGCTAACAAGACCACACGCTTACTTCCACTCCGGGGGCAACACCCCCTCCCCTTCGACTTTTTCAAAAAATTAAAATGGGAATCAAAGGCTACTCTAACATGGAGTATACGTACCGAATATGATGCTTCTAGAATCAACTGGTGATTTATAGTGATTTTTTGACCATTTCAACCCCTATTTTTTCCCCCTCCACCTCGACCGATTTGGCCCAAATGCAATACCGACCGGGGTCTTATGACTACTGATTTTTGTGCCAAAGCGCGTTCCGCTAAATTAATTTCTTCGAGAGTTATCGTGCTAACAAGAAAACGGCCATAATATTATTAAAATATATATATATATGAATCCTGGAGACCACTGAATTCGTGTTCTAGAGGTTCTGAAACGTGAAAAAAACATGACATGACCCATGTTTGCCACCATCACGACGAGACCAATAGTGCATTTTCAGAATGAAATGCACTAAAACTGAAGCTATAAAGTGCCAGATTAGGAAAAATTCAACTTACTGGAGTAATCATGTTATCGTAATGGGCAATTTACGAAGCAGGTAGCGCGAAAAATGTTATAACGCCATAGATACCGCGTTTTGACGGTATTTTTACGCTAGCTCATGGTTGACTCCCAGAGCTGTTGCTAGACCTAAAAACCCGCGTATTTCCCATTCCCTCATTTCATAACCTTTCGCCTGTTGCTGTGCTGGTATCGCTATCAGTGTCGTTTTCGTCCCATGATTAAAATGAAAGTTCCAGAGTCAAGAGTTAAGTTTTTATTATAATTACGGTATCGCCGATTAAATTTGTGGCTTGCTTAAATAAAATAATTGAGTTGAATGGAATGGTGCGTATTTGCGTGGCTCCCGGGTGCCCAAACCGCAGGAGAGCAGGATTGCCTGGTCAATCTTTTCATCAGTAAGCCTTAAATTTGCTACTTGTCAGATTCAAACATTCATTTTTTTTTTAACAAAAATAACTCGTTTAGGTTTCCGAAAAACCCAAATATCAGAAAAGCCTGGATCAAGGCTGCACGGGTACCTGAGGAAAAAGTTAATTCTACGACCTCTACCATTTGTTCCAAACATTTTCGTGAAGAGGATATCGACAGGTCTAGAGAAAGGGCCCGACTGTTGAGACCGGACGTCATCCCTTCAATTTTCTCCCATTCGCCGTTACATGTAAGGAATCGAAATGCCCGAAGCATTAATTCTATGTGTCGCCCCATCTTAACGCTTTCGTCGTGCTATAGGAGAGTGCACAGTCTGATTCGCCGGCACAAAGTGTGTCTCCCGTACCAAAAGATCCCCTTCGAGGTACCCTTGTTGCCGTTATGGACGAACCAGATGACGCCCGTGCGCCCATGGAGGATTCGTACTCAGTCCCTGTTGAGGACTACGTTTCTATATCCCAGGAATTCATTTCAGTGCCGGGGCGAATGGAAGGGTTACTTCCCGAGGATGTGATGCTCCCTGATTTGGAGGAGTCCCCTCCTTGCCCACTACTGGTGGATTGGTCATCAGACTCAGAGGCTGAAGAACCGCCATCGCCAACGCTCAAGTCACTGACGGGGACTTTGTCTCCGCCCAAGAGAAAGTTCGACTCCAACGTGTATCACGACAGAGAAAAGAAGTTGATGCGCGAGCTGGACGACGCGGAGGCAGAGTTGGCGGCGACGAGTAAAACGTTGAACGCTCTGAAGGACACCAACAGAAGGCGGAAACGTCAAATCGAAACTCTGAGAAACGTTTTGCATTCCTTCCACGAAGCAATAACAAAAGGGCGAGACATGGAACAGGAGAAAACGTCCATGCCTGACGAAGACGACGAGGCCGAATTAATTATTGTGTCGTGATATGCAATTTCCACTGTCCTAATTATTGTTCCACCCAACGGGCCCAAATTTCAAGCTGGTTGTGACGAAGGGGTCGTTTGGTTTCTCGACGGCCATGGCCTGGAATTAGTTATAAATCCGTAACTTGTATAAAACCAATAAGTCATATAGCCAATTACCTTTTGTTTTATGTCGGTAGGTAGGTACTAAATGTTTTTTGGTAATTTTTTATGAAAATTAATTATGATACCATCATGTGCATTGTTTGGGTACTTGTGATTATGTAGGTACATAATTTTACTTTTCTCCTCTCACCACCACTATTGGTATGATTCCAATCAGTTTTTGTCTCTCCACTTGTTTTATTTGTAAAACCAGAACCGGTTTTCCGAAAATTAAGCGTCCATCTTGTCAGTACCCCTATCATGAGCCACCCAATGGCTTGGAGACGGAGCTGGCGGGCGGGTTGACGACTCGTAATTTGGCAAAATCGGGATCAAAAAGTTCAAAGACCCAAATAATGCCGGGACAACTAGGGAAAAAAACAGGACACATGTCATGGAAGTTTGTTTTTTGAGCTAGAAAGTCCACCTATGTTCGCTGGTGATTTCAGTAAGAGCAAAAGGTTGTTTAAATGGTTTTTCTGCGACCCAATTCCGTGAAATTTGGTTTTTAATATTTGAGCCAAACCCGTGAAATTGATCTTTCTGAGAACCAATTTTGTGACAGTTGATTTTAATTAGAGTCAAACTCGGGAAACTCTAGTGTCACTATTTTAAAAAAACAAATTTCGTGAGTTGGGCTCTTTCAAAAACCAAATTCAACGGGTTTGGCTCTCAGAAAAACCAATTTTGTGGATTCGACTGTTCAGTCGATTATCACAACGGCCAATATCCAGTAGTCCTTCCCATTCAAAAACCCAATTTCGGGGGTTTAGCTCATACAAATCCCCACTGACATGATTTAGGCTTCTTCAAAAAACAAATTTTGCGGGTTGAATTATTTTAACGGAGTAGGTTCTCAGAAAACCCAATTTCACGGGTTTGGCTCGTATTAAAACTAAATTTCAGAGAATTGGTTCTCGGAAACCCCCATTTAGCAGGTTTTGCTCAAACCAAAACCAACAGCCGGCATCTGGGAATTTTCTCGATCAAAAAACAAAATTCGGGCATTTGCACAAAAAAACTCTCATCAGTTTGGCTCCTTCGAAAACAGATTTCTTTCAGAATTCGTAAACTCAACTCAAACTTGTTTGGCTCTTCAACAGATACAATTTCGCGTATTTGGCTCTTTTAAATGACATATTTCGCGACTTCAACTCTTTCTAGACCAAATCTCTTGATCCTGGCTCTGCTACTGGCGGACCTGCACCTCGGGGCCCGGGACGGAAATCTCCAAGAGGCCCCCAAGTTGAGTTTTCTCCACTTTAGCAGTAAATTAGCATTTTTTTTCTATATTATAGCATAGCAGAGAATCAGCACTGTTCTCAGTTTGAGCTGAAAATTAGCGTTTTCCTCAATATTAGCCGCAAAATAGCAGGTTTATCAAAATTTTTTCCACAAATCGCCTTTTCTTTGTTCACCGTGTGCCATGAATTAGCGATTTTTCTCAGCCGAAGATAAGCGTTTTTTTAACCTATATAGCCATAAATGGCGCTTTTTCTCAATTTTAACCTGAAAGTTGTCTTCAGAAGCCACGAATTTGCGTATTTTCAATACTTGATGCAAATTGCAATTTTGCCCGCGAAATAGTGATTTTCTTCATTTTATCCGGGAATTAGCGATTTTTCTTAATTTTAGTAGCGTTTCTAACCCGTGAATTAACATAATTTTCAATTTTAGCCACGAATTAGCGTTTTCCGCAATTTTAGCTGCAAATTGGCGATTTTTTAGCAGAGAATTAGTTTTTTTCTCTTACTAGGCTGAAAATTAGCCTTTCTCCTAATTTTAGCCTGGCTAAAAATTGATTTTTTCAAGCCGCAAATTAGTGTGTTTTACATTGTAGTACCTCATTAGTAATTTTCTTTTCCTTTAAGCTAGAGATTAGCGCTTCTTCTCAGTTCTAGGCGCGAATCAGCGGTGTTTTTGTACTTATAGCCGTGCATTTACCGTTTTTCTCAGTTTTAGCCACAAGGTTGCCTTCTGAAGGCGCGAATTTAATTTGGAAATTTAACCACGTGGCGAATTGATGATTTTCCTCAAGTTTAGCTGCGAACTAGCGCTTGTAGCCCATGAATTCGCGATTGTTCTCAATTTTAGCCACGAGTTGGCGTTTTCCACAATTTTAGCCCCGCATTAGCAATTTTTTACACTTTCTGCTATGGGTTAGCCCTGTTTTTCAGTTTGAGCCTTGAATATTCTAAAACGTACGGATTTTTGTTTTCTCCATTTTAGCTGCAATTTAGTTTTTTTGTTTAATTTGAATGCGATTTTAGTGGTTTTTTAAATAAACGAATTGCGCGATGGGTATGCGAATTTTTATATGCAATTTCAGTAGTGAATTTGCCATTTTTGCCCAATTCTAACCCTAATTAGCGTTTTTTTGTTAATATATCAGCCGCGATTTTTTTCACTTTTTCAGCCTTGAATTAGTAGCGTGTTTTTCCAATTTTTAGCCGAGGGCTGGGCTAAAAAACAACACTTTTGCGATGATTTCTACATTTTAGCCGTAGAATGGCCTCCACATATCAGCGAATTTTTCACAATTTCAATGTGAAATATTAGTTAGAAAACTCAAAAACTCAGTTTCAGTTGGGAAACCAAATGCTGAAGATGGCGAGCAGCTGAAACCGGTCAGTTTTTGACGAACCTCGACGAGGGAAGACAGACGATGTAGGCTCCTACGGCTACAGATTTATGCAAGCTTTATCCACTAACCCTCGTAGTTTAAGCGCTTCTACTAACAATTTAAACGAAAACACGAAGTTTCTTTAGACATTTATTGGCATAAATAAAAATAATTCTCACTGCTGAAGAGGTAACCTGGTCATCAGTAGTGTTTTCACTTCCTGGAGGGGAGGAACACGTTAGGAAGTTAAACAAGGAAACACATATCTCCTGATAATCACCTCATTTCCCATTTTTTGGATCAAATCATACAGAGTTTTTGATAGCCTGTTGTCATTCTCCCTTATGTAAGACGTCACGTGATGCAGGGCTACTTCAAACAGCACGGGACACCAGCTGGATCGTATCATTCCTAAAAATCACACACTTGAATCCGGTACCTGTTAAGCACGATAAGGAAAGGGGAGAGGAGTCGGTACCCGTGGCTAAGGCACGAATATAAGTCTTGAGAATATTTTCGTCTTTCTCGGTATCGTGTAAATATATTTCCATGTTAACCTATAAAAACGAGCACATCAACAAACAAAATAGTTACTAAGTCGAGAGGCTTACCGCGGAAATTGGTGTGCTCAACAGACGTAGGCAGGCGGCCAACTCGCTCCAAATAATCTTTTTGAATTTTGGATCGTGTCGTTGAGCCAGGGGGACTAGAATGTACTGGCCGAATGTTGGGTCACAGTATGATACTCCAGCGTACTGTTCTAGGAGTTGCCGGTAGCTGAAAACATGAACCGGGCCGGGAAGGCGTTAGATGAAGTAGCGTGAGCTAGGGAGAGGAAGTTCAAACGGTAACTTACAAATCGTAGAATGAATTGAGGCCGGGTATGATTTCGTTGAAATCTAATTCGGATTCTCTCGAGTTTATGTATGAGAGAGATAATTCCAGCAATGAAATCACGTCCCTGAATAGATTATTCCCTTGATGATTAAGAAAATTGTGGCTAAAATTAGTTCTTTTAAGTAATTGTATGGTTTAAATTACCCGTTAAAAACACGCAGCACAGTCGGCAATACTTGGCGGTAACGCTCACCAAAGAAACAGCAGCGTCCGAGCAACATTGCTCAGTCAATATAAACCACTGCAGACACCTTTGAACTACTTGTATCGAATCGCTGTCCTCACTGTAAAAAGACACTCCCTTTTTAAACCCTTCGATGATGCCCCCATCCACCCCGCTTACCCTTGGGATTCATACAGACGCAAAAGGGGCAGGAAAACCCAGTCGGTCGGCAGCGCTGATTCGGTTGAGCTCAGGGTCCCAGTGAGTGTGACGGGTGGCCAGGGTGGACGCAGACCGTCGAGTCCGAGCTCTTTCACGTAGCAATTTTCAATTTTAGGAAGACTGTGGGTGGAGGGGAGGGGTGAGAAACGGGTTTAAAAAAACACCACGGGCGACGTGAATGTGGCGACAGTACTTACTCCTCCAAAGCTCGTTGGAGATGACAGAATTTATCAGTTTTAACTACTTGGCCATTTCCATCGTCCATTTTCATGGCTTCAAACTCTTTAGCCACACTCTCCACGTTGTAACTAAACAATCACAAGAGATTGTGATAAATATCTTCCAAGAACTTGACAATTTTCATACATGACCATGGTGGGGAATACGGTTTGGGGGGGAGGGAGACTCACCTGAAAAATTTTGGATTGAAAATTGTTCGCGAAATTACATCGGCGATTAAATATTTGTCGCCTCTTTGTATCGACGTTAGAAGGGTGCACGCGAGCTTGTGAAAAATTCGTTGATTTTCGGACACCTTCAAAAACAGTGAAAACACCCGGTCAGAGTTAAGCGGCCCATACACGTACAATAAATATTGCTCAAGCTAGGGGTTGCACAATAAAAGTGAACGTTTGTGGGTTGTATTGATGAGTTGCACAAAATTGAACAACCCATTTTTTATTCGTAAACATCTGGAAACAAAATATTGTACAAATTCATTGCGCAATAATTATTTATTGTACGTGTATGGACCCCTTTAAAGCTGTGAAAGTGGTAGAGAACGCGAGGTGGGGGTAGACTTACATCGGATTTAGTGTAGAGATGAACCAGGAGGACTAGAAGATGTAGCTCTTGACGGGCGTACCAGTGCCCCGAGCGTTGTACGATGTTCGTTCCGTTCAGAACGTCATCGATGTAGACCAGTACTTCGTTATTTTTGACTAATTTATTGATGAGCTAAAGGGGGTGAAGAAAAAATTGGTGTATCAGGTGGGTGGGTGCCTGAGGGGGCGGTGTACTTGCCGTGGGATTTTCCGAAAAAAGCAGATACGTCGCCAGGGAGAAGACGAAGGACAACGTGTTTTCTTTGTGCACGTTGGGTGGTATAGATCCAAGACACGGAAGATTTTCCGGGCTAGATTTTACTTCCCCCGATATCAACCAAGACGTCTTCCTGAAATTGAAAAACAAATTGCACTTTTATTGAGATTTTGGTCTTTGTGGGCTTTTTGTGATGAACGGTTAGGGTCAAGCTGACGACTTCTACGCGTAAGCGGAACTTCCGACGGCGGAAATGCCCCAATTTCGCCAATTACTAGGGTGAATAATGGGATTTACACTGCGCCGGATTTAGTCAGCTGTTAGTTGGCTCGGCGTCAGACCCGAGGCTTAGACGCGATCAGCAACCTCAAAACGTCACCGAGCCGCGAAATTGTTGGTTCATACGGAGGGTAAGCCGTGGAACAGCAGTTTCGAACGGGGTCAGCGCTTCGAAACTGCAGCAGACGCTGGGCCAAGGTAGAGAGATAAAATGAGTCATTCCTTTTGTAGAATTTGATAATTTGGTTGGTGTGACACTTTTTGGAGGTGATGGGGTCCTCAAAACTGAAAAGCTTATATCTAAGCCACTTCCACCGTCCGATTTCTCGTACCTCAGTCTTCGCACGCTGCGGCCAAACGACGTTTTGCTCAACAATTTGTCGATCAAGGCGTCAAATTCGTGTCGGTCCACCTATAAAAAATTTTGATGGTCATTTCGTGAATGGGGGGAGGGGGGTCGATTCTCACCAAATCCCACGATAACGACGAGAAAAACCGTATAACGGTCCCCACGAGCTTTGATGCTGAAAACTAGAACGCGATTTTTTAAAAATGGAAATAGCCCCCCCCCCCATCCATTATCCTACGCTCGGTTCATTGTAGTCGCCGTACAGTCGCAACCATTTGGCCGCCGCCTGCGTCATAAATGGTACGGCGTACATGACTGAGCTGGGATCGACCTTAGCCACTGCGGTTAGAGTTGACACCAGGGCGGCTCCGTGTTCCAAGTCCGATTTGGCGCTGTCCATCGTCGTGTACTCCAAATGGGCCATTAGGAGTTTTATTAGAACGGGACTCAAAGATCTGAAAATTCCCACACAGAAAATTAAAAGAGGTGGTAGGGTGGGGCGACAGGCAACGGACTTACTCAACGCTCGAGGTTGCCAATTTGTAATTAAGAACCGTTTGCCACGTGTAAAAACTTTCCAAAGCGAGTTGCATGGCTTCTGGATGCCCTTGTGCTCGGTCCCTATACGGCCAAAACAATTACAATGTTATAGTCTGGGGTCACTCCTCGTAGATCCTAGAGGACGTACCCTGATATAAACCTATAAATAGGGTCTAAAATTTCGTAGTTATCGATTATTTCAGACGCTAGTGTTACTGATCTTGAAGATAAAACTCTGAACAACTTCAATGCTTCTGGATAAAATGAACCGTCGTTTGTTTTGTCCACTGAAAAAACAACAACAACCGCTTTAAATGTACCGCTAGATGGATCGGGAAGCATAGGTCTGGGAACCATAAATATTTACGCAATTTTCGTACTGTTGCCAGCAGTTCCGGACAGGTAACTACAGCGTTTGCTGAGTTATAGGAGTGCCGGGCTATTCTAATCAGTATTTTAAGCATGTGTTTGGTTTCAACAGGTTCGGCTGGAAGCCTTTTCAGAATGTACCTTCGAAAGAAAAAATTAGTGATCTTCAGCGAACAAATGCGCATGCTCCATAAGAATTACTTGATTCTTTCCAAAAGACTAGTACGAAACGTCCCTTGAATGACGTCCAGTTTTAGTAATTCGATATCCTTCAACTCGTTCACCTCTTCTTTTTTCAAGTCTAATATTACCCCCAGTGAGGGCTGTTGTAGGCCTAATGGTGTGCCCATAAGGATGTCTAAACAAACCTGGAGAGAGAGAGATTTTAACGGTGCAGATTCTGGAGGAATTTACAGGTGGAAGGGGGGGTAAACCTCGTCAGTGTGATTGACGATGAGATTACAGAGGGCCACAGCAGAGGCCATGACCACGGGTAGGGCGGTGTCATCTAGTGAGAACCTCAGGATGAGGTACATGTTGCCTTCTAGTAGGGCGGGGAGTAGAGGTTCCTCGAAGCACTCGTCATAATTGGAGGCCTTTTGACAAAAAAACAAACTTACACATCAGGCAAGCTACACGATTAGGAAATGTATACATTAGCCATGATTTTAGCTAGCGTGTTCAGAGCGATCACGCGTTGTTGCAACACCGAGCTTCGGCTCAGTTGCATCAACTCTTGAAGGGTGTAGCCGGGGCGTTCCTGCTCATCACCGTGATTGTGGAGCCCTTGGAGGACACCCTCGCCCTTGTCAACGTAGGGGAGAAGGTCGCCGTCGAAATTAAATCGAGCCGAGTAGGGAACTCGTGGGATTTCCGAGATTGATGGAAGTTCACCGGTCCATTTCAGTTTCTCGGGCTCGACGACGTCCATGTGAGGGTATTTGTTGAGTAGGTCGGGTGGGAGTTCGACTCGACCAGAGGAGTCGTCGTCATCCATTCTTTCATTGTCCGAGCTAGAGAAAGACGAGTGAGATTTATAGGGACTTCTAGTTCCTTGAAAGTGTGACTGTGGCCACTCAATGCCCTCAAATATTCCCAGTAACTTTGAATAAAGGCTCATTGCCATTGGGTCATTGGGAGGCACGCATTGTGGATCATATGGGGACAGTCACGAGGGGACTACCAGGTTAACTGCTGGAGGATCAGCTAACTACTAGGTAGCAGCTACACCGGGGGTGGTTCGCTGCCTTAGGGACAGTTGGTAGATTTCGTTTAAACCCACAAACGAGTCTTAGTACAGCCGATTCTTACCATGTTTCTGTTGGTTTCCTCAGATCACTCGCACCCGTCTCTGCCTTCCTACAATTTCTTAGACTCTTAACAAATTTAATCAACTCAGGATCAAGAGTCGCCATCAGTCGGTGTCTCTCCCTCTCAATCTCGTCGGGCGTCATGCTCTCCAACTTCACCACATTGTCCAAGTGAATGTCCACCGCGTCAGAACCGGTCAATATGTAGCTCTTATCCCCTGTATAAAATAAAAATCCCCAGAATAATTCCACCACCCTCGACAGGTCGCAAGCAGTCTTACCTAAGGCTTGTCTGAATGGTAGTTGTCGTCGTCCAGGAAGTGACTGGCCTGTGTCAATATTTTCGGACTCGACTTTAAGTTTTTCCTCCTTTTGTGCCAGCATTTTCTTAGCGAAAATGCTCATCTTTTTCGGGTGGTCGGCCATGGATCAATTCTTTCAAAACTAGAGATTTTTTACGTTTCTCTATTTACGTTGACTGATGATAAGTGATAGCTCAAAAAATCGAGGGAAATATAAGGTTATGAGGGTAACAGTAGTGTAACCTACATTTAGGGCTCTCTGTTGGAGTCGCGTGCTCGCGTGCTTTTTAACGGAGTATTCTTTAAATTCGCGCCTCTTCAATTATTTGGAGTGATCCTTGATTGAATTTTATTGTGTTTTAAGTGAAATAAAGGCGTGCCATGAATCCTATTCGGCTCTGTGAGTGTGACATTAGAAATCAACTCATTTTGGATAACTTGTTGATGCTAATTGCTAACGCTTCATCTGCCGGGTTGTTTGCAGCTATCAATTCCAGAAAAATCAAATGATTTGACGAATTTATTGTCGTGGACACGAATTTAGTGTGATCCTTTTTTTGATAATTAGACATAAATTGTAATTTTGTAAGATTGTGTCAAGTTGGAACGGGCGGCCAGCGATAGGTTAAAACCCGCACAACTTGTCGTGCCTTGCGGGTCTGAGTATTCAAACAACTTTTTGTCGTTTTTTTCGGGCGAGAAATGCTGTTTTTCTATTTGAAATACGGTACCCAAGGCCGTAACTTGGGATTTGCGGAGGGGGGGGGGCAGAGCCTTAATTTTCCGCCCTTGGAAGGGAGACCGGCCAACTTTAATTGCCGCTCCCGTCGTAGGGGAGGGGGGTATTTCAATAACATTCATTCTTTTTCATAAATACGTTACTTCCTATCAAATGACGATTTCTAAGCGTCCTCCCTGTGGCACACCGAAACCCTGGAGTTCACGAAGACTGGCAAAATACATTTTGAATGTATTTTGGATTGGACGAGTGAGACAAGACAGTACGGTCAGGCGCATAGGAGACAATTCATCCTAGACATTCGTGGCGGTAAAGTTCCGCGGCTTCAGATGTCTCTACCAAAAAGTAGCCTGATTTTAAAGTAGCGAACATTAGCCGCGGCGGATTCGCGTTGGTCTGAGAGACACTTGAAAAACAAATAGCATTAGTCCAGTCAAACGGTAGTGGTGGTCAAAAATCTCGTATTATATTTGTTCACTTTACTCTATGGTTTTTAGGGTGAGAAACACAAATCTGAAGATATCCAACAAAATTTCCTTGTGCGTTTGGAGAAAATCGTGACAAACTGCTAATTTGCGACGCTTTGTTCATTTATAACTCCTTAAAGACGCATTCTAAAGAAAATATTATACTCAGTCATTAGGTCTGTTCGCGAAGCTACACTAGGTTGCCCGAGGGTACACTCGGGCGCCCGAAAAGCGTTCGCGAGCAGACGAGTGTAGTTAGTGTAGCTAAAGTCTGTCCACTTAGTGATGGACTCTCGAACGTGTTGCTTCATTTCGATGGTTCGATTTGTACACTCCCACCAAAAATAATTAAGACCCCAACAAAAAAAACTTTTACTTCGGGCACTACAGTTACGTATAGACGCTGCACAGTGATCATTTGTTCCAAAATTATTCCCGGTGCGTTATTTTTATGAGAAAGGGCAAAGGGGAAGCTCATTCCACCAAATTCAAGGGCGGGCGAGAGTCCATCCCTAGTGGACAGACTTTAGCTACTCCAACCTGCCCTACCCTACACTTTTTCTCTGCGAACAGACCTTACTTATGTTCACAAAAATTCACATACATCATTCTCGCTTTTCTCAACTCGAACAAAACGATGTAGAGGTAGGTGTCTGGAATTCGGGATTATTTATCTTCATCCAAACAAATTTCATGATCTTGGCTCTTTCAAATCACAATTTCGCCGGAGATTTTCGCCCTTCCATAACCAAATGTCTCAGATTTATCACCTTCTAAACCCAATTTCACGCTGTTAAAATCAAATGTCGTTGTTTACGACGTAAAATCAAGTTACGTTAGTGAAATCAGTTTCGCAGTTTGGTAAATTCAAAAAACTGATTAGGTTCTTTGAAAAACCAAATTCCGGGTTTGTCTCATTCCAAACCCAAATTTCGTCATTTTGGCTCGTAAAAATCTCCCAAGTTTTGCGGATTGGCACTCTTTCGTGGATTTGGCTCTTAAAAACACCAATTTCACAGATGCTTGCTATTATTTAAATCCAAATTTTGTGGGTTTGGCTCTTTCTGACGGCCCTACCTAGAAGATTCTCATACCTTAAGAACCTAAGCTCCACGAGTTTGGCCAATTCGAAAAACTAAATTGTCAAAAACGAAGAGACCAAAAACAACAAATTTCGTAATTTTTGCTCAACCACTATTTCACACATTTTTCCCCTTCGAAACCAAACTTCGCGAATTTTTGCTATTTCAACCCCCAATTTCGAGCATTTTCATCAATTTCGTGGCATCAGCTCTTTCTAGAATCAGTATCGCTTGTTCTTTCAAAAAGCAAATCAACGGATTTTAAAAACAAAATTTCGTCATTGTGACTTCCACAAACAGGTTGCAACTCCAAACTGATTTTGACGTGGTGGATGATCTTGATGTGATGAAAGTTGCATTATCTTGCGTTATAAAAGCAAATCTTCTGATTGGTATGGCTCAAATGTCCCCATACTTATTGGAGTATTGGACCTGATTTTGCCACATTTGACCTTGTTAATAAATGAACGCTTCAAGGAGTCTATATTTCCTCGCGGTCTTAATATTTCTGTAGTCCCGTAATTTTCAAATCTGGTGATAACACTAGCCCACCAAACTATAGACCAATCAGTTTGGTTCCAGTTTTCTGTAAAATCATCGAGAAAATTATGAAAGAAAAGGAGCGGTAAAAGCACTACGAACGCTGCAATTGACCTAATCGATTTTATTCATATGAGAATAAGGAGTACCTACGCGAGTGGCATATTCATAGACCTGAAAAAAAGCCTGTGGTCGTGCCTCATGATATTTTTGTGGCTAAACTTCGACGGTTACATGCTTGACGATAAAGCGGTTGACCTTGTTGCATCGTTCCTGCACGAACGTATGCAAGTGGTCAGAACTGAGCCGGGGTTGTCTGATCCGTTAGAGGAGGAACACGATGTTCCCCAAGGCTCGATCCTTGGTCCGACTTTGTTTCTTATTTTAATAAATAAATACCTCTGTATTTCAAGTACCGAATTGTGTTCTCTTTGCCATGATACCACTCTCTTGGTCAAGTCTCGTTCCCTTGGTGAGTTCAATCGTTTGAGAGAGTCAGCTTTTGCCGCAGCTTCGGCCTGGTTTACAAGTAACTGTCTTCTTTTAAATGAGAACATAACTAGTTATGCGGCCTTTAGCCTTAGAGAGATCCCATCGGGGCTGAATGCAGAGAATAATTTTGTGTTAAATTCCTAGAGTTTATTTGGACCGTAAAATGTCTTGATAGGTTCACTGTTCAATTGTTGCCAAAATTTGTCCAAGGTAATTTTTCTTATGAGGTACGTAAAGAATTCCGTTTCATCTGATGTACTGATAACAGTGTATTTATCCTTCTTTCCTCGTCTCTTGAGCGTTCAAAGAAAACAATAAATCAAATCAAATGTCGGCTCTTTCAAACGGATGTCCGCTCTTTCAAAACCAGATGTTGCGCATTTGGCTCCTTCAATTTGCAATTTCCGGGAATTTTGATCTTTCAGAAACTAAATTTCGTGGACTTCTTGGCTCTTTCAAGCCTCAATTTCGCGGACATTCGCTCTTCAAAACCCAATTTCGGGGATTTTCGCTTCACACAAATTTAAAGTCATGGCTCTAGCTGTTCCAAACCTGGTCGACAGGTTTGATTAGTTTGAAAAACTAATTCGGCTCGTTCAAAAACAAAATGTCGTGATTTTGGCCCTGTCAAACCACAATTTTTTGCGGATTTTCGTTCTTCGATATCCTACGGATTTGGCTACTTCATTTAACCAAATGTCACTTATTTTAGCTTTTGCATCCTTTTATTTCGCTTTTACTCTTTCGAAACCCAACTTTCGTGGCTTTAGCTCTTTCTGAACTCTTTGGCTTGCTCGAAAAAATTAATTTTGACTTTAAAACCAAAATTCGCGGATTTGGCTCATTCAAAAAGCAAATTTAGTCATTTTGCCTCCTTCAAATCCCAATTTCCCCGGGATACTATGGGGACCCTACTAGAAACACTAAAGTGGTCGTATGGGCACACCTCCCTTTTGTTCCTTCCTTTGCATTATAGTGCTTTTGACAATGGTCGGCTACTTGTCGAATAATAGGTGAACTCCGTATAAAAAAAGTTCAGAACCACTTTTCTAAAATATTACGCTGGTTTAGGTCGGAGGGAGCTCTGCTTGACGTGATAATGACGCTGTGGTCCGAAAGTGAGGACTATGGGGGTTGAATATCACTGGCCTGTGCGCGTTCACTTATTGAAAGGCGGTGAATTCAGTTTCTGTAAGAATAGTCTTATCAGGAAGGATATCTCTTTCTGAATTGGTAATAATTGGGTTAAAATTCAAAAATTCACATTGCGCGGCAAGGTGTTCTCTTTACTGATCACGAAAACTCATCACCAAGAACCATATTTGGAAAAAAAACTCCTTTGGTTTCACAATAGTAACATTCGAAGGAGGGAGTCATATGAATCTTTCCGCCACTAACAATTTATTCATTTTTGTATAATGATACATAATATATGAATAACATGCCATGTAAAAATGGTACTTTTTCGGAAGACAAAGGGAGCCAAGGGCATTTCCCAACACAATTCGAGTTTCGAAAAATAATGGGTTCCCCTGCAGGATTTGAACCCTTACCTATCTGCAAACAGCAAGTACGTTTTTTGTGTGTACCTGTCAATAGCTTTTAACGCGTAGGCCGGCCATGAGAGGAGGTTTCGCCCGTATACCTGCATAATATACCACCAACCTCTTCATTTATTTTCTTGCCGTGAACAAAAGGGAATTTTCAAGGACAAAGCCTTGAAAGAGATTTTACGGTGGGCTTGAATAAAGTCAGGGGTTGTTTGTAGAATTCCCCCAATTGTGCTATGCCCTGTGGCAAAGGCGATGTGGGGAGGGGAATACACGTGGACAGATGTGACACTTCACTTCGGTTGGTATCCTGTGCAGGACTTGTGTCCTGGCCATGCCCGAATCCTTTAACTACGGCTGTCCTTTCTTTCCCAAAGGATGTTCGTTCTGGTCGAAGTTGTATAATAAGCCACCAAGTATTTTTTTTTAGGGGTTTTCTTTTAATCAACTAAAATAATTTGATTTGTAACAATTAAATTTTTGCTCAAGATTTCCTTTTTTTAGCCGCTTCTAACTGTTGACCACTTATCGAATAGCGATGTCCCGTACCACCGAAACTTGTCTCGACGTTTACCTGACCATCGGGATCATACTGGGGCCCACTTCCAATCGGTTCACTTTCCTCTCTGTTGGGTGGGAACGGGATCAGCCAAGCAAAGTTAGAATTAGGTTTCAGGCCCCGCCCTTCTCTTACACAGTACTTACTTAATAACTCGGTAACCGTTTTCATCTGCCACGTAATAGACGGTACGTTTGAAAAATCCGTCCGAGTAAGAGTAGAGTCCCTTTAAACGGAGGCCGTCGCGAGTCTCCTGTCGAATTTGTTCCTGGCCGTTGACTGTGTCTTGAACTGAACTTTGGAAATCGTACTGAGCTCGGGAGGCCTGTTCCTTGGCTACCTCTTCGTTGAATTCAGCTTGGTCGGTGTTGATGGTTTTCGTGGCCGTATCGACGGGGATGACTGGTTTTTTAATGATTTGAACCCTCTTGTGTTGTTGAATAGGAGCGGTTATTTCGAACGAGTCGTCGTCGTACTCGTCCGTTTGAAATTTGGTTGGGCCCCTCGTTGAAGTCAGTGTCTGATGTGTGGGTGGCGGACGGCGGACTCGCTGGCGAACGACTACGGGTGGTCGGCGGGGAGTCGTCTGCTGAGGGGCGCCTGTTCTTTGGAAGTCGACGACTTGAAAATTGTTGTTGTTGTTGTCGTTCTCGTTGGCGAATAAAGACAGAGGATTTTCCGGGAAATCTTGGTTGGGCAGTTCAGGAATGACTAACGGTGGGTTCGTCGTCGGTTGAAATGGAATCGAAGGGAAATTTTTTAGTGATGGAGGTGGCGGTGGTGGAGTGGCCATAGGAGGGGGTCGCTTCAGTGAAACGCTAGGGTGCTGTTCAAAATTGAAAGGGATTTTCGGTGGTGGCGGTGGAGATGGTGGAGGACCCCGAAGGAATTTCTCCGAACCAAACTGGTTCTGAGGGTTTGGATTTTCAGACGAAAATCGGTAGTCATGCTGATTTGTTGGGGGAGCAGGAGGAAGAGGCTGTGAAGGTCTAAACTCCTATTATTTAAAAAAAAATGGAAATGATAAACATATTGACAAAATTACAAAATTAAAAGGAGCTACCTGTGTAGTTTGAGTCCTCTTTTTATTTGCTTCATGGTAATCATCGCCTTGCTCCCTGTGAGGTGCACTGTTGTCGAACGTTGTTGGCCTCTTGAAGACATGAGCGTATTGACGAGCATACTGTGGGTCGATCAATGTATAACCATGTTGGTTCGGACCCAGACCGGGAATCGGTTGATAAATGGGGCCCTCCGTCGTGGTGGAGGTAAATCCAAAAAATCCGTTATTGCCGAACGCCCGCTCCTGTGCAATGACGGTCGTGCCCATGGCGACAGTCTGTATTTCAGAAGGAATCGTTTAAGTTGTTTACGTATTTGGCATTATATTGGATTTCCCCCACCCCTCCCTCATATGAGGAAAATACCTGACAAAAGAGAAAGTCAGGAGTCGAAGGACTTCGAGAGAATTACTCCAGTGGGATTATTTTGAGGAAAATACACATTTCTGATCCTTCCCTTAAGGCGATATAATGACAAACTTTCTCTTTTTCACAAAATTGAAATAAAAATAACAATAGAACGAACTGACGTCCTTGTGTCTTCAAAAAAAAGTAGCAATTCGATCGCGAGCTTATGAATTTAAAATAATCCAAAATCCCAAAACATTGTAACTCAGATAAAATCACTGATCTCCCCCCACCCTCTCATTCTCATAAGAACTCAATCCGTGGCCTATTGAAATAAGCTTACCTGAATTAAAAGAATGTTTATAGCAGTTAACATCGTGGAAAACGCTTAGGAACATGAGACACACTTGTGATCAAACTAAGGGGTTCCTTTCTTTTCCGAACTTTTAAATACTTTCTTTCCCCCACCAAACTCCTGCTATTTATTTTATTTTAGGAAATATATTGTCACTCCCCTGAGCTATTCACTCTATACTTTTCAAGGTAAATTAAATTAGCTTTTAGGATCTGACTTGTGACACTAATTTGTTTGTATTTGTAATTTGTAATTGAGATAGCGCAATTTTCTCGCCCCCGTCCCTCAACCATCTGAAACACTAAAAACCCACCGCTGATGGGAAAGGAAGTAGGTACCTATTTCATAGTAAAATTGATGTCGAGGGGTTCCGATGCCGAGTCACGGCACGGGTATTCCAATTGGTTTCGAATTGGAGTGGTGTAGTTTTCGACTCCGCGAAATTTTAGCTTACAAGGGTGAAGGTTGGATGAATTGGGGTGGGGGTGGAGGGGCAACAATCCGAATTCGTTCACTTTGATAATTCATAGGCTTCAAGAGTAAACAGTCCTCTTTTCCCTCACGATCCAAATTAATGCCTGTAGATTTAGCGCTCAAATTGTTTGATTAATTTGTTTCGTACGATTTTTCAGGCGTAAGAGACGTTGCAGTCATTTTGCATCTCACTTCAATGCGAAGGTCTTTCAATTATCTTTCGTAAAAGTTGTTTTCTAGATGTTTTAAGTAGGAACGATGTAACGGTGTACGATTTAATAGGTATCACTGAAGCACTTGGATCACGTTAGTTTATCTTGAGAAGTTCTGATATCGCGTTTACGCTTAATGATTGACGCTAAGAGAGTATTTTGCCCTCTCACTTTTATGCATAAGAGGCAGAAAGAGAAAAAGAAAGAGAATTGGAGAGAGAATAGTTCCTTGTGGTGATTCTGATGGAATATGTCCCCTGTGATTTGTATAAATACAAATTCACTGTTATTTATTTCGTCGTAGAAGGGTCAGCTGTATGAACACTTCCTTCCCAACGGAAACAAGGAATTAAAAAAGGATGTTATGCATCCCAGGAGGTATTTTTGAACACCTACTCGCAATAATCATGAAAATCGTGTGCATATTGTTGAAGATGTTTAACAGTTTTTCATCAATCCTTTTTTATACTCACACACATATATATAAATATAATGCCTTTTATGATTGAAAAGGGATTTCATCTGGTCCTGGCCTTTTACTTCCATCTTCCCGTATTAAGGAAATGTCCTGCAAAGATTTTAGTCTGATTCAAAATGACCGCAACCGCATTCCCCATCGATGAACTGGCCATTTTTTTGAAATTCAATTTTGTTATTTTAAATTAATGTTTAAAAATTGATTTGGATGAAATTGGAAACTCGATTGGTATGAGTTTTAGCGAGAATCTTATGGATCAAAATCCCTTTGTTTCATACGTTAACCTCGTTGAAATTTTAAATTGATAGTAACCGCAGCTTATAGGAGTTAAAATTCGTTTCCATATTCAATTTTTTTTGTTAATATTGCACCGAGGGTTGACTTCGGAGGAATAGTGAATAGTTATCCACTCAATTTATAAAGAGGTCCTAATGGTGAATTTAGTTCTCAATAGTTTTTTATATTTTTTCACCCAAGAACAGCACGTTAGACCTTTTACTCAATTTTATCCTTTAAAGCGAGATTTTCTCAGTTTTTAAAGCTTATTTATTTTAGTGTATTTTTATTTATTTATTTTGAGCTCAGCGTGATTTAATTTCGTGGCAATATTTGCCAGGCTTTGGGCGCTTTCGTCACTAAAAAGAAGACTCGAAACTTTCAATTTCCAAGAAACAAATGCCAATTTCGCGAATTGAAATTGCTAGTTTTTCGGTTTCTTTCTAGTGACCGGTGGACCCGGTTTAGCCTACCACGATCGCGCCCGAAGCATGGCAAATATTGCCATGAAATTTCATCACGCTAAACTACAAATCTGTGAAATCGCAAGTTTCGGGTATAATAATTCAGAAACTCCTAGTTTCTGGAAATTATTGTCGCGAAATTGTAAGTTTTGAGCCTTCTTTTTAATGCCCACATCAAGACCTGGGGGCTTATTCTGAACGGTCGGGAAAAAATCCCGCAAGTGGGATCCAAGGACGTCGAATAAGAAATAACATAATCCCTCCATAGCAACCGTTATTTGCGGCATTTTCACACGGCTTCGGAATACGGCCCCAGGTCGAGTCAGCCTGCCACGACGGCGCCAAAATTCTGACGGATAGCCGCAAAATTGCTATGCTCGGAATCTAAATTGTAATTGAAAATATTTTGGCTGAATATTTTGCGAAACTGCTAGTTTATGGTCTTCACTTACCCACAATTGTAAGTTTCTGGCCTTTATTTCCGCGAAACGGCAAGATTTGGCTCTAAATTTTCGTGGAATTGGCAGTTTTTGCTTTTTACTTTTGCGAAATAGCTAGTTTCGTGTATTCTTTTTAGTGACCGTGGGGCCCCGTCTAGACTGCCACGACAAAACCCAAAGCCCGGCGAGTATTGCCACGAAATCACGTCGCGCTAGGCTAAACATTAGCAAAATCGCCAGTTTCGGGTCTAAGTATTCGAGAAACTCGTAGTTTCCGGTTTGGTCCTGGGGCCTTATTCTGAACGGTCGGGAAAAAATGCCGCAAGCGGGATCCAAGGACGCCGAATAAGAAATAACATTATCCCGCCATAGCAACCGCTTTTTGCGGCATTTTCACACTGCTTCGGAATACGGCCCCTGGGGGGTGATTCTGTAACTCGCAAAATTTACGTGTCGTGACTGGGAAGGAGGGGGAGAGGACGTACCCCGTTGCCTTGGTTTTTCCACGCATTTGTCAAGAATTTATTATTTTTTCTTCGAGACCACCATCACACATTCTAGCGTGAAAATTCCACAGTTTAATTCACTAGGTATCGTAAATACCATGGCAACGAGGTACCTCCCCTCGCCCTTCTTCCGTATTTTTACGACACGTAAATTTTGCAAGTTACAGAATCAACCCCCAGGTCTCGGGTCTTCTTTTGTAGTGACCACGGGACCGGTCCACCTGCCTGTCACGACAGCGCCAAAAAGTCTAACGGATAGCCTCAAAATTGATGTTTTTAGAAACTAAACATCAGCGAATCGAATCGAACTTCCGATATTTCATTCAAAAAATGTAGATGAATGGATCCATTATCAATATTTATTCACATCCATTGTAATTCAAAATGCCAACTTGTTTTTTCTTGTTTTACGGATGTATTTTTGTAGCTCTTTTGAAACATAATGGAGATAGGAACTGTAGGGATTGAGCGTGTGACATCATCAAGGTGACGACCTTTCAGAAACCGTACGACGGGACGCCAAGCGACAATTGGTTCATGATAGGAGGGAGGGGTGCACCTATAAATTATATGAATGTAGCGCACCATGCAATGGCTCACTATTGAAGAACTTATTAAAATAAATCTGGCTCTTCTATTTTCTGCAGTCCTATAGAAAGCAGAAATGTATCCTTAGCAGCGCTAAATTCCGCTCAGCTTTCTTGGAGATTGTTAGTGTATATTTATTTATATGTATACCTACAAGATATACAAGAGTATTTTTTTGTAGTTCATTTATTTTAGGCCTACTTATTTTCTGTGCCCATGTCCCCGGACGCGATATTTATTTAAATACACGCTGTATAATATGTTGTAAAAGTTGGAGCTTTTTGGGGTTTTTTGGTCAGTTTTAAGCCGCCTTAACATGCAAGCTTTAAAAAGCTGAGCTGTGGGCTTCAACCAATCAGAGCGCTCCGCGCTGTGGACTCCGAGCTCTCTGATTGGTTGAAGCCCACAGCTCAGCTTTTTAAAGCTTGCATGTGAAGGCGGCTTTAAAGTTGAATAGTTACGGTTGATCCTTTTTGTGGTCGGGGTCAGAAGATATTCTGTTTAGACCTATTTCAGTGAAGGCAGATTTTTTAAAGTAGGAACATTTTTCTGGTTGGATACTTTTCGTGCGATTGTAGCATTTTGTGGTTAGGATTCTTCGGGATCGGAGATTTTTTGTGGTCGAGCATTCTTGTGGTAAGAACTTTTTTGTGATTTCAACCTTTTCCGGTTAAAGTTTGCCACATCAAAGCACCAGCCGTCAAACAAGAGATAGACAAAATTAATACAACCCTCACATCAATAAATGATTAAAATAAATTATTTTTTTCAGTGGGAATTTTTGTTCTTTCCAGAATTTAATGCAAGAGGTTTTTTGGCCCGTAGATCCACATGCCCCCAGTGGTACGTTGTTGCTATACCTTGTGCTTTAATTTTGCTTCAAGGGTTTGACGTAAGCTATCACCTAATGGGACCTGATTGTGTCCCGTGCTGATTGTGGCCAGCGCGACTGGGACCACCTTGACCCTTGACGTCAACGAGGTCCTTCTTGACTTGTATGAATGGAATAGTATGAAGGTCGAGGTTGGCATTTTCATGAACTAGCTAAGAGCCTTATTCACGAGGTGGTTGAATATGGATGTAGTAGGGTAACAGAAATAATTGTTAAGCGCGGGTGGTAGTCCACTTTGTTTTCCTATTCAAGCGTGATACGATAACTGGTATAACAAACATTTTTATTCGAATTGAAGGGTCTCAGTCCCATCAGTTCGCTTTAACACGCCATCATTCAATTTTTCAGCTTCTATGCACTCCTCCTTGCACTTCAGTAGCCTGTGGGAGTGTTTTTACGGGGTTTAAGGGTCAATTAGCGATTTGGGCGTTTTGTAACGGACTCACATTTCCAAATTTGACCATAGCAGTCGCTGTTTGGCGTTCCTTTCAGCTTGCTGCTTCACTGATTGCTGTTCCTCGCGCAACAGACTGTTGATTTTTTCGGCTTCAGCGACACGTGCTTCTAGTCTCGACCTTCCCAACAGATCATTGAAAAAGGTGTTAGATTACCCACAAAAACAGCCCAACCTGTACGAAGGTTTCTCCCCCGTGTTGCTCTGTAGCCCCTCGGATTCGGCGCGCTCTAAAAGCGCCTTTAATATGTCCGTTTTCGCCTCCAGAAGGTTCGCCTCTGTCAGATCGGCCTCCTCCTCTTTGCGCATCTCCTTCACATCCTGTTCGAGGCGTGCTATCGACGAGTTGAGCGTGGCCGCTTTCGCGTCGTACGCTCGCTTCTTGTCCGTGTACTCCTCAAGGAGTTCGTTGTGTTTTTCACGGGTTTCCCGTAGTTCTGAATAAGACGACGACGTTATTCTTTTTGACGGGGGGGGGGGGGGTCAGAAACAACCATTTTACCTTGTATTTTGGATGAAATTGCGGTTTTATGAGACGTTATTTGGTTATTGATGTAATTGATCTGTTGAAGTATTTCCTCCTTTGGAACGCTCTCCAAGTCCGCGTCAAAGCGTCCCTCCATGGATTCGCCCTGTTGGAACATGAGAAGATAGTGATAGTTGTCATCGTATGAAACCGTGACGGTAATCGTACCGAAGGTATGGCCTCGAGGTACTGGTTGAGTATGTCGATAGTCCTCGCTAAAATACCAGCCTCGGTTACTAACGTAGACAATTGCGCTTTTTTCGCTTTGTACAATGCGCTCCGTACTTTCAGCTTGGACACGTACTCTTTGAACTCTTTTTCAGTCATCGGCTGTGAATTTTTGTCGCCTGAGCTGGCGGTTTCCTGCATTTTGGACTATCCCCCCCAACAAGTTTTTTTTTTTTTTTTTAGGTTTTCTTTGAGCCTGAAAGATAAATAGGTCACTTTGACTTGATGGTTCAGCTCTGCCAAGCGGTTTTTGGTCTCTGAAAACAAATCTGCGGTTTCCTCTTTTCTTCTCGCCATAATCTGGGCTTGTTGCCTATAGGGTGCCAAATTGTCTTCGCTTCCTTCTTTGGCGTCGAGTCCCCGCTGGGCCAGTTCACTTACTTCTTCCCCTAACATTTCGATCTAGTGAATTCAAAATTTGTTAAAATTAGTTTAGCACTGTTTTATAGTGTAGTCAGCACTTGTTGACGCAAGGAATCCAATTTGGCGGGTGTAGGCATTGGAGAGTTGGCCACTCGCGAAAGGATTTCAACTTCTTTTTTGCACGCCTCGATTTCTTTGGGTAGTTTCTCAGTGGCAATGTACGACGTCATTTTCAACTCTTCCTCCAGGTTTTTGATTAGACCCTGCGGCGTCGTCCCCTGTGTGGCTTGCCTCAAATCTGAGAGCTGCTGCGCGAGACGACCCGACGTTTGTTGGAGTTCTTGGAGCATTTCCATTTCGGTGGCTCGCTGAGCCGCCAATTCTTTTTGTCTTTCGCGTTCCAGCCTTAAGGCTCGTGCCGCTTCGATCAGTTCGGCTTTATTTTCGACGTTTTCCAGCTGAAAAGAAAGGTTAGGGCTGAACAAAAAAACACACGAATCGTATCTTACTTTGCGGGCAGCTCTCTCAATTTTCTTGGACACGATGTCTTTCTCTTTTTCCATCGCGTCAATATCGGAACGCAGTTCGGCCGCGTAGGCACCGCGTGTTTTGAGAGCAACCAGTTCTTTGTGCGTGTTCTTAAATTCCTCGATCAACTCTTCGTACTGGAAAGTCCATCCCCCATATGAGTAGTGTGTGGGTCATCCCCCCCCCACCCACATTTCCATCAATTGCTTACGTGCTCATAAAGCGAACATATGCCCGGGTCACTCAACATCTCCATAGGAATTTCCACTTTGACCAGGAATTTCGCTAAATACGCCCGTTTCTTTAGGTCCTCCATGTTCTTCAAAAGCCATTCCAAAATCGGGTGAATGATGTGTTTCTCACCCTGAACCAGGCCCTGACGAAATCCAACGCTAATTCCAGGGAGTTACGATTAGCGTATAGCGGGTGGGGCGGGGGGGTTAGCTTACGGATCGTCCCCAGGGTCGTATTTCAAGACTCGTAGCATGGACAAAAGACGAACCGTCGTCTCTTCGGGCTCTTCAGCTTTCACGTCCACTTTATTCCCAGAGTCGATTTCACTGAGTACGTCGTTTAGAATCTAATACAAAAAGCGCCGCGTTATAGCGAGCTGCCATATAGTGGGGGGGTCAAGCTCGTGGAAAAGTACTTGCCTGAAGTAATTCCTCGGGTGTTATTGAATCGAAGGATATCAAGTTGTAATTTTTACTGAACGGCGGTCGATTCAAGTGGAATATTATGAACTTGATTTTATCGCTCATTTTTACCCTTTAAAACTTGAAACTTTGATGGAGATTGAAGCCTTCCTTGTTTGTACAATGTTTTTCCGGGAGTACTCCATGGAAACGCCTCACCATGTTCGGCTGGGTTTCAGTTATGAGTTGGTGGGGGGCTTCGGCTGAGCTTTAGATCGTCAATTAAGACTGTAATTTCATGTAAAACCATCGCCCACGTGACACTAATGCGATCACGGAATAGTATGAGTCTCTCCCAGTATGAGAGGCTGAAGATCAGCACGATGCAGGGTTTGAAGGGTGACCGCCCCCAGCCCTTTCACAGTCATCCATAATTTCTCAAAGTGATTTTAGAAATTTAGAAGGTAAATATGGGATTAGATGTCAGGGAGAACAGCAACCTGCAAAACCCAGGCAACTGGTCAGAGTGGAGTCGGGGTGCCTGGAGGTCTAGCTCCGATATGTGATGTTGGTGAAGAGGAAGGGGCATTACAACGAGATCAACTTGTTCGTAGAAAAGAAATCACATTTTATTCCTAAATTGTACTTAAAATATTCGATTTTTCCACTCTTTTCTTCTGAAAAACATAAATACAACTAAACTACGATTTTTGTATCACTCCTGTTTGAATCTACACGAAAAATAGATCTGTTAAGTATTTGATTCAGGCCGCACTACGTTCGATAAACAATGGAAAATCGTGGCATTTTGAAGGAAACATTTTTGTCCTCGGGGAATTGGGGTGATAACTAATTCTACTTGCTATTACGTTAGTTTGTAAAAAAAAAGAAAGTCTCGCTACCACTAGTCGTAACATCGAAAAAAAAAATACGCACAGAAAAATCACAGAACATTTTGGTGACAACAAATTGATGTGCTTGTACTATGGCGAACAAATAATCCAACAATTAGACGAAATATAGAAATACAAAGCCTTTCTATTGGAAATTATCACAGAGCCTTTTAAAATAAACGAACGACGTGCCGAGCTTTTAATTCTAAAAACCGAAAAAAATGTAGGAAGCTGAAAAGGCACTTTTTTGTACAACCAACTCTTTATCATAGTCGAATGTATTCACGATTTATCTGCTGGAAGATAAAGGTTTCACTTCAACGCGATAAAATTTGGATCCGTCTGGTAGGCCGTAACTATTATTTTTCTGTAAATAAATCCGAAAGATTAGATTGGTCTATGGATTGTTGGGATGGGGGGGGGGGCAATGGGGAAACTTTTATCACCTTTTTTATCCTGCAAAATTCCTTTTTGGTGACTTCTCCTATGCAAGTTGTTGTCGTCAAGTTTGTTTCTGATATACATGGGAAGGGGTGAGGTGATTCGATTAAAGAGTGTGCTTATTATTTAACGATTTTTTTCGGTAACTTACGGTCCAATTTTAGAGTTGCCAGACAGTCGTAGTGTAGAATGTAGTCGTTTCGACTGCTCTGGACAATTCGGAAAGCCTTCAAATTGTAATCCCAGGCGACTAAAACTTTAGTGCCTTTCTCACATCTTCGCGAAAACAGTAAAAATGCAAAAGATGAAACAACTTTATTTATTTAGGGTGGAATATCAGGGGAGGTTAGGCGTTTAAACGTTTAGTCTTAGAGCATCCAGGAGCACCCCTCCCCCCGCCATTATTTTATTTATACTGTATGCACTCATACTTACGATTTCACGTTGACGACGCCTTTATCAATCAGCTCGGTATCTTCTTTGTTCTACCAAAGATGACCAAAGTCAAAAAAATTGAAATTTTAACAAAAATGACCGTTAATGACTTACCAAATGAATAGACGATTTGATTCGGAACTCAGACACGGGGCTGGTGGCTTCATCTCTAGACCCGACGCTCGAATCCGACTCCCTACAGAACAGAAATTTATGGTGGGAAGGGGGATGGGGTTAAGTGCACTCGAGGTCAAAACAATAACAATAACTAGGTACTGACAGTATAACTACAGACGACGAAGGACTGGAACACCGAGGTGGAGTCGTCAATCCTGACTTGAGTTCTCGAAGTTCCAAGCTTAATTTCGAGTTTTCTTTCTCTAAATCTTCAATTCTAGCCATAAGAGAGGCGGTTGAGCTGTCGCCTCTTTCCCTGCAGGGGGGGGGGGGAAATTGGTCAGCATTTTTTGGCAGATGGATGCTACGGTGAGGGTTAAGCCTGCCTGAAATTCCGTTTGTTACAACTCTCGATGAGCATCGATTCGCGAAGACGCATTTCGCCCAATTGTCGTTGATGATCGGCGACGGCCTTTCTTACGGTTTCGTTAAAAAGAATTTGACGATCGGCGTCGGCTTTGATTTTAAATTGAGTCAATTCATGTTCCGTGTGTCGCTCCCACTTGGAACGTTCCTCGTTCAGGATGGCTTCGTGGACGGATCTTTCCATTAGCTCGCGAGTCTGAAAACAGGTAACGGTGTGATACCCATCGCAGGAGTGAAAAAAACGTTTTAGGGGAAGTGGGGCGGGGCACCACAAACCTCGAGTTTGTCGTGCGATATTGTCGACCGCGAGACGGCTCGATATCGCGAAATGACGGCGTTCAATTCAGCCTTATGCTGTGACGCTATATCTTCCAATTTGACCCGGTTCGCCTGTCTCTCGTTCTCCAGTTCGCTTTCCAATTCCTGACGTCTCACCGCCTCTCGTTCAGCATTCTCCAACGCGGCTTTCAGTCCTTTTTCAAGTTCGATAGTTTCCTTAAGTAAAAAACACCAGGGAAGGAACATTATAGCAGAAAACCGAATCAACAAAACCTATTTAACCTCTCTATACCTGAATGAATTTTTTATTTGCTACGACCCACGTTGTACTGAGACGATTCAGCAACGTTTCCAGTTCGGACCGCTCGCACAGTACCCATTTTTTCAACTGTCCCATATCGCCGCGAAGCTCGCCCACGGCATCATTAACCGCTGAGTTTATGTTGTCCAGGCGTAATTTCAATTGTTTTCTTAGTTCGTTCTGTACACCAAAAACAACTAGATTATTAAAAAAAAAAAAAAAAGTTTTCGGAAAATGTCTATAGGGCTAAGAGGATGAGTCTAAATTAAGTTATTGAAAACCCAATTCAAGCCTAACCTCAACCTTGCTCATTTCACAAGAGCACTGCCCCACCTTCTCAAATTCCTCGGTGTCCGTTTCTGACTCGAATCCTCTGTAAAACAACGCGTAAGACCGTTTAATTATTAAAAACAAAAAACCTAGCCCAAATGACCGCAAACGAACCTGTCGCTACCAATGGGTTGTGCGTTGTTCGACTGGCCACTGTCAGCCGGTTGTTGCAAAAGGGCTGGGTCTAAGTTGGAACTGAGGCCAGCGGCCGTCACCGCCTCTACGATACGATCTTCGATGGATCCAACGGGACAGTGTTGAAGGGTTTCGGCTTTCAGGGTGGACATCGAACGATTTAAGAAGAATTGAGTGATGGACGTCAGGTCGGGAATGGAGAGCGATAGAGCGAGATCGGGGAGGTCGTTTCTAAGTTTTTCGATGTCATCGAGGGATAGCTGCCCGAAGGGTGCAAAAAAATTATTGAGAATAAAGGGAAACTCTAGGGTTTTCTGTAGAAAGGAATCGCAAGCGTTGCAAATGCTTAAAGAAACGCTCCTTGGCACTTCCGAATTTTCATGTCCGTCATACCGAGGGAGTAACCTCGGCAGTAGCGAGATTTCCAGGAATTTTTTACGATAGAAATCTCCTACGTTGACGGCGTATCACTCAATGATTAAACAAAATGCGCTGCTCACCTTTGGAAGATCAGAATCGAACAAAGGAGGAGCTTGAGTGGCAAAAGGTGGGGGAGTGTCCTCCAGGCCGGGGAAAAGCGAAGACAAAAAGTGGCCGTCGAATTGACTCTGAAAGTTTTTCCGCCGGGCAACCTCTTCGGAATGGACCGCGCATAGCTGATAGGCTAGATCGTTGGCCCACTGAAAAAAAATGGGATGGGAGGGGGATGTTGAATTATTGGAGTTTTCGCAATAAAGTCCAAAAAAAATACTTACGACGAGGAATGCCTGGGAGAACGTTCGTCGTCTCACAACTTCGGCCACGGCCGTTAGATATACATTAGGGGCGACGTGGATCTGGGAGACGATTTCCAAATGTTGTCGCAGGCGTTTTACATTTTCGTGATGCATGACTAATTTAGTGTCCATTTCACTTATTTTCGACTCGATGAACATGACCCATTTGAGTCGTTGGTACAGATTGACGGACAACTCTTTTTTCGCGTGTGCGCATCGACGTCGAATGTCCAACAATTGATAGTGATTTCTGTGCATGACGACTAGTTGACGTTTGTGCGACATGCACAAATCTGGCAGTATTGACGGGTCGCCAAGGTTGGATGCTCGGGCTTGATTTTGTGAAAAAGCCTGCAAAAACCGTTATATTAGGCCAGGAATTGTGCGAAACCGGGCAGGATTGAAGGCTGACCTGAGCTAAATCCGTTTGTTCTTGCACAAGTTTCTTTGATTCACATCTCAATTGCTCCAAGCCATAGAGCCTCTCTTCGAGACCTTTAATTTCTCTCAACTCCCCCATGCTAGCACCATCCAAAACTGATCGGACGTCATTCTGCAACGACTCTAACGTCTTTTCATCAAACTAAACCGGGGAAAAAAATTGTGAATTAATTTTGGTTCGCCCCAGCAAAAGGCCCAACTCCGCATTACATGGTCCAATCCTTTTCGACATTGCTCAGCGAGATGTTCAAGCGATGACTGACTGTCTTTACTTGATATCCACTGGAGTAGATTACTCGGACTTTGCTGTTCCATGGCCTCGGCTTCACAACCGGCCGACCTTTCCTTGTCCATGAGAGCGGGTAAAATGGGGATTTTCGACAAAGTGGTAACATCTTGCGAGAAACTGCAGGGTAAAAAACAAAGTTACCCAATTGGGTCAAACACTCGTTTTTACAGAGATGATACCTGTGTAGAATGGATAAATATTGCTCTCTGGCTTTTAAGTGCTGCTTTAAGCTCGACTCGAAATTTTCGCTTCGTGTTTTAAACGCAGTAGTGATGTCATCTAAATTCGCAATCACCGCAGCCCAACCTACGACGTAATTACAATGTTTTCATTATGATGCTTCTTGTTTTATTCTAAGATAATAAAATTATCTTTTCAGGTTACGAGCGTTAAATTTATTACGCGTGAGTTCAGTCTGGGTCAGATTAAACAAAAGTGAAATACCTTGCTGTTGTAAATGTTGATCGTGAACTAATTTCTCGCATACTTTAGCCTGAAGTTTGGCCAATTCGCACATGTGTTGAGCCAGTTGACAGCGTACAGTGACTGTCGTAATGCTGGGCTCAAGTTTTAACGACTCGTCCACGTCGTCTTTCAAATCGGGGTCAGAACCGTAGTCGATTCTCGGATTGGGGGGTGTGGGCCCTTCGATCGTAGCCTTGCTGAACAGGAAAATCGGATTGGTGTCCGTTCCGGCCGAATAGGAACAGACTCGAATGTGACTCTCGAGGCATTCACCACCGCTGACTAGAAGCACTTGTTTATCGGCCGTGATTTGGCACGTTTTTTCGATTTCTTCTTTCAATTTTGACACGCTGAAAAAAAAGTAAAGTAAGCAATCAACAATAAATAATAAGAAGGGGGCGTTAGAGATCAACAGCCGAGCTCTAGAGGCAGGCAAATGGGATTAGGATGTATAGTCGAGGAGAAAAGTCCACGCCTTCGGCCTTCTGCACTGAGACCATGGTTAGGAGGACCGACTTCTCGACTAGGTTGAGAGGGCCGTGATATGAAAGGAAGAAAGCGTTAAAGTATGGGGAAGTGTTACACAGATGCCTCTAAAATGGGCATGACTCGGACAGAATGCTACAGTATTTTCAAGGCTGAGGCAATTGCGATAGATGTGTCTACAGCGGGCTCTCTTTTGACAGAAGAGCTGCAGATTTGGTACAGGAAACCTACTGAGAGAAGAGAATAAACAGGGCACAGCTTTTAGAACCCAGAGCCGGCGATGGTCGTGTGAAAGGCCGTACTGGGGGAGACAAGGGCTTGGAGCAGTGATAGGCAAGCAAAAACCGGTCTCGATGAGGGCGCTTATCCCGTAATTGGTAGGCAGTCAGCGGTGAGACTGTGGAAATTGCGTACGTCTATGCGACGAGAGAGTTCGGTGAAAGTTCGTCGGGTAAGAGTGAGTTCTAGGGTGAGTAAGGTTTTGAGGAGCCTTAATAATTGGTCTTTCCGAGACCATACCAGGTGTGGTGCGCAGCCCACCAAAGGCAACTGGCACCTTCAATTGGTGTGTCAAATGTGGTGCTTGGCCTTTGAGCAGGTACTCCACTAGTGTGAGGTCCCAGAAAGCCATGATATTAGAATGTTTTGAAACCCTCGTATCGGTTTTTTCTAGGCGAAATTGGATCAATCAAATGCGAATAAAAATGGATTAATGCTATTTTGAAAGAATTATCAAGAGTAAACACCTTCGAGGGGATGAGCAACGGGAACAGGCCTTGTCAGGCATTAATTTCAATACAAAATAATTTTATCTTGCAAAGGTACGCAATGTGGAGTAATCAGCTCTCGAAAGACTCTCACGGAACACAACGGCTACTCCTCAGGAATGTTTAAGCGTCTTCCAGAGGCAGAGAACCGTGCGGCACCCCTATAACCCTCGTTAAACACGGAAACGAACATTACGGCGTTACGGAAACGGCGGACTTAACGACCTTGATTCTCCCTTTTTAAGAAATTCGGTCCCCCCCTGGCCTCACCTATATTTGAAAGAACACCGTCAAAATTGTAGGTGCTTTGGTTACTGCGTAGGATGAGACGCGTGTACACCCCCCCCCTTCACTCATCTTCAACCAGAGTGGCTAAAATTATTGTTGTTTTTCACCATTGAAGAGCGCGTGTTATGAGTCTTCTTCCTGTTTTTTTTTTTTATTTTATGTATTTATCTGGTCTCACCACTCGAGCTTTGAGTTTGAAAAGGGAAGAAAGAGAGCTAAAAGAAAAAAAGAACGTCGTAGAATTACGTAGTTGATTCACCTCGAAAAATTGGCGAAGACTGTGAGGCGACGACGGTGAAGAAGTATTGGGAGTGGGGCAGGAGTGGTTGGTGAGAAAGCGAACTGGCAAACTCGTGTCTAATTAGGCTATTACTCATAGTTTTTTGCACTCAATTCCTTCTTTCCCCTCAATTCGCAATAAAGTTTTTATCGCAAGAAAAAAATAGCCGTAACTGACAGATAAAATTTCTGAAGAGACGAAAACGAAGGAACGATCACATACTCGATCGTGTTAGGGGGTCGTAAAAAAGGTTGTCAGTAAACGAGGCATTTTGGTTCTTTAGGTCAGAATATTACGCGCAATGGAATAAAATGTACTCGTGTAGAGATAAAGGTTTACTGAATGAAAACGTAATTAGTATTTTAATGGTTGTGACTGTAGTTCCCTTATTATTTTACAGCGTGTTTTAGGTTAGAATTTTCAGCAATAAGCACATAAAAAAAGTCGGATTCTCGTTCTATACTGGCCATGTCTATTTGAATTTCTCTTTCATTTAAACAAATTGTTAGCTGACATAATCGCCGCAAAAAAAACGTCCTCAATTATTCATTTTATTCCCTGGAAAACCCACACTCTTAAACGGTTCGACAAGCACACAAATAACATGAGCTTCACAGTGCCCACACACAGAATGATGATGATCACTTTACGCATCTTTTTCAAGGTCATTGTCGTGCCATTTGATTTTCATTGCAAAATAGGCGTCTTTTGCAGTCAGCAACACTGTCTTTAAGTCCCTTCAAGCTCCAAGGATAGGGCAAAAATATTGCTGAAAAATTGAGCAGAAAACTCCCCTCGCCGTTGGAGAGACAGTCGCTACTAGGGCAAAGGACTCTATAATTTTGCCCTTCGTCACATCTTCCTCAGGAAGGAAATGTGCCTATCTAGCAAGCCTCTGGGGGCCTATTCTCTAACAACAAGCAATATTTTTTTCGCCAGCCTTGTGTTTATTTCATTCATTTGTTTGAAGAAAATTAATGAAATAAACATATGACTTCGAAAAAGCTATTGCTTCGGAGTTGAAGAATAAGCCCCCTGGATGGGAAGAAAACTCTGAGGCTGCTCTGAATGAACAGGCAGTCGTAGGTTATAGGTGTGAATTGCTTTGGGACGCTTCCTGAACGTGCCCGCACGTATTTTTTAGAGCGATTTGACTTGCCCCATCATTGGAAGAAGTAGTTCTGCTGTCCCAAAGATATTCTGTTTAACGCACGAGTGAAAATTGGTCCGATTTCACCCCTATGATTTGATGGAGTTTTATGCTTGGGGTTGGGAGCTTTGGTATGGTTCGGAGATTTGCTGTAATTGTGGGCGTTTTTTGAGGTGTGAAATATTTGGCACTATAGCGACATACTACAACAGAGGGGGGGGGGTTCGAAGGAACGCTCCCTCATCCCTGTTTTCAGGAAAGACAGATTTTATGACTCGTCTTTACTCCCTTTATCGAGTTCCATCCCTGGGCCCGAACACTCTCTCCTTGTGATGAAGGAGAGCTCACAAATTTTGAAGAGACTTCTCTCTTGCAGAGCAACCCGGCCGGCGGCACTATACACAAAATAGGATTTCAGTAAATTATCTGCAGTTTCCCATATCTTCCCCCGTTCACTATTTAGACAGCTTGTCACCGTTCAACATGCTTTTGTTGATTTATACCGCTTTTTCTTTTTCCCACCGAACGAACGGAAAACACATGCATTCCGGGTAATAGAGAATGGTGTGGGGGAGGGGATGTTACTGTTTGAGCTATTTAGAGGGTGTACACAGTACAACCATTGCTCCACTATTATTTAAATAGAATTGTTGAAATAAATGAAAGGTCAAGAACATCAAATTAGGCGATAGCTAATAGTGGGAGAAGAAAATTCGTCTCCTAATTGTATGTTCCGTATTCGTAATTCCGGTTGTGCATGAATTTCGGTAGGTATACCTGGCAGTACCCCCTTCCTCTCCAACAAAACTAAACTGGCAAGTTTTTCGTGTAGGGTTTTGTTCAAGGTCCTTGAATTTGCGAATACAGGGGTTCTTACTGGTAAAGGTTTCCAGGTCATCGAATCGAAAAGAAAAGGCCATCCCCCGCCTGAGGGTTTTAAGGGATGCACCACCATGGTCAGGGTGAACAAAGAACTTCACCTTTTTTAAAAAAAAATCGCAATGGCAATGTCAGGGAGTTTTAAAAATGGTCGTTTTTGGACCGTGAAAATCAGCTGGGCCTCCCTTCCCCCCAAACCCATTACCCCAACAACAAAGCTTTAAAGTTGTCATTTTCAGAGATTTTACAATTTGTCGTAAATGTTTAGGACGAAGCTTTTAACGTGTACAAACCCCACTGGGACCTCACACGCCACCGTTATATTACTTTCGTGGATAATGTGCAGCTTAGAAGAATTTTATGGGAAAAATTGCTTACGTTACAGTCGAGAAGACGCAGCAGTCTTTATTGTTGTTATTAGTGAGATTTTGAATGAAGTAAAAACATGAATGTCTTTATTGACGTCCGACGGTTGCTAGGGTACGGAACAGATGATAGGTGAAATTTCTAAAAAACGTGAACGTTTTTCTTTTTTACGTATTTCAAAATCTCCCTATTTTTAAAACACGGCGTACGTCAGGGTCTTTTTTTATTGTAACGGGTTATGAAACGATATTTTCAAGATTGTGAATCTTTATAATTGCTAAAAGGAGGGGGTCGGAGCAACTTATTTGATTCACCGTTAAAATTAACGCTTATTTAAAGGCGGCGAGGGTTAATAAATTCAAGTTCGATAACGTTTACGACAATGAACGAACAAAAAAAATTGTGTCAGCTGCTCAGAAAAAAGGTTCTATGATGGTGAGGGGGGAGTAAGAGAGAAAAGCATTTCCTTTGAACGGACAGGATTGGGAGAAAAAATGTTTTTCGTTGTTCCAATATCCAAGTATAGCCGAAATACAGGTCTTCTCAACGTCACGTGAGTTTTTAAAATACTCACCCAGGGCGGAGGTGGGGGGTCGAACTACCACTGCTAACAACGGTAGGCAATGGACGTTCGTCCTCGAAAAGTAATAGTTCACTCTTTCATTCTTCTTCTTGTTTTTCCCCCCTTTTTTTCTCTCATGTCTCATCCCCAGAATGTATGAAATTGCAAATTATCTCTATTTACCTACATTTATTGAACTCAATCGAGCTATTTAGCGAACGAAAGCTTAAAAAAAAATCGTTGAATAATGAGCATTTTAACGGTCAGCATCACACCGTTAGTTTTGACTCTCTTCTGTGAGCCAAAATTAACTCCTCCCGGCGATAATTAAGTTCCCTCGGTCAAGTTGCGTGAATATAGAGAATTTAATAATTAACTTGGAACGAGGGTACTAGTGACCGTGTGGGGGAGATGACTAAAATGTAAATTTGCAGGGTGGGAAAATGAGTCATACGTATCCGGATTTGGACTACAATAAAATGTGGGGGGTGGGGGAAACCGTCAGAAACAAAGGAAATCCT
The DNA here is from genome assembly GCA_038030265.1 of Corythucha ciliata. NCBI lineage: Eukaryota > Metazoa > Arthropoda > Insecta > Hemiptera > Tingidae > Corythucha > Corythucha ciliata. The sequence continues at coordinate 23,462,927 of CM075938.1, read as the reverse complement.
GTTTTGAGGGCGATTTATTAGTCGTGTCATATGTTAATGTACAGTCAAGGTACTCGCGGCTGTCTAAAGATCCGAGTTACCCTTGGGGGGTACTAAGGATTGTGGTGTCATGGACAAAGCAATGTATCGAACAAAGAAAGAAAGAAAAGAGGTTTCAGTATGAGTTTTGCAATAAAATGGGGAAAACTCGCCTTTTCAATGTAAAATGGGGGTGTTAATTCCTAAACATGTTCCTTAAAATTAATCCTTTGACCCCATTTCGTATTGGTTCCGTGTTTTTTTTTTTTATTAAAAAACCGAGAATAATAATAACAAAAGTTGACCTCGTCCTTGAAAACCGAGTACAAAAAGTATTTTTAAAGGGCAGGGGTGGATGGAGGGTAGGAATCGTTACCCCCTCCCCACGGTTGATTTTCAAGCGGAAGTTAAGTTTATTCCAATTATGGTAACCAGTCTTTAGCGGACTTTTTCTGGACTGCACGGGAGCGGCGAAGACGCTAATACGAACGATTAATATGGAGTTATTCACATTGTATCGTATTAGCTCTGTTCGTTGGCTGCTTCCAGTATTGCACATAAAATACAATAAACAAAACACACCAATTTGATTGGTTAAAATCACGCTTTCCCATGACAGCTGCCAATTTTACTGTACTGGCAGCAGCCACCGAACAAAGCTATCCACATTGTATCGTTCGTCGCTGTTTTGAGAAGGCTAGGGGCATGTGCCCCCCCCCTCGCGTTTGGGCCTGTACCCGCGACAGCCCCCAAACTAGGGCGATATATTTAATCGATCGCGATGTATTTAAGGCGATGGGGCTGTCCCAAAGACAGCACCTGATTATCACAAAAAAAAAAAAAGAAAAAAAAAGTGAGCCAAGCCCTTCGGTCCCGATCTGGTTGACTCAACGGTTGATAACCCTTCTAATATGTCGCCATAACTTTTAGAGATGGGGGGGTTCCGTTATCTAAAGCAAAGTAAATTAAAACGTCGGTAAAGGTAGACAAAGAACAAAAGTTTGCTGTGATGATATGTTGGGGGGGAAGGGGTATCTCTAGACCCATTTTCCACGATTGTTGCACGAAGCACGTGACCCGAATTATGCTTGTGCGAGTATGGGGGGGGGGGACATGCATTTATGAGGCTAAGGTGCAACTAAGTACATACAACAATTACCATGGGAAGAAAAAAAATGGAACTCTGCTATTTTAAGGACAATGGTGGAGGAGAGAAATACAAAGAGTCCGCGTTTAATTATCGTCATCGTTAGATTGCAGTCACTAAAACGTTATTTTCACCTCTTCACGTTAGCGAACAAAGCGGCTTTTGCAGCATAAACCGCTTAAAGTTTTCCGGGCTTGAAACTTCCAGTTTAAACCGAAGGAAAATGTTCGGTTTATTGAACATGTAGGACGGGAAATTTTGTTTCTGGGTTGAAACTACCACAGTGTTTGGTTTGGCTAATCAGATTCGAGGGGATTGGAGAGTCCAACCAGCTAAATTGGGGATTTTGGCCAGAGACCAACAGAAATGTACCCATGACCTCCTCTAGGGGCCATTCAATGGCCAATTTTACCATAAGTTTGGTTTTCTGCCGCACCATCACCCGCAAGGGGGAAAGGCTGAGAAAGACACGCGTGCAAAAAACAAAAAAACAACGGCGACGATGCATATAACACACGATCCCCAACCAATACGTAATGATTTGACATTGGCAAATGTCACTCGGTAGATGTTGGTTTTTTTTCTTCCCTCCTTGTTTTACATAACAAAATAAATAAAGCGAGGTGAAGCGTTCGCAAGTATGACATCACAGGGTTACTCCTAAACATCCTTAGCGGACATGTTTGAACACGATTGAACCCACCGGTTTGTCTGCCTTGTGTCGCGTTTATGAGTTGAACGGTTAGTGGGTGGGCACGGGGAAAAAATAGAGGGAGAGCTTCAAGGCTGAGGTTTTGTTTAAGCATAGGTGAAATTTGCATCAGATGGTATTAGCAAGTAGTGCGTGCCAATAATTGCGTTTGACAGCTCCCCTAATTTCGCCCCCCACCCCCCCACCACCGCGAAATTAACTCACTAACGAGAGGGGTGGGGTAATACTCACTTTTCTAGAGCCAAGTTGATGTCGAAAGTGATCATGGTACCGGTGTCTACGTGAAATACGAACAACATTTTGGCCCTTTTTAAATGTTTTCAGTTCGTCGCGATTTGTCTTTATATTTCTATTCGTCGAATTTATCGCCTCTCTTAGTTTTTTCGTATCAAAAGGGTTTCATTCGTTCAGCCCCTGTCATATTTGCAAATTTAGGACCTGCAAACACAAAAAAAACGCGAAATTTTTAGTTAAGGGAAACGATATTAATAGGAGGAAGTTTGCGTTGTCTTTAGTAAATATCAAAGCAAGGTCAGCCTCCCGCTCTTCTCTCTCTAAACAGGCACCAATAACAAGTCGTAGAGAGTGGCTTGTTGGGGGCCATCAGCTGATTGCGTTTCAAAGCAAAACAAAGAAGCGAAAAAAGAGTTTTACAGGCAAAACGGTCAGACAAATATTGTTGGGGGAGGGGGGGCTTTGGAAACAATTTTGTCGAAATAAAAAATGTGCTATTTTAATTTGTCGTAGTTTGTTACTATTTTTAGGGCGCAAAAATTATGAAAGAAAGGTGAAGATGGCGAAGCCGGAGAGGGAAGGGTACCATCAGCGTCCTGTCACTTACAGCTGGTTCAGCTCGATAAATCCTTCTCACGATTAGGTAAATGAGGAGTAATACTCGATAATCATTCGCGCACAACAAAGACAATTCATTTCACGACTTTTCTGACTTATTAATGAGAGAAAGGAGAAAATTCGAGCTATCTGATTTGTTTGTCAATATAATGTTAGAATAGTTATGAAACAAAACGGAAAGAACGCGTAGAAAAACAAACAAAACGTAGAAAAACTAAACAAATTAATTGTAACTTTTTTCCGTGGAAAGTCCCCTCAATATAACTGCACTTTTAACTACAAAAATCCTCGCGTAAAACCGCGCAGTTTGCAAGGGACTGAGACAATTTCGACTGATCTCATCCGACTGTCTACCCAAAGGTTGAGAGGAGGAAGGCAGAACCGACGAACCACCACCGACTTAAAATTATATCGTCGTTCTTAGTGAAGGTGGGGGTAAAAAGCTGAGGAAAAAACGTTCGAAAGTGGTATTGACAACGCTCGCCAGAGTGCAGACCACATCAAGCTTTTTCTGTTGACCGTGTCCACGTAAGGGGTTGAGAGGAGGCGTAAGGAGAACTCTTGGAAAGAATTTCCCAAATTATTTCACGTTCCCTTTTAGGTTTCCGCTGAAAACAATTCATCAGAGTAAAGGACCAAAAATCAAACGCTAACTCAGGAAAGCGGGCCCCTAAAAAAGTCTTCCCAAAATCAATAAAAACCCCCTTGGCGTGCATAGAGAGGGCGTTCCCGTCCGTAATCCCCACAGTATCACCGCAGCTGACGTTTACCCCCCCAAGACAGGCGAAATTGTGTGTGTTGGACTGGTCGACGTTCCTTTCACCCCTAGTTCTAGTCGGTTTTCTGTATATTTTTGCCTCTTAGGGACCATTTTTTTGAAAATAATATTTTGATAGATACACAAACCGTGAGAGTCTAAAGTGCCGTTAAATTTTGTGCGTGACTGAGGAGAGGAGGATCAGTAGTAGCGTACATCCGTCATCACTGTGTGATAAGCCTGAGGTTTCACAGATTATTTCGTTCCCAACAAAATTAATAGACCATGGTGAGTTAATTGTAATTAACAAGGCGATAAATTAACAAGAAAGTGTCTTTTCTGCTGTGTTTTCGAATTAGTAGCTTCCATATGTACTTAATCGCGGGCTATGACTTCTTCGCGGAGGGCCCGATACCGCTACCAGGAGGGGTCGTGGGAGGCCCTTGTCTCCTAGGCGCTAGGCCAGTTCTTTAACTATAGATAGGGCGACATTACATTAGCCCTTTATCATCATAATCTCGTGTTGCCTTGGTCATGAGAATTGGCTAAAATTTTCCTTCCTCATTGGAAAGTAACGCCACCAATGAGTAGGATGTCCTGGCACGGGATAAAAGCAGTAAACTGGGTCATCGGCCACCCTGATGGTTTTGTCTCAACCGGTGCTGAGATCTGGGGCAATCGCTGTCGTCCAGCCACTCAGTGTTGGGGCTGTATGGGTGCCAGGCTTCCAGGCCTAAATTTTTCGGAGGTATAGTGGGATCGCCTCGCGAAGAGCAAGAGAGGAGGAGCCATGAGTCGATTGCGGGAATTTTGGGCAGTGTTCATGGACTATTGGTACCACGCCATGTCGATGCTGGTTAGGGATATATCTCCTTTGGGCCCACATCTCGATATCTGGGTCCAAATGCGGTAGAGTGCCGGTTGGGGCGACTAAGTTAATAATGGTCGAGGTCTGGCAGTTCAGTCGGTGGGGGGGGGGGGTGATTGCTCAGCTGGAGGCTGCCAATTCCATCGATGTCTTTTCAGGCTGATCGAAAGGCTATTCCATAGAAAATTATTCGAATATAACGCCGATGGTGGAAGTGCCAAATCAAACGGAGGAGCCATATGGCCCCTCCCTTGGAGTCGCGAGACCACTTGCGGAAAAAAACATCATCAAAACCACCTCTCAAACCCTAACGAGGGGTTATCACCTTCTCAAATTGTAGGGTCATTTTCACAAAAGTTCTGGTCTGAGCCAGACGTGATTTAGAAGTCCCCCGAACCATGTTCAACCGAGAAATACAGCCCCTTAAACGGTCCAGAAATGAATTGTTTCGCGCAAGAATTTATCGATTCGGGCCACTAGTGCGACTAGAGAACCTATAGTTACACACAGACACAGGTACTGACAGTATCCGCCATATTTGGTCCTTTAGAGAGGGGAGGGCTCGTGATTGGATGATGAGCGTAATCTACACGACCGGAGCAGCGAATGAGAGAAATCACTATTTGATTCCCATATGGAGGGGGGACCATACAAGGCGACTGTCAGTACTTGTACGAACTTATAGAACCTTAATTCGAGCGGTCGGTAAAAAAAACAAAAACAAACGAACAAAAAATACAGCCGAAAGTGGGGCTGCTACGGCGTCTTAAACAGCGTCCAAGGACCTTGGTTCCCTCCTGCGGCATTTTTTCAAGAACATTCGTACCTGGCCTCTAAGCTGCCTGAGGCCCAGAGATGTCCGAGATTCGAGATTCTTCCTTGGACTCTGGGGCTATCCGCGAGAAAATCGGGTGCAAGTGGTTAAAAACATTGGCATCACAGTAATAACCCTTTTATTGATTCTTCTGATCGAAAATGTTCTCAATTTTCGGTTTCCCCGTGTGGAGAAACCTCAAAATAGTAAGGTTCAGCTGCCGATCTAGGATTTGCTCATAGGGAACGGCTTGGGAAATTGTGTATTTCGCTCTACTAAAAATAGCGAAACCATGGCTATTACCACCATAAAAACGGCTAAACTGACCATAATCGCGCCCTAAAGCGGCAAAACTGACGATTATCGCCTTGCAAATGGCTGAACTGTCGATATTTGTGCATTAAAAATTGCAAAACTGGAAATGCCTGCTCTAAAAATAGCCAAACGAACTTCAAGCGCTCTGAAAATGGCTAAGCTGACGACTCTTGCAGCCCTTAAAATGGCTAAATCAACCATTCGCGCCCCAAAAATGGCCGAACTGGCAATTCGCTCGTCAAAAATGGCCAATATACTGACCATTCGCGCTTTTGGCTTGACAGACCATATTATTCGCGGCCCAAAAACTGGTAAACTGATCATTCGCGCCCTAAAATGCGTAAGCAGATGAGTCCTGCCCTGAAAAATGCAAAATCGACCATTCGCGTGCTACGAATGGCCAAAATTACAATTCGCGCCTTTGGCTTGACGTGACTGTTTACGCCCTAAAAAAATGGCAAAACTGACGATTCGCGGCTTGAATTGCTAACCTGACTGGAAATTCGAACTTTAAACATGGCCAAACTGACTTTAAGAGGCCCGAATTCGCGCCTTAAAATTTCTTGAACAGTTAATTCCTGCACGGGAAATGGCGAAAACTGACCATTCGCGAGTAGAAAACTGCTAAACACGCAACGTCCGCTGTAAAAATTGCCAAACAGGCCATTTCCGCTCTGAAAACGGCAAAACTGTTGATTCGGACCCTAAACTGGCCAAACTCACTGTTCTTGCACTGAAAATATATTTCCGGCTGATAAATATTCACTCCTTAGGTGGCGAACATACTAGAGCGATACGATATCGTTTCGACATCGCCGACGCATCTGTTCAGAGTCTAGGACAGATAGAAACAACTGGAAATGTGTGAGAGTGATGTAGAAACGATACAGTATCGCCTCAATATGAACGCCGCCTTACACTTATAAATGACCTGACAATTTGCACCTTAGGAATATGGCGGACTGACCATTTGATTTGCACCATACAAATGGCAAAACTGACTTTATGTGGTCCATAAATGGTTAAACTTACGATTCACGCTTGAACTTGTGCTGGAAATTGCTTCACTGGCAAATCAAGCCCTAAAAATTGCTTAGCGGGATTCGAGCCCCGAAAAGGAAATGCCGAAACTTATCATTAATGCTCCAAAAATGACCAAACTATGCCTCCATGCTGTACTGCATGCAGGGGATTCATGATCTAAAAGTAGTCGAACTACTCATTTGCCCCATGATGATGGAATATAAATAAATTCTTTCCAAAGTATTTTTTTCTTTTTTTGACAGATTTATTTGTTTTTAATTGTTCAATATCGACCGTTTCAAACTAACTTTATGTACTTTAATATTAACGGTCGATATTAAAAAATTGAATAAATTCTGTCTGGAATTGAGTACGGGGATAAGACAATTTCACACATGGGTTTGCAAGATCCTGCTTGAAATAACTTGAAAATCAACACCCTCACATGCTATGATCTCAAAACCTTTGAAAACCACCATCTTCGGACCCAATTTTGACACATAAAAACGTTTTGCATTATCATAAAATTGGTCGATTTTATCGGCTCTAAAGTAGACTCTTCCTTGGACTTTACGGCAGTCGAATGCGTGGGCGTGATTTTCAGGTAAATTTGTGAAGGTCTCTGAAAATATGCGCAGTCGGCTATTTCAGGGCTGGCTATTGCACAGTCGCCATCTGACAGAATTTGGTTTTTTAGCTCGCATAGCTTTGTGATATGTTTTTTTAGGGGGGTGAAACCCGCGATTTTTTTTAAAAATTGGTCTTTTAGCAAGTCAAACCCGCGAATGTGATTTGAAATTGGTTTTTTAGCAAGTCAAACCCGCAAAATTGCTCTTTCAGTGAGGAACACTCGCAAAGTGTTTTTTGGAAGCGCGAAATTGCTGTTATAGCGAGCGAAAACCCACGAAATCGGGTTTCTAGTGAGCAAACCAAGCGAATTGTCTTTTTAGCAGTGCGGAGAACCCGCGCTTGCCTTGCAAGCGTAATTGTTTTGGAAGCGAGAAAAACCTATGGAATTGCTCTTTTAGCGAAACCCGCGAAATTGCTGTTGTAGTCAGCAAACCCCGCGAAATTGCTGTTGCAGTCAGCAAACCCCGCGAAATTGCTGTTGTAGTCAGCACACCCCGCGAAATTGCTGTTGTAGTCAGCACACCCCGCGAAATTGCTGTTGTAGTCAGCAAACCCCGCGAAATTGCTGTTGTAGTCAGCAAACCCCGCGAAATTGCTTTTTATATTGAGTGAAACCCACGAACTTGATTTTTAGTGCGTTGGTTTTTTTAGTACGCGAAATTGCTTTTTGTAAGCAAAATTCCTGATATTGCTTTTTCATTGAGCGAAATCGCTGAATAGGTTTTTTAGCGACAAACCCCTCGAAATTAGTCTTTAAGCGACCAAAACCCGCGAATTTCCTTTCTTATTTTTCGTATTTTTCTTTCATCTTTTTCTCTTTATTGCAGGAACCATAATATAGGCATTACAACGTCAAATCTTACATACTTACTAAATACATTAACTAAAAATAAATAAATACAAAACAATATCACAGCCAAAACCCTGAGGTCTACTACCAGCTATCAAAAAACTCCTCGATGGAGTAAATGACTTAATCTATTAGGTGTTTCTTTATAAGCGCTTAAACTCAGAAGCGCCTAACGTCCTGAATGAGACTGGAAGCCCGTTAAATAACCGAATCGAAACAGCTCGGAAACCCGTTAAATAAACGAATCGATACAGCTCGGAAGCCCGTCATCATCTTTGAGAGACGAGAGAACGGCAAGACCAAATCCCCCTTGTGCCCCGTATCGTAGCAATGGCGATCCCCAACGCTCTCCATGAGAGGGAACTCTCTATGGGCAAGAACCAGGGCCTAGAGCACAAATAAGCCCGACAATGTCAGTATGCCTGACTCCCTAAAGCTATCTCTATAGGATTCACTTTTGCCCAAACAAGCTAAGATTTGTATGGCTTTCTTTTGCAATTTGAATACTTTTTGGCCGCCGGAGCCGTGCCTTAAAGGATAGACCTGTATGACAAATGGCAATGCACATTCTCAAAGTAGGCCGCTCTAGCAATGTCCTGTGGTACGACGTCCCTGAGCCGCCGCAAAAGGAACACGCCAGTCGCCAACTTATATCTATTGAACGTGTATGGGCTGCTTTAGTGAGAGTAACTAGCGATTTTTTTTTTTTTTTTTTTCAGTATAGGAATACCCGCGAATTGCTTTATTACACGCGAAATTGCTTTTCTAGCTTGCGATTCGTGAAATTGGGGTTGGAAGGAGCAAAATCCGCGACATTGGTTATGGAAGAGCGAAAATTCTCGATAAAATTAGGGTCGAAGTAGCCAAAATTACGAGATTTGTTTGTTAAAACATTCGTTTTTTGCCCAAAACTAAGAACATATTTCAGAAGATCCAAACCCACGAAATTTGGGTTGTGAAATAGCCAACATCTGTGAAATTGGGGTTTAAAAAAGTCAAATCAACGATAGGTTTTGAAATAGTGATGATCCGTAAAATTTGGGATTTTTAAGACCATAAATGGCGTATGGGATTTGACATTTGAATAAATCAAATCCGGGAATTTGGGTTTCGAAAGTTCCAAATTCATTTTCTGAATTAGCCAAACCTTTAAAAATGATTTCAGTAAGAGCAAAAATCACGAAATTCTGGTTTTAAAATTGTCAAAATTCGCGAAATTGAACTTTGAAATAGCAAAAATATGTGATATTGGGTTTCGAATGACCCAAATTTGGAACATTTGGTTATGGAACATCTCCAGCGAAATTGATTTTAACTAGCCAAAATCACGAAATTTGTTTTATCGTCATTCGCTTTTTGCCAAATTAAGTTTCAGAATTAACCAAAACCGTGAAACTGATTTTGTAAAGAGCTAAAACCACGAAATTATGTTTTTGGTCGGGCAAAAATCCCCGAAATTGGGACTTCAAGGAGCCAAGTCCAAGAAATTCGCCCCTGAAAGAGCAAAATCTACGAAATTTGGTTTTTGAAACTGCAAATTCCACGAAATTTGAAAAGCAAAACCCCCGAAATTGGGAATTGAACGAGATGAATCCACAAAATTTAGTTATGAAATAGCAAAACTGGCGTTGGTGAGAGCCAAAATGACGACATTTTGTCCTTTGAAAGTCCCAAACGCTCATGATTGGTTCTGAATCAGACTGTGAGCCAACTTGTCTGGTTTGCCGGTCGAGTGGTCTGGAATATGGGATGAATTTCAGGTTTTTTAGTGAAATGGAGGCATGACGGTAATTCATAGGGTGAAATCGCTGTATTGCTCTCAAAGTGGACTTTGCTCTACGATCCCCGCCCGCGGCGCTCAACCTATTCTGGTAAAATTGAGTCAAGCTGGCGATCCGTCTCACCTGCAGGGCTGATGTGAACCGTAAGGATGAAACGGGGGCCTGGGGACGTTGTGGCTAAGCTCCGAAGATTTATTTATAGATTTAATAAGTAATAGATAAGTGTAGTAAGATAGATAATAATAAGTATATAAGAGATGAACGTAAGTAAAAGAGATGGATATAATTAATTTTGAATTGAATTGAGTGAATTTTGTGAATATCAGTCTAATTAATTTATTAAGTAAGTAAAAGATGTTGTGAGTTAGAAATACCAGACGTTTCTTGTAGAGACGGATCGGGATGGGACACTTCCGGCGGTGCAATTCTGCTCCAATGTCACCCACTATTGAGCCAACGACTTGGAGGAGTTGGAGGCAACAAAGCGGTATCATTTTATCGTGGATAATCCCCTTTCCTTCTTTTCGTTACTTGCTCTAAAAATGGAAGGGGGCTAGAAGTAGGCTGTGCCTACTTTCCATTAGTTTCTGACCGCAAGACTCAATTCAGAAACTGCCAGAATTGATGCATATTGAAAAATTTAGCCTAAATGTAGAGGGCGCTCAGTATCTATTAGGCCGACAAATATTTTTCACCAGTCAAGTTTGAAGTAAATTTGATGCTTTTCAAATTACGATTTACTGGGAATGTTTTTCCGTAGTACGCGTAGTTGCTTATGAGTTACAGGCAAAACACTGGGGAGGGGGGGGGACCTCGGTGTTTTTGGTCCTCCCTCCCGTAGTATTTCACGAGGAAAAGGTGGAAAACTCGCATTCCAATTTCATTGACTTAGGAATTGAGTCCAGGTAAAATTACCTGATTGCTGAAGTACAAGAAACGTTCATAAATATGGGCCTGAAAGGCTTGGCCACCAATAAGGTGTCAATATTTGCCAAATAACTTACAGTGCATTTCAATTTCCAGCTGGTTCGTTTCTAGGAAATGCTAAAAATTGATTAATACTGGAAAGTATGAAAGGATGGAAAATTTGGCCAATATGTCGTACACATCTGTCTTTGTTTAGGTCCCGTTCTCAAGCTCTTATGTTTTCGTTGTGTGGTGTCTATTCAACCTATCAAAATGCTTCATTTTTCGAGGGAATAAATTTGTTTGGTTCCATAGACTCTACACAATGCAAACATAGAGCTTGTGAACAAAATCGAAAACGAAAACGCTTAGGAGCGAAATCAACAAATGTGTGCGCTTGATGGTTCTTTCAGAAAAGAAATAGCCGGTTTTTGTATCCCCTTCCCTCACTCATTGTTTTATCAACAAACTTTCCTTATGCAATTTTCAGTCGATCTCAGAGAAGTTTTTGTCGATAATGAAACGTCCCGGCGAGGACGCCGTACCCAAAGATGAAGTCCCCTGGTGGTTGAAATATTCAGCCCGTGCCTTGGGAACTGTTGGCGGTGGACGTAAGTTTCTCCCCCGTGACCCACCACCTATTTCCGTCTCAACACTTTCTTCTTTTTGTTACTTAGTCGCCATATTTTTGGGATTATGGAATTGTCTGGGCATTATCGTGGCGGACGTTGGGTGCCTACTCGGTGGTATGTGGCAAATGTGAGTTGGACCTTTTTGACCATGCCTCCTCCCCCTCTCTCACCACCCCTGAAACTTATTGTCTCGAGTTTTTTTTCAGTGTCGCTGGCTTCGTTACAATAGTTATCGAAGCACCCTGCTGTTGCCTTTTTATCGACTACGTTCAAACGGCGAGTGAATTCGTAGACAAGCGGCCCTATTGGAACAGAGCGGCCCTCTACTGCGGAATAGCTATACCCGCCCTGCTGTTCTGCTTGAATTTAAGCAGTTTCTTTGGGTCGGGCCTCATTTTTGCCACGGGCATCCTCTACGGCATGATGTCCCTAGGGAAAAAGTGAGTAATTTGTTTTTTTACTCACCGTCAACATGACGCTTTTATTAATACATTTTGCTCATCACGATTGAACTAAGAAAATAAGGTTTTTATGGGTTTTCTAACAAGGAGGACCCCCCCCCCCCACTTAAATTTTGTGAATCGTCCATTCAGTTTCTGTCTTGTGTGTTGTGTTTCTTTTTGTGCGTTCTAACCTCAATGCACACCACCACCAGAGGGTCGAGAGATGACATGGCCGCGATGGCGTCACCCACTGGGATAACTGTCTCAAACCCTGGGGCAACGGTTCCACCAGATTCGACGCTGATGGAGGATCCGGACATATGGAGGCCAACATAAAAAAGTTCTATTTTATAAATTCACACAGACACAAAAACACAGTCAACAGTCCTTTTTTTCTACAAAAGTTAATTTTTTTTTACTTTATTATTTGGCCTCCAGCTTCCGCCATCCGTACTTTGAGCGAGTAATTTATTTTCATTAGTTTATCCGTTTTTTTACATGTAGGATTGTTTCGTCCTTCCACCCCCAATTGGGCTTGTTGTATTGGTGTAGGTTTACCCTAACGCTTGGCGCACGCTTATTATCTTTTTAAAAGTTTTTTTTTATTATTTTGGGCTTGGTTCGGGTTTATTGTTTATTGCACTTCGCACAGGTAAGACCATTTTGTTTTTGCATGACTTTTGAAGTTAACAGCTTGCATCACGCTTTATCGCCGCATTAATTTATTTTAGTTTCATCCTTCTTTAAATAGCATAGGTTTCGACTTTATTTTACATAGCCGCCTCCCCCCACCCCTTTACCAACACCCGATTTACAGGGCGTCGGTCGAAGAAATGAGAGCGGCCGCTCAACAACAGCAAGCAACAACAGCTGCAGCGGCACAGCAGTCAACCTCCGGATTTTTCAGCTCGAGTAAATCCACTTTAGTTGATAACGTTGCACCAGTCGGCTATTCGTCGCCTCTGCCACCGGTGTAAAAAAAAAACTCTCTTGGTCACCCCGCCCCCCATCTCTACAATGTTTCCCCACAAGCTGCTAAATTTGGGGGCTGCACTGACCAAACTTTCCCCCTCACTAGTCATCGCCCGTACGCCTTGCTCAATTCCAACCCCCCCTCCCTTATTTTTTTCATTTTAAGACAAAATTGATCATTCCGTTAAAACCAAAAAAGTACATTCCATATCTACTACTTAGGGCAACAAATTCATATTATTTGTGCCTTACAAAAAATATTATAACTCTCTCTCTTTCTCTCTTCTCATTCTACGCGTACAGGCCAACTTGTTGGACCCGGAAATTGGTTGTTTGAAAATGAATTAGGAAAGGCTTTTTACTAGAGAAAAAAAATGTTAAATTTATTGTACTCGGTAGCACTTGAAAACATTGATTGTTTTTCGTGTTTGTAGCGTATTTCTTCCCTTGTTCCGTACTCCCCCTTTTCATGTTAAAGCGCTTAGACGACGTGTGTAAATAGTTTTAGACGAATAAGAAATTGCCCCTCTTTTTTATTAATTTGTCTCTTGCAAGTCCCATTGTTAATTTTATAGGTTTCTTTTTAATGAAATTTTGTTATAACGGCTATTAATTAAGATACATGAACTATTACTATATTTTTGTCCAATTTAATTTGTTGAATCTTGTGTAAACTCGTGATGCATTTTTGCGATGGGGTGGTCTTAGAAAAGTGTTGTATTCATTCACCAACCCCTCGTATTTAAAAATAATTAATAACAAATAAATACATCTTCCAGTCTGAACGGATTGATTATGTGGGGTGGGGGCACTGATAAACTTTCAAAATAATTCCAAACGCTCGCCCAGTGGTAGTATCCCCACGAAATACTCGGCCAACGCGACGTTCAAATTCAATTCGCGAGGATGATCGGCCTGTTGAAATTGTAGAGTAGCGTCACGACCCCCGCACTCGAGCATCACTTCCGGCCCACCTGGGTGCTGGATGATGAGAGGGTGTGTTGAGATTTGAGACGTTTTTCAATAATTGAAGAATGGTTGCCTTACCTGTTTGAGGAAATCTGTTACGTTGTACACTCTGTTGAAAAGAACGATCCAACAATCGGTGGCCGTGTCGTGTAGTGAGACGTCCCTAAGAGGAATTTCTCGATTCATCCTATTTCTGTCCGGTATTTTCCTCATGTTTAGGTCACTTCTATTAACCTCGTCCCTCCGAATCTTAAAAAATAAGAACTTATTTGTTAAGCTGAGCTAACTCTAAAAATGCAGGGTTTCCCCCCTTTTTTTTAGGCGTGCGTTACTGTAGGTATTATTGCACCGTCTTTCCCCCTATTATGATTAAGGCCACTTGAGGAACTTGAACTCTTGAGGCTTCCCTCCCCCATTCTTTTAAATCAAGTTTCCTCTTTCATTAAATTATGTAACACATCCATTTGTTGTTGAATTATTCGATCAGCCTTATGTCCTTCCTGAGTTTCATTTTTGCAATAATTACGGGAGAAAGAAGAGGATGTGTAGGAGGACCTTCGGTGACACTTGAAAAAAGCGCTGACGGTCCCTTGGAGGCATTTTGCCCGGAGCCGGAGTTACTAGCCAATTGAGCATTGTCCGAGAGATTTGAATGTTTTCTTCGCGTTCAAACTCGATGAATTGGTTCTGGTTGGGACCTCGGGTCAGGGTGAAGAGCGAGAATTAAGTTATTCAATTTCTTCTGAGGGGGTAAAATTGGGTCATCGCGCGAGTCATGACCCAATTCCCCCAAATTCAGTTGTTTGCTTTATTGAAATCCTATTTTGTTTTATACATTTGAGAGCGAACTCTTCTGTATGGGGACTGTCACGAAACAATTTTTTATTTAAAAAATTGGGTTATCCTGGTGTGAAGGGGTGGGAGAGTAAATGTATTTTTTCAGAGTGCCCTACATGGCAGTGTGTCACTTGAGATTAGTCTGGGAGTTTTCCGAACTGATTTAATATTGCCCAAAATCCTCCCCTCCCGCTGTAGGCGTGCTCCCTACACGAATGAGGAAATAATGTTCTCTGAAATAATGCCGCCCCCTCAGTATGCTGCACCGCCGTCTTTTAAAAATATCGTCATAAAAAGACAGGGTTTTAAAAATACCTACTTGTATCCGAGATTCTCGAGTGAGAAACCAGAATCGCATCACTGGAAAATTTGTAAGGGAGCTACAGGGACTTAGCCTCCCTAGTTGTTCAAACTACCCCCCCCCCCCAATTAATCAATTTCAAGTCCATCTTCTTTTTTCGTTTCTTCAGGTTCTGCTGACAATGAGCATTCTTTTTCAGCCATGACTCACAACCAATTTGAGAAGCACAATGCTCATGGTTGCCCATCCCCCCCTCAAGCTTGAAGCCCCCCTCACCAATACTGACGGAAACCCAATATAGATCCACAAAATTTGGGAGTCAGCCCAGCGAAATAATAAAACCATGCCCCGCAAAATTGTTTTTTGAATGAGTCAAAATCGCGTAATTTTGTTTCTGCTGCAGTGAACCCGCGAAATTTTCTTTTTTGGGTGACCCAGCCCCGCGAAATTTGCTTTTTGACCGTGAAATTTATTGTTTTCAATTAGCCAAATTCCCAAAATTGTCTTCTGAATGTGTCAGCAGCACAAAATTTCGTTTTGAAACATTTGCCGATAAAAGAAACCTGCAAAATGTTGTTTTTTCAGGTAGCCAGCCCCGTGAAATTCTGTTGAAACGAGCCAACTCCGCGATTCAGTTTTACTGGAGTCAAACGCTCCAAATTAGCAGGGGCTTAGCAGAGTAAAGTGTTTAGGGGGCTTAGCCCTACGATTAACCCCCCCCCCCTGTCAAAAATAAAATCAAATTCCCAATGTGGATTATTGCTCCGTTGCTCACAGAACGAATTTTCCTCACTCAAAAGTTAATTGCAGCGGGTTGACTCATTAAAAAAATGCAATTCAGCTGGTTAGACGCTTTTGATGTTGAAATATCATGGATTCGACGCCCACAGAACCCAATTTCGCGGTTTTGGCTAACGAAATTTGCATATTGGTTGGTCTTTGAGCAGTTTAAGGTGGTGCTGATGAGGTACGGTTTGTGCCCGAAATGCATTCACAATAAAGCTGCAAAAAGAGGTCGTTTGTAGTTCCTTAGAAGAAGACCAAAGTTTAGCCGTGATTGCATTTTTTTAAAAAAAAGTTTGCAGCGAATGGGGAACTTGCACATTTTTAAAAAGTTGGTGTTTCATTTTTCTCCCCGAAGTAGCAGTTTTTTCCACTTTTATCCATGAATTAGCGCTTTTTCTCAGTTTTAGCTGCGAATTTGACTCAAGAAAGCTTAAGGCTTTTTTCTCTAATTAATGGCGTTTTCCATTTACATAAAATTCCGCTCTGGAGCCGAGCATTTCCACCCGTCTTTTCCGTTACCATATGATAGAATTCAGAGAAGACGGGCGGAAATGCTCAGCTTCAGAGCGGAATTTTTGCAAATGGAAAACGCTATAAGACACAAATTAGCGTGTCTTTCTACCTTTAGCCGTGAATTACCGTTTTCCTCGTAGTACAGGTAATAAAGCTATGAAAAGGCAAATAGCAGCAAAATGAGTCCCAGTTTCAAATGTGACTTAAAAAATTTGTTTTGAAGTATACTTCGAGGATTTGAAGAATCCGCAGCGATATAGGCGCCTTTAGGTCGATTCACACACATCAGTGCCGTGAACGGGACGTGCCCCGTCCGGCAAATAAAATATTATTCTCAATGGAAATTGAAGGGTCACGTCCCTGACACGTGCCGGATATGTGTGAACGAGCCTCTCAATTCCCATATGAGAATAATATTTTACTTGTCGCATCAGTGCCGTCCACGGCACTGATGTGTGTGAATAGACCTTTATTCGCTAAAAGTGAGCGCCGACGCTATCCACCCGTCCTCCCCGAACATATATTTTTCGGCAAGACGGGTGGATAGCGCAGGCGCTTCTTTATAGTGAATAGGGTCTCGGGGGTGTCAAACATCCTTTTAACGGGGAGTTGACGTTGGCCAACTCATCGTTTCATGGGGTAAACAAATTTGCCCGAACCTATGCAGTTTTGTGTGCTGAGTCGATAAAAATCAGTCCCAAGTCCGTGCGACAATTATTTTTCGAGTTACGATGTAAATTGTAGTAAACAACTCGGTTTTTGGCTAAATATTCCCAAAAAAAAATCCTCACATCCAACGTTTAGTAGAAAACATTTTGTTTTTTTTTAAGTTTTGTAATGGTGTTGACGTAGATGTCATTTCTGGAGTAGTTTTTGGTGCTGAATCGAATGCATGGTAGCTCGTTTCTCTAAAATCAATATTCTTTCAGTTACGAACGAAAATACCCGAAGAAAACCAGTTTTCCCTCATAGTTTGATATACAAATCCTTTTTTGCTGGATTCGTTCGGATAATTTGGCCGTAACTCAAAAACTATTGATCACGGCGATCCCAACTAAAGTTCACTCGATTCAGCACAAAAAACTACACAAGATCAGAGAACATAGTTAGTCCTATACCCAAAATCTTAATACACATTTTCAGGGCGCATTAAAGTATGGAAAAAATCGCGTTAGTTCAGGTATTTTCGTTCATAGCTCAAATAATATTGATCTCAGAGAATCGAGCTATCGTGCATTTGATTCAGCACCAAAAACAACTTTAGAAACGACATTTGAAACATAGGGCGTGATGATTTTTTGAAACTAATCAAACAAAAAACAACGGTTTTTCGTACAAATTATGCCATAACACGAGAAGTAATCATCTCACGGACCTGAAGTTGATTTTCATTGACTTAGCACACAAAAATACGTAGGACTGGTTTTCCCATTTGGGCAAATCTTTCCATTCCTTATAGGAATGAGTTGGCCAACGTCTAACCCATAATTAAAAGTTTGTTTGTCGCCCCGCCCCGTATCGTTGCGGACTCTTCGAAACCTCAAAGAATTCATCAAAAGGAATTTTTTAAGCCACATTAGAAATTGGACGGTGTTTTGCCGCTATTATGCCTTTCTTTCATGTTCCTGTACTGTCAACTTTAAGGACGAATTATGCGCTTTTTCTGAATTTTTTATCCTCGGTGATTAGAGCTTTTACTCTATTTTAGCCCTGAATTTTTGTTTTCAATGTTAGCCGCAAATTACCGTTTTAATTCTAATTTCTAATAGCTGTGAATTTGCAGGTTTTTCACTTTTTTGCGAATTAGCAAAAGCACATTAGCGTTTTTTCTGTATTTAGCCGTAAAGGGTCTTCGACCTCTTTGTTTGTGTTGAAGTCAAGTTTAAGCAAAATATTTTTTTATTTCTTCTGAAATCAACTCTAAATTAAATAAAAAATAAAAATGACGAAGATTGCTTTGCCTCCACAGCCGTAAAAGAAGGGCCTCCATACGGATTATCCCAATACCAACGAATAAGCGCTTTTTTTTTTTTTTTTTTTTTTTTCAGTTTTAGCCACGCACATTACTGTTTTGCTCTAAACTTTTAGCCGCGTAAAAGCTCCAAGATCACACATTAGCGTGCCTTCTCAATTTTAGCTGCCTAATCAAGGACCTACAGAAACTTGAGATCAGCGCGTATTCTAGCCAAAATTGCCGTCCAACTGGGTTACCAAGTCTTATTTTCACGTTCTAACATCCATGAACATAAAACTTAAAAAAAAAAAACTTCGCTCCGGCAGCTGGCGGTCGGAAAGAGTGCATTTCATTCCGTATACGGATACCCTAAGCCGTCCCAGTAGAAGTAATAATTTTGATACCATAATTTGTTTCATTAAGCCGAACTTCTTCCTCTATTTTCACCACCCTCTCTTCAAAAATGTCGAAAAGTTTCGGTAGTTTTCCAAGGGCTTTGTTATATTAAATTTTTGTACCGTATTTTATAATACCTAAACGTGTGAATTTAAGCGATTTTTTGAAATTTCATCCCCAATTTCACCCTCCCCCATCGAAGTTTTCGATAAATCTCAATGGAACACAGGGCTTTCGTTATATTAAATTATTAGACAGATTTTGCAACCATTCCCGTAAACGCTAAAGTTAATTTTTGTGTACGCGTTGCTAGAGTAGTAAACATTTCGTTGGTTGAAATGTGAATTCCGTTAACGTTAGCGTTAGTGGGGCTGTTTGCAAAATCTCTCTATTGAGTCGAATTTTAGAGCGCTAAGATGAACTAGTGAAGTTCAACGCTATTTTTACACTTCCACTACGGGGGCAACACCCCCTCCCCTTCGACTTAAAAAAAAATTAAAATGGGAATCAAAGGCTACTCTAACATGGAGTATACGTGCTGAATATGATGCTTCTAGAATCAACTGGTGATTTATAGTGATTTTTTTACCATTTAACCCCTATTCCCCCCCCCCCACCAACCTTGACCGATTTGGCCCAAATGCAATACCGACCGGGGTCTTATGACTACTGATTTTTGTGCCAAAGCGCGTTCCGCTAAATTGATTTCTTCGAGAGTTATCGTGCTAACAAGAAAACGGCCATAATATTACAAATGAATAAATATATGTATAAAGAAATATATATATGAATCCTAGAGACCACTGAATTCGTGTTCTAGAGGTTCTGAAACGTGAAAAAAACATGACATGACCCTTGTTTGCCACCATCACGACGAGACCAATAGTGCATTTTCAGAATGAAATGAACTAAAAAATACCCCAATTTTTCCTCCCTCTGAATCTGACTCCCCTCCGGGGTGGTCCGCCTCCCCTCGCTATGGTCGCTACTGCCTATGGTCCCTACCAGTGAGACTTCATGCACTGGGGCACTGCACTCGTCAGCGGTCTGGTAGCAACCCAGGGGCCCAAATACATTCGGCCCAATGCCAGTCTGATCAAGAGCTGGGCTCCCCCTAGGACGCCCTTGCCCTCGGCTACGTTCGCCAAACAATTTAAGGAACCACGAAAATTGAAGTCATTTTAGCCCATAATTCGGCCTCTCATTTCCCCCACGTTAAGACTCTGTCCCTTCCTTGCTTTTTATGCACATTGCCCAGCCATTTTTGTGCAATGCTGTCGTTGCAACAGGTACACGTATATATTATGTAGTTATAACGTGTTACATTTTATTTGACCCATATTTGCATAAATATTGTTTCAATCAATGTGTTCCGCCGATGAGTAGTACATCAAGCGGTCGTGGCCGAGTGGTTAAGGCGTCTGACTAGAAATCAGATTCCCTCTGGGAGCGTAGGTTCGAGTCCTACCGACCGCGAGAACTAATATTTTTATTTTTTTTCTCCTCGTACGAACAATTTTTTTTATAGTCTGTCCACTTATGGTGAATTTCACCACTGGGAGATTGGAGTTATGAAACTATGGTTACCTATAAACGCTACACAGTGAGCATTATTGTTCTAAAATTATTCCCGGTGCGTTATTTTTAGGATAGAGCAAAGCGGAAGCTCATTCCACTAAGTTCAAGGGTGGCGAGAGTCCATCCCTAAGTGGACAGACTGCAGCTGACTAGAAGACTCTCAATTACACATGAGAAGGGGGGGGGGTGCTTTATAAGTTTGATCGAGTGGTTCAGATTCTGGATACGTTTGTCCTCAGCCCCTCTCACAGGGGCCCTTATTATGACGTAATATATGGGGCCTGCGTAGTACATTTTATGTAGGTATGTAGTATGTACCATGTTTCACAGTTTTTCGAAGGAATTAACTGAATTTGGGGCATTTAGAGTCAGAGTCCGCTTTAACTCCAGAATTTCGCGCTTGAAAAAGCGTTTAAGATTTGAGCTCGGGTTGGCAAAAAAAAAACAACACAATAACACAGGGTGTGGGGTTTACCGAGATTTTCTTCAGTGTGAAGCAGCCGTTTCGGGGGTCAATGAGGTCCGTGTTCTCCATGTCGCACTAAGTCAACCGAGTCCGACCCTTAACTTGGGGAGTGGCCGCGTGACCTCATGAATCAAGATGGTTTGGGGTTTCGAACTCGGCGAGCCCTCTGGATTACTGCCTACAGGTATAAGGCGGTTCCTTCGATGAAAATTTCTCAGTTGAACAATTTAAAGCCTTTATTCGGTCTTACAGCCTAGTTTTATTCCTTTTTCTAAAAAGGCGACTTTTAAGATCTTCATAATCGAGATTTTAATATTACCATTGGGTAGTTAATTTTTTTAGATATCACATTAATTATCGCTGCCAGATCTACGTTTTTTGGACGATTTCATTTTGTACTGAACCCTCAGAAGGCGCTTAAGTCGCTAAATTTATGAACCCGTTTTGAAAGGAATGTTATTTCGTTGCAAACCGCGCACCCCCCACACTTCGTGTTGAGGGCTGCCCAAGAACGAGAAAACATCGATCACAGCTCGTCGCGCTTATTTGACCAACTACCTCCGCCCCGAAATTCCCTGTAGGACTCGTGATTTCGTACGTGATCCTCACCCTTGACCACCAGACGAATGAATTCGCCGACGTCGAATTTATAATTTGTGAACTTGGCGTGAGCGCCACCGCCAGGATGGTGACCCTGCGAACAATAATGGTCTTTGGTCAGCTCCGTGAAAACACGTTAAAATCCCTTTCCTGGCTACCTCGTCTTGTTGAACGAGTTTCGACTTGTCCTCCCACGTGATGTACTTCACGCCGCGGAGTCGTGCCAAGTCGAGGTAGCAGCTCTCATCCTCACAGTTATACCTGTGTACCATGGGTAGGGGGGGGGGGTTTACTCTTTGTCAGTTTAAAATTTAAAAATTTGAATGTTTACAGTTCGAAGACAACTGCCCAATCCGGCAGGAATAACAAATGAGTTAATCCAGCTCCGTGAATCCCGATAAAAATGTCAGTGTTCCGTGTTATTTGTAGCTGCTCTTTAAATGTTAAAGGATGATTGTATACGACCTTGAAACACATCACATATAAGTATCAAAAGTCTCGTTTACAGCCGTAGACTAAGCTTAGACACCCACCCGTCGAACGCTGTATTTTGAATTATTACGCAAAGCGTCCAAAAGTTCTCCCTCGTTTAAAATATTCCTAAACGAAGTATCTCGAGACAGTAAAGTGACCCTCAGACGATCGTCTTGCCGGTCAACTTCGGGTATTTGCAACCGGTGAAGGACGTGCTGCGAGAAAGCCTTAAAGAGACCACTTTTTTGACAGCCCCAAACCTGTAAATAAGCTAGTTTTTAGCGGGCTAAAAGCACTTTGCGAGTATTTAAAGCAAATTGTTACGATTGGTGTGTTGTAGTAGAGACCGAATATCATTCGAGGCAGTAAGGGAAAGACGACGTTTTTAAAACAGACGGTTTTTCCTTTGAAAGTGTTGAGATTCCAGATTGGGTGCCTGGTGAAGGCTTCGAAAGTTTCCGCGAAGTTTGAAAAATACCTTGAAAACACCAATAAAATAATAAAATGAATTTGTTGAATGAAAACGGGAATTGTCCACCAACCTGTAACTTTCCCAGACAAGTACGTGGACATCCGGTGAAAAAGTGTCAGGGTGGGAAGCGTTGACGTGTTGCGAAGCGTACAAGTTGAAGAAATCGCAAAAATGGTGGTACATATTAACTGCTGGGAGCGCCAAACAATTTATTAAAAATGTTTCAAGCCTTCCACCCCCCCTACCGGTTCCAAAAAAAACGTACTTGCGTCGATTTTCATAATAAACGTCGGTTTGTCGACTGTAACGTCGCACAATTGACCGACAGGCTGGGATGTCTCCTGGAAAAATCTCATCTCAGGCCCCCAGGATTGCAACGGGCTTATTTCGTCGCACTCCTCGTTCAGGCGGTCTTTAAACAATCTGAAAATGCGAAAGTAGCGAGTCAAACACACCTCCAAAAGGCGACGACAGTCTTACTTGCAGCGTCCGCCGATATCGCCGTCGTTCAGTACGTCCATTTTGTAACGAAGTAACTCTTTACGGTTGACTAGAGAAGTGAAATTGACGAAAATGTTACGACCCCGACAGAATTTCAAGTGTTTTGAACATTCCAAAGAAGAATCGTCCTGGATAAAATCGAATGAATTTACAAGATTTCTTGAAGTAACCCGTGTTTAAAACCCCCTCCCTTAAGTATGTTTGGCCTCCCGAAACGTTGGTATCATTAATTTTATTGTGTCTTTTTCAGGCGTAGAGTACGAAAAATATGAGCTGCTATGAGTGCCTATGCATGGGAATCTCGCCGGAGCTTGTGCTGCCTACACAGGAAAACTCGCACATCTTTTACATTTTCAACGCGATTTTCAACTTGTGCGTGAGTGCTCTCGAGAACCTCGTGGACGCGGAGATTTGCCAGTAAGTAAGTTTCTTTATTTATTAATAGCGTTTTCCATTTGCATAAAATTCAGCTCTGGAGCAGAGCATTTCTACCCGTCTTCTCGGAATTATATCATATGGTAAAGGAGAAGACGGGTGGAAATGCTCGGCTCCAGAGCTGAATTTTATGGAAATGGAAACCCCTAAAATCATTTCTTATTGTGAAAAATTGTTTTCTGGGACTTCGTGACAGGCATTGTATTCTTTCAGGGTCCTTGGACCCCGAAATTCAGATACTTGGCCAAAAATCCGAAGATTTCAGTCAAGACTCTCAGTTATTTGAAACCAAAACTGGCAGCCCCCCCCCCCAAGCTGTAATCCTTCCCTCTCTGCCATTGAAATGAGAATTTTAAACGATAGCGTGACTACCATGACCTCAATGGTAGCCGTGAACAAAGCAACCACGATCTGCGTGGGCGCGTGGTGGTGCCAATACAGTCTCGCGTACCGTGAAAACTTCTAATAGCGCGCAAGCCAGAGGGGGTCAGCTTGTATACTTGAGGGGTCTGTTTTAGGCGCCTCAAACTCCCTCTGTCCCGTGCATGGGATAATACCGAAGAGTTAGGGTGGGCCCGCTGATCTCTGGGGGGGAGGGGTCTTGGCGCATTTTGTAGTGGAAGTTTTGGTTCGCCTCGGTTGTCTGAGGAGCCTACTGTGCAACAAAGGGCGTTGTAGTAGAACTCGTGGGGACTCGTAACTCGTAAGAATCTCACGTGGGGCTACCTGTCAACGGTTGTGAGCTCCAAGGTACGGAAGGGGCACTGTTATTAATTCCATGATTTTTTTGTTCCCATGAACCTTCAACAAACTTGAGCCAACAAATACCCGACTCACCAAGAATTTAGGCTCGCACATCACAGTCAGCTCGTTGACCTGGTCTCGAACAAACCCGAAGTCAGCTTGAGTGAAGAACGTGTTTATTTGGTCCTGTTTGGATTTCACCCATCCTCTGTGATCGCCAGGACACTCTGGTACCGAGAAATAGTTACTTTGCTCGCAACCTGGCTCGTATCCCCAACAAGCCTTAGTGGACCCCCTGTAGTCCTGTTTTGCGCAATATAATTATGTCCACGTAAATTTTGTGATTGGGTTTGGGGGTACACAGGCATCTCTTACCTTAAAGGGGCAACGATCATCCTGGCCACACCGTTCCCAAGTTTCTGGAAATAAATTGAAATAGTAGGGCAGGTGCTCTTTAGGAAGATTCACCTCGTACAGGTCACAGCATGCCGATATGATGATCGTGAGCAACAACAAGATTGTTCTCATTTTCTAGCGGTTCAAATTGCACATCATGGTGGGAATTAAAGATCATACTTCCGTAAAAATTATCGTACTCATTCCGCGACCGGTTTAACTCGCGTGCCTCTCGCACTACAAGACACACAGAAACCTCTACTCCCCGCCCCCTCACACCCCATTCCTATCAACCTGCCATAAAAGGCGGCCAGGTAAGGTGTTTTTCCTCGCCAAAGCGCCTACAACTTTCCAACGCGTCTTACAGTGAAATGAAGCCAATCGTGGGTGTTTTCACCTTGAAAATGTTTCACGAAATAATTAGTTTGAACCTTTGTACGATATGCTCACACGCAACACTCTCCTCGGCCTCATTTTACTACACAATACGTCCCACTGCGCTTGTAAAAATGTCAATGACAGAGAAGCTGTGCGTTTTACAAACAGAGAAGACAGAAAAAGCCCCAACCCCGGGCCTATTTCGGCCTACAAACGCTCAAGAAGCGTTCAAAACTCCACTTTTTTAGATTGCTTGCACGTTTTGTGGAGTTCAGGAAGGGAAGGGGTAGTACTTAGGCGTTGTAGGGCATTTCTTTTGAACAATTTTGAAAGTTTGGATGAGAGGTGCCCTCAAATTGTCGGAAAATGTTGGCTTTGTAGGGATTTCGAGTACTTAGCGTGCTAGTTGCTACCCGTAGTGTGCGCGACAGTGGCTTATCACCTATTCTCTTATCCTGTTCATGCCTTGTTTTGATCGTTTGAAGGACCCGGTTTCATTTGTATTTAATGTTTTATGGCATAAACGGATAATTCGCTATTTTTGTTTACCGTTATGACTCCACTCAAGCCACAAATTTTCAATCGAAGTGTTGTCAACGCTATTCGAGCACCGAGGCTCTCGTTATGTCGATATCTGAGCTGCGCCGCGGATAGTGTCGCCCCGCTGGTTTCCAAGGATGACGTTGTGGGTATTCCATTTTGCCTATTGTTAATTAATTACACCATGAGCTGAAATGACGAGATTTCGTTGGTCTTCGTCGAAGACGAGGTTTAACCTTGTCATTCCTAAGCCCCAACTTTTAGGTCGGTCGCCCACTGGAAGCGTTTTCGAGCGGCGTATATCGCGTTTTACCGCGTATATCCCAAAGGCTCAAATTGAATGTGACATCGTCCACTGCAGTGCATTCAATTTAAGGCTTTGGGATGTACGCGCGTTGTAGCGCCGCTCGTAAACGCGTCCAGTGTATGACCGGCCTCAAGTATTGATGCTCCTCGAAGCATCCATTTTAAGGCTCCTCCAAGCTTCAATTTATGGAGTTGGAGAGTATGGAGACTGCCGGAAACTGATATTCTAAAGTGTCTCGACATTGAGACAGACGAACGAGTAAATTTTTAGGCAGTCAAACCTTCAATTTGGAGCTTTCCAGAAACCTTGACTTTGGGGATCCGACGGTCCTCCGGATTTCGGTCTCCCCAAAATCACGGGCTTGGCCTGTTCGGACTAATATTTCAAGAATTCCCAAGCCGCCTCACGATTTTCACTCTGTTTGCAAAGGTAAAGGTCCAAGCGGAAAATACGTACACATGTCGAACGCATACGTGCGGCGAACTCACCGCACGAGACGTCGGTCGTCGAGTCAAACTGTCCGGTTGGCTTCAATCCAAACGAATGAATCAGTTCGGTATCTTGAGAGATGCCTATGGTACAACTCAGTTTCTCGTTTCTAAGCAAGTTAGTCTCCCCCCCCCCCTCAAATTCCCTCTTTCGCCCGTTAAACCACTACTATATTGTTTTCAGCAAACAGAACTGGCTGGAACACCTCTCGAAAGTGTCGTATCTGTGGAAGGAAAAGTTGTGTCCCGACCGGATAATCAAAGTAACAAAGTACATTTTTAAATCCCCCCCCCCCTCACAGTGTACAAACACTCATATGCACGGTTTTATGTGCAGTCAATGGCGACCGGCGAAATTGAGATCAACGTGGACGACTACCGTGTTTTGAACAGGTGTATTAGTAATCTTCCGTTTTTGATTACTAAACACAACAAAGTGGGTACTTTGACTTAAAATCATTTTTAGGACCTTTTGGAGTAACGAAATGCCCTATTCAGGCGGGTGAAAACCTGCGGCTCAAACACCGCTATTTAGACCTTAGATACCCGTCGATGCAGAAAAACATGCGCGTGCGCTCTCAAATTTTGAACGATATGAGACAGTTTCTAGTAGCCCGTGGTTTTGTCGAAGTTGAAACGCCCACACTCTTCAAAAAAACCGTGGGGGTTAGTTTCTTCTTGAATTTTGTTTTGTCACATGGGCGTGAATGATAGATGGGTGGTGGCGGGGTTGCAGGGAGCGCAAGAGTTCGTCGTTCCAACGCGAACGCCCGGTCAATTTTATTCGTTGGTACAGTCGCCGCAGCAGCTCAAACAACTCTTGATGGTTGGTGGATTGGACAGGTATTTTCAAGTGGCAAGGTGCTACAGAGATGAGAAGGCGAGACCTGATAGGCAGCCCGAATTCACGCAGGTTAGCGCCTTCATTTAACTTAGTTTGTTTTATACATCTTTTTTATTGCGTTAACTCGTGATTTTTTTTATTTTTATAGATGGATATCGAGTTGTCTTTCACTGATTGCGAGGGTGTTATGAGCCTCATCGAAGATTTACTACACAAGGCCCTTCCAATTACACCAGCCATGCCCTTCCCCCGGTTGACTCACTCCCAGGCCTTAGAGCTCTTCGGAACCGACCAACCTGATCTTTCCTTCACTCCTCAGGTGACTTGATTAGAATCGCTCATTTTTTTTTTGTCATAGTGACCCCATTTCTTTCCAGATTAAGGCAATCAACAAGGACATCCGTGGAATGCCCTGTAGGGCGCTCAACATCAAAGGAGCTGGGGTTAGTTGATTTCGAGCTCTTTGTCCCCTTTTTTTTGTAATTTAAACACCAAAAAACTTCCTTAGTCGCTGATACCTCGAGAAAAGAGGAAACAACTCGAAGCCGCCGCTCAAAAATTACATCCCAAGGCTCAAATGATTTCTTTGAGACTACCTGGTAGCAACTGGTCGAAACAGTTGAGTAAAATGGACATAAATTTGAACGAATTCGTAAGTGAAGTTGACGCTAGAACTGGCGACGTTGTTTTCGTCGCATGGGGACCCTTGAACCCTGTGGTAAGTCGATCGTCGTTCTAATTGAAACAGCCCTGTAATTTGATCATTTTTGTACAGCTTAAGACCCTTGGGCTAGTGCGGAAGGAATGCGCGTCACTACTGCGCAGCCAGGAGGTTCACGGGCCCTGGGAGAAAGACTCTGGAGAGTGTCAGTTTGTCTGGGTGACCGATTTTCCGTTGTTTGAGCTCGATGACGACTCAAAATTATGTTCCACTCATCATCCGTTCACAAGTCCTCATCCGGACGATTTCCATCTGTTGAATTCCAATCCTCTACTGGTGGGTTACCCCTTATCTTTAAGGTGACAAAAAACCTGACCCCCCCCCCCATGTTTCCAGGTTCGAGGACTTCACTACGATCTAGTCATGAACGGATGGGAAATCGGTGGCGGTTCGGTGCGAATCCACGACGCCCAACTCCAAACTGAAATCCTCCACCGCCTCGATATTGACTCGACCTCATTTCGCCACCTACTCGACGCTCTCTCCATGGGAGCGCCACCACACGCCGGCATTGCCCTCGGTATCGACAGACTCATCGCACTTTTGACCAATGCGCCCACAATTCGCGACGTCATAGCCTTCCCCAAAAATTCGGAGGGCCGTGACGTAATGTGCGACTCGCCGAGCGTCATTTCGGATGACGACATCGCGTTGTATCACCTTTCAAAGCCTCAGAGGCCTTGTTAATACGAATTAAACCCCTAAACACTCGGTAATTTTTCCCTTACTCAGAGGTTAACACCGAAAAATAACGATTGTTCAGACTTTTACAGGCGACATCACCTCGGTATTTTTATTTAAAGAAAAAATAAACCAATAGGCTTCCTAAGAAGCGCGTTACCCAAAGGTATGGAAGTCTTAAGCTCACTCATACTGAGCAATCAGTACCATCATGTAAACACCCACTAACAGCGCTCCAATTTCTTTTAAAGACTGAGATAGTTTGGTATCGGCGAGTAATTCCGGTAGAACGGACACCGTAGCGATGTAAATGAAGCCTCCGGCGGTTAACGGTAGAATCCAACTTGTGGCGGTGGCATCTGAAGGGAATTTTAGTGAGTAGGAGCTTACAAGTTTTTTTTTGTTTTTTGTAAATTATTTTTACCATAACCGTCGGCAAGAAGTGACAGCACAGTCCCAGAAAGTGCCCCCAAAGCTGTCAGAAGTTGAAGGTAAATGGCCTGGTTGAAGTATTGGTACTTTGAAATATTTTGCCGTTATGATGGCGTGGTGTGGGGAGCCTACCTTTTTCCTTGAACAACCAGACTGGATGAGTATAGCGAAATCACCGATTTCATGGGGAACCTCGTGCAACAGAATGGTCAGGGTCGTTACAAATCCGACGCTTTTCCCCGCTAGGAACGACGCACCAATGGCCAAACCGTCCGTAAAATTGTGCGTAATGTCGGCCGCCAGGTTCAAATAGCCGGCGATTTGAATTTTCTCTGTACAGGACAACTGAGTAGGGTCACCCTTTTCTTTCGTAATGCTTACGACCGAAATTTACCTGACGTCGCCGGTTTTTGGTCGTTTTGAGCGTCTTTCTTTTTTTTCTTGTCTTTGTCGTCCTTTTTGTCCTCAGCAGGGTCTACAGGCGCTGAGTGCGAATGGGCGTGTCCACCCCCGCTTAGCAGTCTTACAAATTTCTCCACGAATAGGAAGATGAGAATTCCTGTGGGGTAATGGCGGGGGTAAAATTTAACTGAAACTTTTTTTTTCTGTGAGGAGAGGGTAGAGTACCTGCGAGAACCCACAGTCCCACCATCATCTCTTTCCCATGGCTGTGTCCGTGATGGCCTTCATCACCATGGTGGTGGTGGTGATGATCATGAACGCCATGGTCGTGGTCGTCATCACCGTGGTGGTGATCATGAGGGGCTAGAGCGTGAGGTATTAAGTGAAGGAAGGCGTCGCCTAGGAGACCACCTGAAGCGAAGCTCAGGAGAACTTTCAATAGAGGTCGGCGTTGAGCCGTTCCGTCGAGCGGAACGAAGAACAATAGGATGAACGGTGCGATTGACACTAGAAGTGTGGATCCGATTGCTTGAATCCACAGTGTTTGCCAGTCAGCAGAACCGAACGGCCGTTTAGGCTTGTGTTCATGCTGCGGCAGGCCCTCGTTCGCTTCGCGACTGTACTTGAAGTGCGGAGGCGACTCATGTTCGTGGACGTGATCGTGGTGGTGGTGGTGATCGTGACCACCCACCAATAGGGGTAAATTCAAAAATAGCAGAGACACAAAGCAGGTAGCGATGACCAAGTCAAATAGTTTTCTTACCGTTAACTCTGACATAATTTGCCCCTTAAAGAAAGGTGCAGAATTGTATAAAAATGGCTAATTTGGAAACTTTTTAACTGAAACTCATCACAGAAAATATTGTAACTCATAAAACCCTTCACAAAGCTGGTAATGTCAAAATCAGGGCCACGTCGAATTAATCCGGCAACGATTAGAAGCTTGGCGATAATTGATAACTCCAACTTGACTGATAACGCCCGCTGCGCACAACTGTAGTCCCCGCCCCCCAGACGTCAACACGTCATCATCTGACGTCACAATCTTGAACCAAGAGTGGCGGTGGCGGATCCAAGGGAGGGGCCATGGCCCCTCCTTGGAGCATGGCCCCACCCTTGGAGTCGTGAGGTCACAGAGTTCCCTTAAGCTCCCAGAACATACTTTTCTCATAATACGAAAGATTGAAAATCGCCGCATTAAGTTTGAAAAGGGGGCAAAATCGTTGTTTTTGACAAATGACAAAATTTGGTTCCCCAAGGCCCATAACGACCAGGAGAACAGAATGTGCGGGGAGCTCGTAAACGAAACAATTTTTGACGGAACATTACATTATCCTGATGCGAAAGATAGGAAATTGCCGCATTACGCTGGGAGAAAGGGGCAAAATTGTTGCCGTTTCCGATCCATATAGTCAAAATTCATAGCGATTTCCATTCAACACACTACACAAGTGTAGTACAGTGTCCTCTCCATAAACATATGTTTCAATTCAGAGAGGACGGGTGGAAAAACTTACACCACACGAGTGTATTGCATTGAAGTAAACAGGCGCGGATGCAGAGTAGGATTAAGGAGGGGGCCATGACCCCATCCTACCACGACCGCACCTACCAACATTGCACCACACATGGGGCTCAATTGGAGTCCGTTTGATGAAAAATCCGCCCCCCCCCCCATATCCCCCAATTCGGTGGGGGGAACGAATGGTTCATCGATTTAGTCAATTAAACTTTTAGGGGCGCGAATAGCGAATGGTTCGTTAACAGTTTTTAGAGCATGATTACTCAACGAATTCATTTTCAGCTCAAGTTCAAACGTGAATCTTAAGTTTACTAACCATTTATAGACCGCATAGATTCATTTTACCAATTTTTGAGAGTGAATAGTGGCAGTTTGGCCATTTTTACAGCGCAAACTGCCAGTATGGCCGTTGCTAGCGGACATGAGTAGTCTGGGTGATATTTTCAGGGCCCACGAATCCGTCTTCTTAGTCGGATTCTACGGAAAATTAGTTTTTAGGTGGTCACACACATGCGGTACTTGCCAAGGAACGAGCAAAATATCAATCAATTTCTAGAAATTGCCTACAAACCGACCAACTGAAAATTGGAAATATTTTGCTCGTTACTTTTGACAAGTGTGTATCCCGTTTTAGAGTACGAGCTCAGTTAGCCAATATCAAGGCGCGAATCGTTAATTTAACTATTTTGTGGACGCAAATGATCAGTTTCACCATTCGTATGGTGCGAATCGTCAGTTTGCCATTTCCACGGTGCAAGTTGTCAGCTAATTTACAATTTACACAAGGAGTGAATATTAGCCACGAAGATATTTTCAAGGCAAGAATCAATGCCATTTCAGGACCCAATGGTAGGTTTTGCGGTTTTTAGAGCGATAATTGCCAGTTTGGCCACAGCAGACAATGTACGTTTAGCCATTTTCAGGACAGGAATCACCTGTTCAGGCATTTTTAGAGCGCGCGAATTCGGGGCTCGTTAAGGGGGAACTACAGTGATGATCCCTCGACCCCCTCCAACCATCCCTCGTCTACTTCTCGGCATACATTTTCTCGCCTTATTTCTGCACCAATCCTGGTTTTTAAGGACTCGTTTTAATCTTTAGGAAATTCCGCATATGTAGTAGTTTTCCTTTTTTCAAATAAGTCGAAAAAAAACGTGAAATTACAAGGTAAAAGCTTAAGGCGAATTCAAAATAACTTCTGGGATGAAATTTGAAAAAAGGAAAACTACTGCATTTGCTGAATTTCCTGAAGATTGAAAAGAGTCCTTAAAAACCAGGTTTGGTGCAGAAATAAGGCGAGAAAAAGTATGCCGAGAAGTAGACGAGGGATGATTGGAGAGGGATCGAGGAATCACCCACGCAACTTCCCCTTAAGTCGGTTTGGCCATTTTTAGAGCGTGAATCGCCAGTTTTGCCATTCATTGCAAGCGAATGGTCGATTTCACACTTTTCGGGGCAGGAATCGTCTGTTTAGGCTTTTTCAGGTGAGAAATGGTTTGGGGTGGTCAGGGGTGAATAGTTAGTTTAGCCGTTTTTGGGACGCGAATATGGTCCGTCAAGCCAAAGGTGTGAATAGTCAGTATTGGCCATTTTTGGCTCGCGAATGGTTGCTTTAAACATTTTTAGGGCTGCGATAATCGTCAGCTTAGCTATTTTGCCATTTTTAGGGCACTTGAAGTACGTTTGACTATTTTAGAGCGGGAATTTCCAGTTTAACAAATTTTAGGGCGCAAATACTATGCACATAGCCCCTTCAGCCCTTTGCAAGGCGATTTTTGCCACTTTGGGGCGCGATTACAGCCAGTTTAGCCGTTTTTATGGAGTGGAATAGTCATAGTTGGGCTATTCGCCTATTTCATAATTCGGGCAGCGCTGTCCTTGGCCACTTGGCCACTTGGGAACTACCTCGTGTGGACAGTCTTCTACTAGTTTCTAATGGAAATCACCCACAACAACTATTGCTCAAAATGGCCAACTGCAGCGATGCCCGAATTATGAAATAGGCGAATTTCGCTGGGGACGAAATCTTAAATTATTTCGTCTACGAGATTCATGCAAATTCTATTCTCCATGGGGGCGAAATTTCTGGTTTTTGTCAAAAACCACACTATTTGGTCCATCAATCAACTTAAAAAATTAATGAGCCATAAACCGCGTATATGGCTCAAATTGAAACACTTCCAAAAAACTCGACGACGAAAATAATCCAAGTCGGCCAAAATTTGACGAAACCGCATATCTACTGTTTCCGCAACGCAAGGAATTTTAATGGAATCGAGAGGGATTTTCGATCAGACTAGATGTTTCAGGGGCCCTTGCCGTGATTCCTACGTTACTGACCGCTTTGATCCCATGGGGGGGGGGGGGCACGCCGGTCTTTGCAATCCAAGGCCTGAAGTCCAGGGAAGTGCCTCGTTCAAGGCGAACCTCGCTGGTTAAAAATTAGGTCCACGGACCCGGAGTTAAGCGTGAATACGTTTTTTGGCTGGTAAGTATAAGTGGCAGTTGAGCTTGAGTTTTGAGTTGGCATCTTGGTGATTGATGATATGCCTCATTCCCACCCCATACCCTCCACCCTGCACCATCCACACTAGGCGGCGCAAGCGCTGTGAGACCCATTTTGCTACTTCTGCCGAATTGGTCCCTATGCTCCCGTAAAACGTATTCAAGTTAAAAAAAAAAAAATCCGAAACGAACGACACGGTGAACACTCATGACCATTTTAAGGAGTCCTTACACCACCTGCGAGTGCGTTTTGGCCTATTATGCGTGCTGCAAGCCATTCTGCTGTTTCCAGGATAATTTTCCGGATCATGTCTTTTTGAGGCAGAAAGGCGTAGTTTTATTGGATAGTAACCGAATAGTCAGTATCAGCCATACAATGGCGTATTCCTCCCGGAAACTTGGATGAAAAAAGCAAAAGTACGCCCCCAAATGTCCTTTCACCCCTTCCTTTAAACTCAAATTTCTCTGATTTGGCTATTTAAATAATCAATTTCGTGGGGTTAGTCCTTTCAAAACCCAAAGTCCCCCGGTTTGGATCCCACAAAACCGAATTTCGTGGGTAGTCACTCAAAAAACCAGTCTTGCCTGAATGTGCTCATAAAGCCAATTTCGTGTGTGCGGCCCTATGAAAGCCCAAGTTTTCTAGAATGGGCACTCACAACGTCACAACCATATTAGGCAGGTTTTGCACTTCCAAAATCCAGCTTCTCTGGTTTTTAAGTTCAAATCTCGTGGATTCTGCATTTACAGAACCCAATGTTACTGTTTTGACTAAATCGAGAATCAATTTCGCCTCCGGCTCCTCAAAAACAATAAGCGATTCATCAGACGGTTTACCTCTTCCAAAAATCAAATTTATTCGATTTTTGGTTGCGAACGGTTAGTTTAGCCGTTTTTATGGCGTGAATTGTCAGTTTAACTATTTTGTGACCCAAGAAACCAGTTTTCTAAGGCCCCTTTTACACGAGTAAGTTTTTTTTGTATTTTTTATCAAAGTAGCCATTTTGAAAAAATCGGCAGATGTTCCCTGCCTCAAACCGTCTGTTTGTGTTCAGATTGAACATATTTTAGAACAAAAAACTTAACTACTCGTGTAAAACGGGCCTAAGGCACGAATGGTTAAGTATCTGCCATTTTTAAGGCGTGAATTGCCAGTTTGTCTATTTCAAAGGGTGTAAATTGTCAGTTTAGCCATTTTCAAGACCCGAAACGTCACTTTGCCAATTTGGTGTGAATACATCCCGTTTAGACACTATTGGGATGAATTTAGTAATGCTAGCCGTTTTTAGGGCTTGAACAGGCAGTTTTAACGATTTAGGCTATACATAATACTATATTGTATGGCGATTTTTAGGTTTAAACTTCAGTATGATCATTTTTAGGGTGTAATTGCTAGACTGTCTATTTTACAGCACAATAATCATCAGTATGACCACTATTTTCGATACACCTATGTTTTGTTTGAGTTTGAGTGTAATTTGTATTAAAATTAAAAATTCCAGGTGGACCAAGCATTCATTGGATTAAGCAGGAACCGTCACAGGCGTCATACCGACACAAAGGCGACAAGTGGGCAAGGATGTAGGTTACGTGGCGGCTACCCGTAGCAGGTTATTGTGCTTAATTTTGGCTATTGTTAACAAATTAGTGTTTAATTGAAATTATATACTAATTTAGCCTCAAATAGTCAAAGTATGGGTGATTCCGGCGTTGAAGAGGATGGTAACGACCTGAGTGACCGCGATGCGATTCTAGCGAAACACAAGAGGGAAAAGAAGGACGTACAAGGTATGGTGCCGCCGCCGTAATAACGCTGCCCCATTTCAGTCTCTGTCATTGATTTGTGTAGCGAAAATTCAAGCTCTTAAAAAGACAGCGACTAAAGGTGATAAAAAGAAAAAACGAGAAGTCCAGGAAGAGATCGTTAAACTGGAGAGCGACATGGACAAGAGGCACAGCGAGGAGTTGGCTCGATTCGACGTTGACGACGACGCTGAGCCGGTTTGACGCTCATAAACACTTCTTGTTGGGTCTGGATTGTAAAAATTTGTTTTTCTAGGTCAGCGCTGAGTTGCTAGAAGGTCAAAACGACCGACACCCGTCTTCTGGGCAACAACAACGCCTCTCGAAGGCACAAAGAAGGCGCGATAAACGAGAGATGCAAATGAAACAGCGTGAATTGGACATCGTTGAACAGGAATCTGAAGGTCTGTCGGAGGCTAGAACTGTCGAATTGAAGACCATACAGGAAATACTGAAAAAGAGAGGATTGGAACTGTATGAAATACCTTCGGATGGAAATTGGTTCGTATCTACACCCCCACCCGCGGACTCTTAATTTTTTTGGTTTTCTGTGGATGAATTCAGTTTGTACTTCGCTGTGGATCATCAGCTCAAAGAAACACGTGGGCACGGCCCAGGAGTGACCGTTTTACGCCAAAGAACTGGCGATATATTGTCGGCGAATCCCAGCGAATATTTACCATTTCTGTCACATCCTGACACCGGTGAAATATTCACGATGAGTCAATACGAGGACTACTGTCAACAGGTGGTCAACACGCCGGCCTGGGGTGGACAAGTAGAGGTACTAACCAAATGCAATGCCCATGTGACCCCAACCGACCCCCCCCCCCAACCCAGCACTCAATTTTAATTTTTTCCCATAGCTCCGCGCCCTATCTCAAGCGTTGAACTGCTGCATCGAAGTCATACAGGCGGAAGGCCCGTCCAGTGTTGTCGGTGAAAATTACGGTGAACCTCGCCTCGTTTTGACGTTTCACCGCCGAATGTACAGCCTCGGCGAGCATTACAATTCGGTCGTTAAACGTGACGT
This sequence comes from Corythucha ciliata, assembly GCA_038030265.1. Taxonomy (NCBI): domain Eukaryota; kingdom Metazoa; phylum Arthropoda; class Insecta; order Hemiptera; family Tingidae; genus Corythucha; species Corythucha ciliata. Next base: position 23,427,129 of record CM075938.1, on the reverse strand, counting down.
CGAAGCTTGCGATTAATTTATTTTGAAACCGCCCCTCTGTACATTTTGTGTGGTCTTTAGTCAAGAAGAAGAAGAGAAAAAACAAAATTTGATGAAGGCAATAAGGTAAGTTAACACAATAAACAAACAAGAAACTCCTAAAAAGTGGCGAATTTCATTTTATTGCTCGTCAATGTCGTATGCGCGACAAAGGGGTAGAAGGGTAAAAAGGGTCGTTATAAGGCAAAGTAACAATCACAAGACTAGAAATTTAAGTTTTAACATATTTTTAATAATTCACTTCATAACTTTAGCCACCTCGTCAAGGCAGAGTCGAGCTTCGGTGATTCCTTCACTATTTTTACGCCTCGTAGCGTTCAGTAAGCCTTCGGTGCAGTGTTTTTTAGCTTCAACGTACAGATTTTTTTGCAGGTAAACGTTTCCTGGAGTCAGGTCATTAGCCGAGAGAAAAAAAAAACTGGGGAAAACTGTGGGTGTACCTAAGTTGACGTAAATAGAAGAAAAATCTTCCATGTTGGGAAGATGTTTACCGATGTCCACTGCTTTGCTCAGAAAATCCAGGGCAGCATTAGTGTCGCCATTCAAAAACGATATGGTACCTAAATCGTTTAGTAGAATGACCGTTTGCTCGTGAATCTCCCCGTTAACTCTTAAGTATGGTGAAGGGGAGGGGGATTAGTTCGAGTTAAGAATATCTGTGGGGAGGAGTGAAATTACTTGAGAGACATATCGTAAGCTCTTTTAAAGCAAATTAACGCTTCGGACAACCTCTGACGGTCCAAAAGGAATCGAGCGTACCAATCGAGGGACATGGCCCATAGAACCATGGCGTCTTCATCATCTGGTTTAGTCATAGTTATTTTTTCCAGGTTGTTCAGGCAGAATTGGTATCCTTTTTCGGCTTCTCTGAAGAATAAGAAACTCGTGAAAACTTATTTGTTTGTTGTCGCTGGGATGTGTTACCCGAATTTGTCTTGATGCTCGTAGATTTTTGCCAGTTTTAGCGACATGTGATTCACCCTAAGGTCATCCTGGTCGGCTCCTTTGGCCATTACTCTTTGCATTACCTGAAATGGTACGCATTAGAGCGTATGAGCTAAATGAGCCCTTAAGTTGACCACCTTAACGAATAATTTCTCAGCCTTTGCGTATTGTCCCTGGGCGAACGCTAAATTCGCCATGAGATCGTACACGTATGTGATGCCGTCCGCATTCAGCTGCTCTTGGGCTAACTTTAAAGCTACGTGTAGCATTTGTTCGGCAGGAGCGAACTCATCGTGCTGTTGGAGAAAAAAAAAAGATTGCTCAGTGCCCTAATAATTTGCGTCGATCAACGTGTTGTGAGTACCTGAATGAGCAAAATTGCACGTTTTATTGTCTGGATGAGCTCTGATTCGGGCTCTTCCTTCGGTTTTCCCTCCAACCAACTCAACAGGCCTGCAAATATGACCAGTCCACCACCGCCACGATGGCCGCACCCCTTCCAACTCCGCCACGAAGCGTAGCCGCTGCTGGCCATCAGTCGCCTCCCTTCGAACGCCTGTCGAATGAGCGGCCTCGGCTGTCGCTTGGCAGAGGCGACCGTGGTGGTCCAAAAGACCGTACCACCGGCCGCCAACAGACCGCGAATCGTTTTGAACATGCCTTTTTGTATCTCGTATTTAAAGAGGGGACAACGGCAGACGATACCTGGCTATTCGCTTTCTACATTACTCCCTCGTTGAACTTGTTTTCTTGCACCCTTGTCGCACATATGAATTAATTTAAAAATTTAAAACTTAGCAACTGTGGTGTAAAGAATTCAAGATCAAGATAAGCTATCACGAAAATATCGAACGATAGCCTTACCTTAAATGAAACCTTCAAATAGCTACTGACAACTGTCAGTTACTTTTTAACAGAAAAACCCAGGGGGCCAGTCGCGATTAAAATGCCGAGATCGGCCGTGTGTACTTGACTGAGTCTCGAAATGGATTGGACTGTGGTACCAATGGTTCCCCCCTGTGACTTGCTTAGTTGCTTTGGACTTTACGGTCAATCCATCGTACCTCCTCCGCCTCCACTCCTTGTGGGTTGTTCAGCTTCAGTCCAAAAACTGATCACTTCATTCCCTGAAACTAGTGACTGGTGAACTGGCAAGGTGATTGGGGGGGGGGGTACACCCCCAATACCCACATTAATTTCCAATTTATCATCCGAAATCGACTGTTTGGCCAAAAATTTGACTAATTAGACCCCTATAGTCTTTGGTTTAGCCAGGAAATGGATGCCATTGACGGCGACGCGACTTTCATTCTATGTATAGATGGAGGGCAGCTTAAGTTGGGCGGACGAGTCACACCAACTTACGTTTGTTTTTCTACAGAAAGAGCGAATGGGAACGAATTGAAGAACAAGTGGAATCACAATAAGACACGCGGACTAGGCTCTAGAGAAACAGGTGGGAGAAACGCTGGTCCGCTCGTGCAAAACTCTAAAAGGATTGGTGGTGTAATGGATCGCAGAAAAAGCAAAAGTACAGGAATGCGTGCCACGCAGCTGATCCTGTGAGGTCAGCGCAGTGCCGGTCTCAGACATTATGCGCCGCCCCCGCGGGTGAGTCTTTCACCATGATGCACCTCGACGAGCAGCCGAATTCGTGTAGTGAACATTCGCGGGTAAAATTGAGAAAAATCTACAGTTCGTGGGTAAAATTGAGAAAAACGCTAATTCGTGACTTTGAGCGTTTGAAATGAAAACGCTAATTTGCGGCTAAAATTGAGAAATATCTCAAATATCCAGGTAAATTTGAAAAAATACGCAAATTCATGGCCATAATGGAGAAAAACTCTAATTAGTAGTTTAGTTAAAATTGAGAGAATGCCAGTTCGCGGCCTTCTGCTGAATGCAACTATAAGGCTAAAATAATGGAAAAGCGCTAATTCGTGGCTAAGAGTGAAAAGAACCACTAATTCGCTGCTAAAATGAAGAAAACGCTAGTTCGCTATTTCGCTTCTGAAATGGTGAAAAATATCCAATTCAGAAAAAGTTTAAATTCAGAAAAAGTGCTAATTCGCGGCTTTAAATTGTGAAAAGTACTAATCTGCCAATAAGGAGTAGAATAAGCGCTGATTCGCGGCTAAAGCTAAGAATAAGCCATAATTTAACGCTACGTGGTGTTGATTTCATCCAATTTGTCAAAATTATAGGCACTGAAATTTATTTTCACTGATGTCCAGCCATCAGGTGGGGATACACGCCGCTGGTCGATTCCGTACTTCTAGCCTCTAATTAGTAGTTTTTCTGTAGGTACTTTATTCGCGGAAGCAATAAGGAAAGTTTAGCCGCAAAGTAACTAAGTATTTTTTTAAATTTTTAGGCGTCATTTAGGGCTTTTTCTCACTTCTGTACCGAGATTGTGGCGAGGGGGTCGCATCGCCTCGGGCCCCCTAAGAGGGGCTAAAAAAAGCTTGAAGATAGAAAAATCAGAATTTTTCCAGTTCTATGTTGTAGTTGAAGTTCTATGTTCATGTATGTAGGTTCGTGAAAACGAGTTTTCGGTATATGCGGTTGGACAGAAATATTGGCTCATTTCGACGATTTTCAATCCACCCGACCCAGGATGGAATGGAACGTTGCAGGTGATCAGCAAGCAGTGTAGCTGAATATTCGATTTAATCCACAAAAGCTCTATTCTGAAGGCTCAAATAGAGAGAAAACACGGCCTTCCGGGGGTTACTTCGCGGCTGAAATGAAGAAAATACGCTGCTCCCCCCCCCCCAGTTGTTTTCAGTCGCTTTTAGCCGCAGTTAGCCACTAATTAGCATTTGCTGATTGGGCTAAAATGGGGAAAAACTCTATTTCACAACAAAAATTTAGTATAATATAACGCTGACTCGCAGCTAAAATTTAGGAAAACACAAATCGGGCCTAAAGTTAACTCGGGGCAAAAATAGTTCATACACCGCTAATTTGCGGCAAATATTGAAATAAATTACTAATTACCGCGGCTGAAATTAACGAAAAACGCTATACTTATTGCAGCTCAAAGTAGTGAGAAAAAATGCTAATTTACTGTTGAAAAGGTCCAAATCGCTAGTTTGCTGCACAAATCAAGGGAAACTTTAATTGTTGGCAAAAATTGAGAAAAATCGCTAACATGGAATAAAGACGCTACTTCGCGGCTAGAATTGAAGAAAAAAATCCATTGGGGAACTTGCATGAATGCACGATTTGGGAGAAAAGTAAACCGGTGAATTGGCACATGGACAGAAGGATATCAACGGTGAATGCAGCCCGATTGGTGCATTTGATGATTTTTATATACATTTCAAAGTTCTTCAAGAAGGGATGGATGGTGCGAGGGGAAATGACGTCATTAGTCAGTTGTGAAGCATGAGGGAACTACAACATTTTTTGTCAACAAATAACAAAAAAAATTGAAAATGCTTCTTACCCCCTCTTCCCCACACCATCCTTGAATAACCTTTGACGTAATCAAACCCCCTACTCAAAATTTTTAAAAATTCACTTTAAAAAAATCTTTGATTGATTTTAATGTTTAATGTGAGCAATAGCCTTGTGGAAGAGCTCTCTTCAAGAAACACTAGTGCTTGAAAATGTGCAAGTTCCCCATTTTCGACTATTTTATAGTTTTGAAATACTCGTAAATCAGAATCAGCGCTGTTTCTCAATTTTAGCAACAAATTTGCTTCCGAGGACTGGCGTTTACTCCAGCGATGATGCGATCGCTTTTATTTCGCGGATTGTCAGTTTCTGAATTTTACCTGCGACTGATAGCTCTTTTCTCAATATCAGCCGCAAATTAGTCAATTTTAGCCGCAAATTCAGCGCTTTTTCTCAATCCAGTTGGGAATGAGTGATTTTCTCAGTTTTATCCGCGAATTAGTACTAATTTCTTCACTTTTAGCTTTAACGGATTTTCTCCTTTTTAGCCATGACGCCTTCTGAAACTGCGGAATGGCGTTTTCTAAATTGTGCCAGCGGTTGCTCGCTTTTTCTCAAACCCCCACTCAAAATTTTTAAAAATTCACTTTGAAAAACCCGCACATGTGCACGTCCAAAATTTGTTAGGTATCAAAATCGCACGCCCGTTACGAACGCTATACCCGCTAAATTTGCGCGGGGAAAATTCGCTAATCCGTGGCTGAAACTGAGAAAACCCGCTAATTCCCGGCTAAAATTAAGATAAAGAGCTCATTCGCTGATCAAATTGATCAAGTCCGTGAATTCACGACAGTAAAAAATATTCTAAACTTCCTGTTTCGTTGAAATTGAGCCCGAAACTTGCGTTTTCACTGAAATTAAGACCCGAAACTAGAATTTTCGCGGGTACCCGAAGTCACTATGCCACAGATAATTGACCATGAAACTTCCATAATTTCCTGGGTATTCGACAGGCTGTGGTATCTGTTAGGGCCGGCTATCCTGCTGAATCCGCCGCCACGAAAAAGGCCCCAAAACATGCAATTTTGTTAAATCTAAAGCCCTGAACTTGCAATTTCGCTTAAATTTACACCCGGAAGACCCGAAACTTTTAATTTCGTGAATATTCAGCCAGAATATAGTTATTAGGTGGACATACACGAGCAGATATCTGCGGCAGATTTTGTGTTTCTGAGAGATATCGGCCGATCCGGCCACATCTGGTCAGATGTGGTCTGTGGTCCCCCACTATCCTACCGATTTCTTATGACTATGAGAGATATCTGGCAGTCATGGATCGGCCCATCATCGGCCAGCTTCGAATCGGGCGTCGCCCCTTAACGCAACGATTTTAACCACCGAAACTTCACTGAACATGTATTTTCTAGTATTTTTTATCATAATATGTACGTATGGCTCAAGCTTTTTGCTCCCTCTATTAATTTTCTAGCTTCATATCTGTCATCGATCTCAAATATCTTTGAAATCTGTCAGATCGGTGACATTAGATCTCAATCTGCTAGATGTGCCCCCACTAACGAGCAGATTTGATCTGGTAACAGATATCGGTCGCAGATAACTTTTGTACGTTAAGGGGCGACGACCGATCTCATCGTTTGCACTAGATCTTTAACGATATCTGTTGAAAATATCGGCTGATCAAATCTGTCAAAATTACCTGCTCGTGTATGGGCCACTATTCACAAATTAGCCCATTAATTTGTAAACGCGGAAATGTTTATCTATGAAAATTGCAACTGCTATTGTATGGGCGCAGTCGGGGCCGGCTTGCCCAGGGTGCTTGCCAAATAAAAACAAATGGCCTTGAATTTGCAGTTTCGTTGAATTTAGGACGTGAAACTTGCGGTATCAGGACTATTCTGCAAGGAAATTTCTAATTTCACGGATATTTGCTTACGAAATGTTGCAACTTTGCGGCTTTAGTCGTCCAACCGGCGTTGTCGTGGTCGGCTAGACTGGGTTCCAGTCCACTTAGAAGAAAAAAAAAAAAAAAAAAAAAAAAGAATAGCGGCAAAATTCGGCCCAATTTCTAATGTTGCTTAAAAAATTCCTTTTGATGCATTCTTTGAGGATTCGAAGAGTCCGCAACGATACGGGGTGGTGAACCTATTTTTAAGGGCGGGTAGACGTTGGCCAACTCACCCCTATAAGGGATGAAAAAAAATTGCCGAAACGAGGTGTCTAATCTTATGCAGTTGTGAGTCGATAAAAATCAGCCCCAAGTCCGTAGGGCTGATTACTTTTCGAGTTATAGCATAATTTGTACGAAAAAACGTCGCTTTTGGCTTGATTAGTTTATTAAAATCCCCACGCCCTACATTTAGTGATGAAGTCGTTACATATGTCTTTTCTGAAATTGTTTTTGGTGCTGAATCAAATGCACGGTAGCTCGATTCTCTGTGATCAATATTATATCACTTATGAACGACAATACCCGAAAAAAACACGATTTTTCCTATATGTACTTAAATATGCCCTAAAAAAATTGTATCGTGGTTTACGCAGGACTGACCATTTTCTCTCATCGTACGCAGTTAGCTGAATTGAATGAGCTGTAGTCGGGATCGGTAGTAAGAATATTTTTGAGTTACGGACAACATCTCCAGTATTTGAACCTTGGAATGGTAGACCTACGTCTGATGGACGTACACGTATTGACCCTGCAATCCCAGCGAACACTCATTCGATTCAGCACAAAAAACTACGTAATATCAGAGAACATGGTTAGTCCTGCCAAAAATCTTGATACACATTTTCATAGCACATCAAAGTATCGGGGAAAACTCGTTTTTTCAGGTATTTTCGTTAGTAACTCAGAGAATATTGATCGCAGAGAAACGAGCCACCATGCATTCGATTCAGCCCCAAAAACTACTTAAGAAATGACATCTACGTCAACTGCATTGCTAAACGTTGGACGTGAGGATTTTTTGGGATTATTTAAGCCAAAAACCAAGTTTTTTGATACAATTTACGTCGTAACTCAAAAAATAATCGTCGCACGGACTTCTGATTAATTTTTATCGACTCGGCACACAAACTACCTACATAGGATTAGATTCCCCGTTCGGGGAAATTTCTTCACCCCTTATAGCGTTGAGTTGGCCAACGTCTACCCTCGTGATACGTCCCAGTATCGTGATTATTCAGCTATAGTCATTCTAATTTCACGGATATTTATGCTTTCAAAATGTTGAAATTTCGTGGGGCTATTCGTCAGAAGACTTTCGGGCATTGTCGTTAACGGCTAGCTCGGGTTCCACCGTCTCTGAGAAGATCCTAGAACTCTAAATTTTGCGAAAATAAAGATCAGAAACTGGCTATTTCACGAGAATAAATACCGGAAACTAGCTATATTTCGCTAATAATTAGCCCTGAAATTGGCAATTCCGCAGATTTTTAGCTCCGGGTGATGCAATTTCATGGCTATATTTGTCAAGCTTTGATTGCTGTCGCTGATGGCTGGGTCTACAGCCTCTTTACACACAAAACAACTATTTTGTGAAGGTTACAGAACTTGCAGGATATTTACACCCGAAACTCTCGAATTTTTACAGCTATTTTAACTGCAAATTGCAGGTAAAATTGAATAGTTTCTCCTCAATTTTAGCTGTGAATTAAAGCTTTTCCTCAATTTTATCCCGAGAATTAGCAACAGCTGCAACAACTTTAGCTGCGGAAATCAATGATTTTTTCATTTAGTGTTTTTCTTATTTGCCGTGGACTTCTCCCAAGAACAGCACATTAGCGTTCTTCACAATTTTAGCAGCGAATTAGCGATTTTCCCCCACCATGAAATGAATTGGTTCTTTTCTGTACACTAGCCAGAAAGTTGCCTCCAGAAAACACGAATTAGCGTTTTCGTAATTTTAACCGTGAATTGGCGATTTATCTATTTTAGCCGTCAATGAGCGCTTTTCTCAATTTTAGCTACGAATGAGGGACTTTTTCAATTTTAGCCGCGAATAAGCGTTTCCCTAAATTTTAGCCGTGATGCGACTTTTTTCGCCGTGATGCGACTTTTTTCGCCGTGATGCGACTTTTTTCGCCGTAATAGCAGCTCCTTATTAATTTGAGCCTGTTAACTATTGTGATATTTTCTATGTAGAATATGTAGATAATCGTGCTCGAAAAGGTTCACAATAAAGAGGTTTTTTTTTTGTTTTTTCAAGAAATGCATCATTTGATACCCATTATTTAGGGGCGAAATCAACTTCACTGTTGGACCCCCCCCCCCTGTTACACCCCCTGGCCTGGTAAACAACGATATCTTGTTAACACGCGAAGACTGTAACCAGAGATGAGAAGTACGCGAAGCAATTAATTTGATGAGGACATCACGATAAAGTGGAATCGCATTTTTTTTTAAATTACTCGTAACCATGTGACCACCCTTGTCCAGTTGATCGCTTGACGTTTCTACATCTTTCGTTTAGGTGAGGAATTTTTCCCAAAAAGGTGTGGAAAAAAAAAGTTCCAGGAAGAAAAAAGACCAAAACAAAAATATAGACCAATCGCAGGAAATTCTCTAAGCACTATTCAATCCCGCCCCCACCCGCCTCGACCCATCCCTTACGGTATTTGAATCCTTTTTTCTTCTCCCTCCTCCCCATTTTTTTTTTTTTTTTTTTTTCTTATTCTTTTCCTTTTAACTGCTTATATGGCATTTGTCTATTTGAAAACCTTTCCCTCTTAGACCAAGAGCAAGTGTCCATCTGTTGTGTGAACTAGACAGTTTCCTAGACGAGGGATCCACGCAAAAATAAATGCCTTTTGTGAGTATACTACAACGTAATTTTCTTGTTCTAAAGGGGTTCCTGGTGGGGTGCGGGCGCAAAGTACGATTGGCAACTGTTGTTTTGGCCCACACTCTTCAGCACAGACGGTCGGGCCTGAAAACGTTTAAAACTAAGTTTTCAATTTTAAAAAAAAATCGTAGCTATTTGGGCCGTCGTGTTATTCAAATCTTACAAAGTGCTGTTTTTTATTATTATTTTTGTATTTACAAATTTATCTCGAATGGCACGTCAAAAAACAATTTTGTTCCCATTGCAAGGAAGAAGTATACTCAAGAAGCTCGTTTCTCAAAATTATATCCGCTACTTCAGTTAGCGGCGAGGCGAGAGAAAGGCAAAAACAAAATAAAGAACAAAATAATATTATTGAGGATGAAGAGGTAATTCACTTATGTTCCATATAGAATGACTTTTTAGGCTCAAAATGTTTCTTGGAACTTTATAATTCCAGAAGAATTGTATGACTGGTGCCCCCTTTCTCGCTTCATGGTGTGTTCCATCGCTATTTTGTTGTCCATGTAATAAGCTGCCCATACACGTACTATAAACATTGCGCAAACTAGGGGTTGTACAATAAAATTGAACGTTTGTCGGTTGTATTGATGGGTCACACAAAATAATGAACAACCAATTTTTTTTCCGTTGGATTGGAAATTTTTATTTGAAACAAAATATTGTTCAAATTTATTGCGCAATAATTACTGTACGCCTATGGACCCCTATTTGAGTACGCAATATAGTTTGTTTATTAAATTCTTTGAATTTCACGATTACCCTTCTTCAAGCATTTGAGGATTGCGTGATTTACAGGGGGACAAAATGGACTTTAGTTCTTGGTGTGATCAACTCAACAGTTTCAACTGTGCGATCAGTTTGATTTCGACGGTTTTAGTTCTCTTTGTCTTGAGATTCATCTTTCGTCCTGTCGAATGGACCACGGTAAGTCGTCACTCCACCCATATAATTCTGCCTCATTGCCTCACAACTTGAAGTTATGGTAATGTTTCACAGGAGTGGTACGAAGTTGGGCATACTTTGTCAAAACGGAATAAAAAAACAGCGGCGGACTACATAAAAATTCCGAAAGCTATCGGTAAATTGCCTCCTGTTTATCCAAATGGTTGGTTTGTCATAGCCGAGTCCCGGGAAGTTCGAAAGGAAGAAGTCGTTCCTGTGTCTGTACTTGGTAAGTGGGAAATACATATATGGTAGGTGGGACGGGGGAGACTTTCTTCCCTCATCCTTTACATTACACTCTCATCGATCATTTCATCACCCCTACAGGTGAAACTTTAGCGGTTTTCCGCGACGAGTGTGGAAATTGCCGAGTTTTAAACGCTTACTGCCCTCACATGGGAGCCAACATGGCCATCGGCGGGCACGTCGACGGTGATTGCCTGCGGTGTCCGTTTCATCATTGGACATTCAGTGGACGTGACGGTCGATGCGTGAACGTTCCTTATGCGCAAAAAGGTACATACAACTATTTTTTGTCATTTTATAATTCCCGATTGATTTTTGCGTCAATTTTGTTTTTAAAGTTCCTCATTTTGCGTCCGTGAAATGTTGGAGAGTGAAAGAAACGAACGGACTCATTTTCATTTGGTACCACGCGGAAAACGAGGAACCCACTTGGGAGCCGACATCAATCGACGTCATTCAGAACAAATCGTTCGCCTATAGAGGGCAGAATGTCCACTTTGTAAACTGCCACATTCAGGTAAGAGATAAACCCCACCAAACTTGGGTCCCCCCCGCCCATGTTTTGGCTTTTGCTTTTAGCATTTTTAGTGAGATTATGGTTAGGGGCGGTGGAGGTGAAAGTGAAGTTCTACGAAGGGCGACTGTTAATTTATTTTGAGGTAAAAGGTCTTACGGCCTCTTTTTTAAAAAAGGGATTTACCTCTCTCTCCCCCACTCTGTAAAATATTGGGTTTTGCCTTCTTACCTTTTAGTGCATTTCTATGGGTATTAGAATCGAGGTCATTTCCAAAGTTTTCAAAAAATTAATGAGAGGCCCATGACTAAAGGCGAATAAGGCTAAGCGTCCTTCCTGACCCTGATATTCGCGGACGAAAACAGCCGCCTCCTGATCGCAAAATATTGGTAGACTGAGCCTAGGAGCAGAGTGTTAACAGTGGATTTCACCACCCCGGCTTAAGGGTTGGCTTAAAATTAACTAAGTCGGTCTTTAAAGAAAAAACGCGTTGCATTTTATGTAAACAAAGATTGGCTTTGTTTAGTCTAAGCTTAAGCCAAGGTGGTGAAATCCATCGCCTCAGCCGTGACAACCGAGTCCATCACGTATTAAATGGACGAGCTGAGTCGGGGCTTATTTCCGGCCGCTTGTAAAATTCGTAATGTTAACATCTTTATCCTTCACTCAGGACATCCCAGAAAATGGCGCCGACCTGTGGCATTTCGCCCCCGTTCACGGAACGTCCTTCCTAGCCGGCCCGGATATTCGAGGGCGAAAGCAGCCGCTCCCAGTTTCTGGGTGGCACCCGGGTGGTTGGTTCACGCACGAATGGGACGCCGAATACGATGTGACGATGGACGATGTTGACGGCTCGACCAAGCATGTTGGAAAGTCACGACTGAGACAGTCAATTCGAGTGCTCAACCGTTTTTCAATCGGCTCGTTGGAGCTTGACATCACGCAGGTTAGTGACGTAAAATTTTAAATTAGGTAATACACATTTTGAGTTTGTTAACATTCGGAGAGGTGGGAGGGTGAGTGAAAAAGTACTGTCCACTCCAGAAAACAATGTTAGCTCAAAGGAAAACACCTAATTCATCCTTCTATGTGCTTACAGAGCTGTCCAAAGTGACAATGGGGGTTCAAGCGGGTTTTTGTTTTGTACAAAAGCCTCTCCTTTATCATCCTTTCAGCAATAAAAAAAGTATCTAACGAACAAAAGAAAAGGAAGGATTCTCAGGAAATATCCCGTTTTCGCCTATTACCCTACACTCTCCCTTACTTGTATAGTCAAGGCCCCTTTTACTAACATCCCCTCTCCCACACTCACACTCCTAATAAGATTAAGATCATTATTCTCGTAGCCTTTAAAAGGATACCAGCAATTCCCCTTTAACCATCAAGCCCAGTATCGTACTGAAGTAGCGGCGAGGGGGGCGAAATGCTTGAAGGTCGGAATAATTAGGATTTTTAGGTTCCATGTTCATGGATCTAGGTAGGTACGCGAAACACAGCGGTCAGCAATTTGGCTCTTTTCGACGATTTTCAGTCCACCCGACCTGGAGAATAGTACAACGTTACATGGTAATCAGAAAGTAGTGTGGCTGAATATTCGATTGAGACCAGGAAAGCGCTATTCTGTTGCCTCAAATTGAGAAAATTCGCGCCTTCTGTAGGTGAATTCGCGGTTAAAATATAGAAAATACGCTGATCCCCAAGTTTCTTCAGGTCCTTACGAGCATAAAATTGAGAAAGCGCTCTAATTTGCAGATCTTGCGGGAAAAACGCTAATATTCGTGGCTAAAACTGCGAAAAAGCGCTCATTTGTGGTTTCTCGATGCAGCTTTCAGACCATAATTTAGTAAAAAAAAATCGCCGATTCCCAGTCTGTAGAGGCAATTTTACGGCTAAAATGTGCAAAAAACTATAATACGCTGTTTTTGGGCCAACCCCGCGGCTATGATTAAGAAAATGCGCTGTATCGAGGCGAAAAACGAACATAGAGGGAAAAAAATCGTGGCTAAACCCAGGTAGCAGACGAACGTTCGGGGAATGTTCGTTTCATGTTATTAAGGTTTTCTGTTAGATCTAACACAAATCTAACAAAAGCAAAACTGTTTTGTTAGGGAGAAATATTCTGTGAACGTTATGATCTAACATTATGGTAATAAATGAATATGTTATGTTATACATTATCGTATCTACAACATTTTGAAAACATTCGGACTTAACAATCTAACGTTACATTTATACGTGATAGTATAAAGCTCTAATTTAGAAAAAGTGCTTATTTGCCCTAATAAACGATCTCGCTCTCTTAAAAATAAACAACAGTGACATGGTGCTTTATGTGTCGTGAGAAAAAGAAACTGCCACGGAGCGGGAATCGAAACCGGACACCGTATCTCCGGTACGGCTCTCAGACCACCAAGACACCGCGGCGACCAGGAACTATTCAACTCCGGGCCATCTCTTTCCCTCACGACAAACCCATGTTTTGTTTGCTCGGTCCTGATTTCCCCGATTCTCTTAAAAATGCCAATTCGTTGCTGAAATTGAGACAAATTTCTTATTCACGGAATAAAAACGCTACATTGCGACTAAAATTGAGAAAAGCTTCGATTCGTGGTATAATTCGCGGCTAAAATAGAGAAACTCGTCAATTTACCGCTTTATGTGATCATAAGCGATAATTATTGGCTGGTAAGAGTGTAGACATATTGCTAATTCGTGCTAAAATAAGGAAAAAGCCATAGTTTAACACTACGTACAAATTATAGAGTTTATAGAGAGACTAAAGGGCCTCATAGAGTTATCCGCCTCGGGCCCCTGTAGGGCGGTAGGTTTAGGTTCGCCGGTGATCAAGCCCTGACCGAAGTTTTCGCCCAGACAGTGGCGGACCCAAGGGGTGAAAATCTCTGTGGGACCCCTTAAGGCCCCGCCATACAGAACGCGAATTGACGACTGTACAGGTACGCTCGCCTTAAAACCATGGCAACGGAGTATATACCTCGTTCGAATGCCTTGGTTTTTTCCTTGCAGTTCCAGGTCTAAGGGAGGATTCCAGTAGAACGTGGAAAAATGTTAAATCTCCGAATAAACAATGAATACAATTTTTACGTTGCATTAAATTACACGGCCTTTTCTAAATTTTGGCCACGGTCTTGCCTCTAGGAACTGCGAATTTACGTTTTCCCAATTTTAACCCGGAATTAGCGTTTTTTCTCAGTTTCAGTAGGTAACGTATTAGCAGGGTTTTCTCGAATAGATCCGCGAATTAGCGCTTTTTCTCAATTTTAGCCGCGCATTTTTTCCCAATTTTAGCCGAAAATTGCCGATTTTACACAATTTTGGCCGCGGATTTTCTCAAATTGATCCGCGATTTGGCGTTTTTATCTGTTTGAGCTGTGAATAAGCGGTTTTTGGCAATTTTACTTCCATGGCCCCGTAGAGAAAGGAAGTAAGGTGTATTCGTGGAAAAAAATCAATTCCGAGCTGATATCCTCCGTTCGAGCTGATGTACTTTATACACAACCTCAGAAAGGTTTAAACAAATTATTTTTGGCGTGATTTGCGTCGCTTTTTTCCCGAAAAATTGCATGAAAATGAAAACCTGACGATTTTACCTTGGAATTACACATTATCTCTGTTTTAACCGTGAATGAACGCTTTATCTCAATTTTAGCCGGGAATCAGCGAGTTTTCCAGTTTTAGCCGTAAATCAGGGCTTTTCTTCAGTTTTTACCTCGAATTACCGCGTTTTCTTAACGTTAGCTGTTGCGTATAATTATAGCTTTTCAGCTTTTCTCAACTAAACCGAAAATATTTTGTTTAATTTTAACCGTGAATGACCACTTTTACTCTATTTTATCCGCCATTTATAGGATTTTCTCCTCTCCTCTCTGCTGCGAATGAGGGGTTTTTCTAAATAGCCGAGATTTGCGAGTTTTCCCAGTTTTAGCCCTTGAGTTAACAGGGTTTAGCGCCTTGTCAGCATTTTTCCAAATTTCAGCCAAGAATAAGTATTTTCTTTCACTTCTTAGCTATACAAATTAGCGGTTCCTTAATGTTTGCCGCGAATTATAGATTTTTCTCAATTTTAGCCGTGAATTATTTCTCGATTTTAGCCGAGTATTACCTCTTCACTTAATTTTAGCTGCAAATGTGCGTTTTATCACAATTTTAGCTGGTAATGAGCGGGGTTTCTCAGTTTTAGCCAGGTTAGACGGTTTTCTCAAATAGATCCGCGAATCGGAGTTTTTCTCAATTTTTACCGCGAATTGCCGTTTTTTCTCTATTTTATCTGCGAATTGTTTCTTAATTTTAGCACCGTCGAATTAGCGGATTTTCTCAAATTGATCCGTGGATTGGCTTTTTCCCATTTTAACTGAGGATGAGCGCTTTTTATGTACTTTTATGTATTTTTTATGTACTTCTCCATGTGAGCCGTGAATTAAGCCCCGTTCACACGATGCAATGTTTGAAGCTATATTGCATGCTAGTTTTTGAAAAACATCCGGTCACTGCCAATGAACATTGTGTTTTTAAAAAACCAGCATGCAATATAGCTTCAAACGTTACATCGTGTGAACAGGACTTCAGTTGGTTTTCTCAAACGTATCCGCGAATTTTATAAATTTTGGTGCTTTTTCTCAGTTTTAGCCGCTAATTAGCGATTTTCCCCCCCCTTTTGTCCTTGCGAATTGGTTTATTTATTTGTTTTTATTTCATTTTTCAATTTTAGTCATGAGGTTGACTCAAGAAACCAAGAATTCGTGTTTTCTCAGTATTCGCGGAGCCTGTTGAGTGGGCCTTAAAAAAAAGGGGGGGATTAGCTTTTCACGATTTCGTTGGTTTCTGTCGATTTTTCTCGACTCCGAACTGAGAAACCCGACCGACTCCGAGCCCGAGCAGCCCGGCTCCGAGCTTTTTTCCAACTCCGAGTACCGAACAGGTCATCAAGATCAGCCTGCGTCGATGCTCTTTCACAGACTTCGGGACTGTCAGTCAATTACGTGGCCACGGTCCGCAGGCCGGTGACCGTTTCATCTAATTCTAAATTTTGACCATTTTCGCCACAATCGTGGGCCATCAGTGGGCGATTTTTAGAGAGCTTCGATTTGAGTCGGACGCGTTTATGAGTTCCGCCTTCCGCGGGGCATGTGCTTAATGGATAAATGCGGCCCGTCCCGACCAAAACTCCTCGTCAGTGCCCGAAATGAGCGTTTTATGTTGTCGTTGATTTTAGTGAATTTTCCTTTAATCATTCCTTTGTGGTTCAATAGAAGGGGGGGAGTAGCAGTAAGGAACGCGCTTTGCTAGATCTTGACTCTTAACGTTTGTAATTAGCCGCTCCTTCAATTCAATGCGCGATTACCGAGTCGCGTGATTGCTTCGAGACCATTTTTTTTTCTTTTCTCACATCTTTCAAAGTCTAAAACATCAATCCCTATGTGATTAGAGAAGACGAAGAAACAAAGTAAAGCAGAACTTGCGACCTTGACACGTCGAAAAAGAATTGTTCGTTGGCGACGACGATACAGAAAACCTGTCTGCCTAAACAAGGGGAATGCCACCGCCCATACTAATTCAAATCCTTTCCATTCTGTTTCATAGACATAACCCCGCCCCCGCGCCTCTGCTTCAACTAAAATTCGCAGCTTATTTTTTTTCTTCGTTGTTTTTTCAGCTTGGACCAGGCTATGTCGTCATGAATACAACAAGCACTTTCGGCCCGTTGATTATTCTTCAGTCCGTGACCCCGGTCAAACCAATGCTACAGAAGGTGGTCAATCGTGTGTACTGTCCGGTTTATTTGTCCCTAGTTGGACTTTTTATTCTCGTCGGAGAGAAAATAATGGTAAAGTGACACTTTTTAAATGGTTTGTACTTTTTTATTAATGTTTTTGTCTCTGAGCAGATTGAGCGAGACATTGCTGTGTGGAATCATAAAACATTCCTGGAAAATCCGATTGTTTTAAAAGAGGATAAAACGATAGCAAAGTATCGCAGATGGTTCAGCCAGTTTTACACGGAGCACAGCAAGACGTACTCTCAGGCTGTGGAGGAGTACGACTGGTGATAATCTGCTGGTTCAAGGCTATTCGATTTGATTTATAATTCGTTTTTTATTTAGTTTGTGTGGTTTTTTTAACGAAAAGAAAAGAAAAAAATATTGAAGTAAACCTGAAAAGCGCTCTTGTTCTTCTCTGAATATCTTGGGCGACTCGAAGGACGGAAAACACTCGTCCTTTTACTTAACACTGGATGAAGGCGGTTAAATCTGGACAAAAATAATTGGAGGAAAAGTGGAAGAATGACGGTAAGATTTTTTGCGGTAGTAGTACACGTGTTTTAGTTTATAAAGCCCAGGCACGTCCTTCAACTATCATGAGCTAAAATATTGGAAAGATGCGCGGGAGGGGGGCTGTTGTGGTCCAGGTCTCTGGTTTGAAAGGTTCTATTATTAATAATTTTTAATAAAAAAATATGAGCGACTTTGTGCTCAGCTCTTAGCCAAGACTAGTGTCCCTACCCTCACCCGTCACTTTAACTCCACAGCAAAAACTTGCGCAAAATAATTAGAATAAAACCGCCATGGAACATTTAATTCTACGCTATTTTAAAAACGTGATTAATCTGTTGTTATTCCAATGCCAAGCACTGTGAAACTGTGGTTTTAATTCGAGTAGGTTTCTCGATGGTCGACCGTTCTATGTCGTACGGAGAGCGGGTAATGAGTTATGATTATGACTAATGTAATTGAGCGGCAGAGCTCGTCCCCACTTTCTATTATCTCGTGAATAGCATTTTTTTATGTACCTTTAACTGATTTAAAAAAAAAACACACATCAATCTCATTTCCATTAAACAATTCGTTTAATTTATTTATAGAGAAAGAGAGATAGAACGAGTTGTGTGTCTCTCTCGTTCCTCACATCATATCGCTCTCCCCCTTCACAGTGCGTCCTCTTGTTTCTCGGCAGTATCGCGAAAATACTTTCTCAATTGTCGAAGGTTAATTTTTCTAGCGATATTCTATGGTTTCTCACTTATTCCTCCCTTCCCTTCACAACCACCACCACCACAACAACCTCTAGACTTAAAGCCTGTTCGTTCGGACTTGAAAAACGAACGAGAGAAAAAAAAAGTTGGAAGTCGCGAGTTTCGACACACTCCACCGGTGGGGGGGGGGGCTGGGGGACGAGTTGGAGTCTCGTTTTTTCAGTTTTCAAAAAGACGACGGCACGCGCGTGTAGCACACATAAGTTTTGTGAGTCTCGGGAACTGAGACTTTTCCGGTTTTGTGTCCGGAACAAACAAAAAAAAAGGGATGGCATCGCGAAAACAGGGTGATGAACCCAACTACAAATATGAAGAACTCCCACGTATGTAAATTGTTTATTTTCCTTCCATTTTTTATTTATTTATTTCTTTTTATTTATTTATTGTGACGAATGTATTGGTTGATTGGGGGGAAGGGAGTTGGAGGACGGGAGCTAAGACGCTTAAAAAGATGACTACCCTACGTTTATTTATTTAGGTACGTGCTTTCATTTTCAAGAGTATGATCGTTATTTTCATTTGACTTTCCGAATACCTCCAATGTCAAGAATTGTGAGTTTGCCATACACACGGACCTTATATTCTTTTTGACTGGACGCCAATAACGGTTTGGGTTGCCTCGAAACAACAACGCCCACTAATTCAAAATCACGTCCTTTGAGAGAGATAAAAACGTATAATCTTTCATAAACTATTGCGATCATTCCCATCAGGAGTGCTCGATTCTCCGGAAAGTGACTCATTTCAATATTTCCCTCGATTAAATTCATCATTTAACTATCGAGTTTTCAGTTTAACACAAGAAAAATCAGGTTTAAATTAATTAAAAAGCGTCTAAAGTTGTTTGATGGGTCGAGTTCGTAAAAAAAATTTAAAAAATAAAACCCACTGGAAATCCTTGTTTGTCCCCTGTGCCCCATAAAAGCCGGCGGAGCCTCATCTCAATTATGATATTTAAAACGCTAGAAAATGAGAGTTTTAACGAGAAACAAGATAAGCCTGGATAACACTTTGAATTGTTTATTTTAATGAGTTGCCCCCCCCTCCCCACATCCATCATCAGACCCTTCATTGATACTCACCTTGCAGGTACAATCCCTCATCCCTAAATTGCCCTTGTCTTGCGGAGCGATCTGGTTCAAACAAGAACTTGTGCCTTTAAAAATCGAGTCATTATGTGTACACATTGAAAGGATGAAGGAAAACGAAAAACAATGGAACGGGGAATGCATTGATGATAGATCATTTTTTGTTTAAATTTCTGTAAGATTTACGATACTCTTGAGGTTAAGTAGTGAATTTAAAAAATCACAACTCTGGAGTGTTTGCCGAAAGGTAAAAATGTGACGATTTGTGACACGAATTCATACCGGGCTACAGAAATATCAGTAGACATCTTGACGTTCGACGTTTTTAATTCTCAATGGGTGGGGAAATAATCAATTAGCACGTTTAATGAGAGAGCAATAAAATTCCACGCGCCCCCTCCCATTAACAGCTTTAGAAATTCGAGGGAAATGGGCGTGACAGAGAATTTCTCGTTAACAATTTGCGTATTTTTTATGACTGATTTTGACTGAAGGAGATAATTATGTTAAACATGACAAGATGGTAGTGGAGGGGGGAACCTCTGGAGTTGCTCGCAATGCTTGCTCCCTGTCCCCTGTCAAGCCCTGTTGGTCCAACGGTTCATAAGGATGCAACCCTGGAGCGTGGTCCTTGAAGTTGATCGAAGCAGGGACCGGAGACAGGACAGAAGAAACTGGTAAACACTTCCTACGAAGGGAATTGTTAATGGCATGGACACAACAATGGAACCTGCACGAGTCCTATTAGTGGACCGACGAGATCATCCCAAACAAATGCGATACAATAGGCCAAGAGAGCCAGTTTTGGGGAGCCTCAAGTCTAAACAGGTCATTTTAGCCCCCCTCCCCCCCATTGACGTAATTGGGCTTGGACGTATCGAATGACTGCGGTCCCTCAACAATACATTAAGAAATAAAAACTGTCCTAGACAGCCTAAAAACAAAACCGCATGAGAAGGTCAAAAAGTGGTTGTGTTTGTATCAAAAAAAAAGAAGTGAAGCGCAGCAGCGTTAACGTCATTTTTGGTCACTTTCAAGTGGCGAGGCAGAAAGAAAGAAAAAAAACACATGTTGTTTACCATTTCAGGAGTGGCGAATTTTAAGTCGTAAGCCCACCCAATTTTTGAAAATAGATAAATAACGTAACCCGAGTAGTTGAACAGGGAACCGAGTTCAGACGCTCTATAGTCCCAGGGAAAGGTGTGATGATAGTTGTGCCACCCTTCGCCATACGTAAGAAATGAGACGAACATGAGTTCAGTCGACCGTATGTCCCTTTTTAAAAAATAAAACCCACTGGAAATTCTTGTTTGTCCCCTGTGCCCCATAAAAGCCGGCGGAGCCTAATCACAATTATGATATTTAAAACGCTAGAAAATGAGAGTTTTAACGAGAAACAAGATAAGCCTGGATAACACTTTGAATTGTTTATTTTAATGAATTGCCCCCCCCCCACAATACAGGTAATCTTGATTATACCGTTTATTTTGGATTGATTGTACCCAAAATGAGGTAGACAACTGACCACGCAATTAAAAAAATCGAGATAAAGCGTGTTCACTGGTTGATGGTTGGAATCATCCAAGGATGGAGCGGGGCGATGTTCCGACCCTGGCACATATCTTTTGTTCTCGTAAGGAGTAAAAAAAAAACTTGAGTCGATGGACTTGTAAATAAAAAGAACTTGAATGTTTAGAAAAGGAAAAAACGGTCGGTGAGAACTGCCCCCACCCCTTTATGTGTTCGTCGCGGTCGATTATTTCATGAAATACCCTATTTTCAGCGAATCAAGGTAGACATGATGTCTGCTCTATACGGAATTAAGTC